>OY284475.1:29085701-29655701 GCA_958336345.1 Dorcus parallelipipedus
TTTAAAGGATGAGCGGCACAAAAGCTTTGAAGTGCAATAAATATGAGATTAGTCAGCAACGAAATTCAAGGAAAAGAACAAATCACTTGCAAAGAGCTTCTTGATTTGCATGGCCCAAAAAAGCAAATCTACTAAAATTCATTCATTTTTAATCCGGGATGTAATAGTATTTAATATGTTTTATAAAAGCGGAATGAGCAGTCGGAGGGACGCACGCTCTGTAAGTTTATAAATCTCATAAAATCTGTCTTAATACTAACTCGTCTAAAACATTCATTGTTTCACGACAAGATAAGACTCCTGCATTTTAAAGATAAACGTTTCTGGGGGATTTAATCTCATTGAAAAGAGAAATTTGAAATTGTTTGTAGAACTTGGCGTACATACGTTCAGAATTATCTTGAATGATAAAGAGTACTTAACAGAATGTAAACAAAAAGAGACAAGAAGCTTTTTAATTTTTTAAAATATTACTTATTAATATTACTTACAGTGTATATATTATTTTAAATGTAAGGAAAGATTGTGTAACTGTACCACTTAAATTTATATTATTATAAATTGAAGAGTTTATTACTACAATTATGATGCATAAATAAGAATGAATTTTTTTTGTTATAAACTACACTCGAGCGCCTACTTTTGCGTTCAAAAATAACATTGTAAGTGTAAGTTTGCGACCTGGAGACTAACGAAGCATAATCATTAATAAAATTAGCGAGGGTCCTCTCCCAACAAATATTTCCACAAATATAAACGAGTTTGTAATTAAATAAAACGAGAAACATTAAGGAAATACTAATTTTTGTAGAAATTTCTTTTCCTTCATGCCCGGCAAAAAAATTATAAGCTAGCATTTTTAATGGCTAATGCTAATTAAATTTTATGCGTCCTTTGTTTTAAATTTTGTTAAGTGCCAACCGCATATTGTCGCTTACTTAATGCACTGCAGTATTCAGAGAACCGGAAACTTAAAAATATTTTCATTTTATTAAATAATTAAAATTTTTAATTTAATATACAGGCAGTTTTTTAACTTCATACAAAAAATGAAACCAGTGAAAGTTGATGTTAGAAGCTGTTTTTGTATAACAATTGATTAATAAATATTAGAGATAATAAATGTTTCCGGCGAACGATGAAACAGTTCGGTAGTCCCTGGCTTATTTTTATTACGTAATTACGTAATCGTAATTGTAATGTCATCATCGGCTGTTTAGGTGGGTCACAAGGTCAGTTCTCAACCGCACTTCGTCGCAAATAATAAAGTTGAAAACATGACCGAATTTTCCAATAGTGTTATTGTGGACATGATTTTAATTTACGGCGAATGTGGTCAAAATGCGTTGGTTGCAAGACGTTTGTATGTACAGCGTAACCGAGATCGCCCTTTGCCAAATAGCAGATCCTAAACTAAATTAGAAAGACCGCTCTGTATTACTAATTTATAGGCTTGATGCAATTATCGGAGAACACTTCTCTTGAACGGTTCTTTGTGCCGAACAGATGAACAACTTGTTCTTGATCTCAACGAGAACAGTTCTCTGTACAAAACTGTTCAATATGAAAAGCAGCTCACGAACGCAAAACCGAACTACCGAACCGAAGAGCTATTTTGAAAATACAATATCAATTACTATAATAACAAAATAATCATAAGTACTCAGTTTTAATCGACGATCTGTAATAATCATAAAAAGTTTTTTGAATATCTTTTTAAGAAATATACGTTTTTGTCTTACGATCTTGTCTATGTTTCCGTTTCAACATAATAACATCTACTTGGAAAGTGCTCTCATACCTGTGAATACGTTCCATTTCGAATTTTTAAAGCATCAACATCAAAGAGCAACTGTTCTGAACGAACTGTTCTCAAAGAACTGTTCTTTCGAACTGTTCATAATAAAGAACAGGAGCAACTGCGAACTGTTCTCTAAAAAAAGAACAGATTACCATCCCTACTAATCTAATTGAGTGGTGCAAGATGCTTGCATAGAGTAGGGCACTGCTGCATTTACTAACTGGACTAAAAATTACACACACAGTATAGTAAGTAGGTATTTGCAGTTATTCTACAACGTTCTATTTTTTATGTACGCCTTATTTCTGAGGGAAAAATAATGTGATTTACAGTTTTGAAAATAATTACATAAAGATCATTTTTTTACTGTATATCCGATCGTATAGATCTCAGTTAAGAAAATATACGACGAAATGACATGACAACAAAAGCGGTAAGGCTGCTTCACGAAAGTTAGAAGGAGAGTTATATAAAAGTCTTTTGACTTATCGATTCATTAAAGAAAGAAATATTTACAACTCAGATTTATCCTAATATTGTATTTTATCCTTACGTACAACGCAATATGAGACAAATAAAATCCTCGTTATATTAAAGATTATTTCTATGTATAGGTATTGCAATTTAACTTTCAGTAATGGCACCAAATGCAGAAAGAAATTTAGACGTTTCAGTAACAAGAAATATTTAGAGATAAAATACTTCTTTTATTGATTTCCTTTCAGATTACCAAAGCAAAGCTGCGCTATTTATGTTCGTAGAAATAAAATTTAATTTCTATCTAAAATTATGATCACATTTTGGAGGTTTGAGAAAATAATTTGAAAACGTTTTACAAAATTTTACGTGCGAAATTTTTCAAAATATATTAAGATATTATACATGAAGTTCTCTTATAAAGGCGAACGTATTTAATCACATGTATTATAGCACCATCAAATTCAAATATGTTGCATACATGAAAAACCAAAATAACCGCTATCACAGGCCTGCCTCAGGCTCCGATAGATAAATATATTAACATAAAAGCCCGAAGTGCTTTCATATCTCAGCCATAAACGCAGATTACACGTGCATCCTTCATGAAATATGAGCGTGAACGAAATATCGCCAGATTTTTATTTGATATTAAATTATTTCGTAATAAATTTATCAAGAAATTTAATGCCCACACGTGACCTATTTACAACTTCAAAAAAAAAATCGCTGGGGTGATACTCGATTATATCTACACACATGGTACTGTAAATTAGGGGTGCAACTAACAAATTAGGGGTGCTACTAACTACAATATCAGAAGATGAACATAATACCTGAAATTACTGCAAAATTTTTGGAAATTTTAAGAGACATTGTGTCTCCATAAGCAGCATAAACATCCATAACATAAACATGATTTTTTGTTATGTAAATGTGCAAAATTATTGATTGGTTCTTGAACCCTAGGGCCTGATCCCTAGTTTCGGTGTTAGTATATTACAACTTTCAAGTTTTAACGTTCCCACAGAAAGGGTTAAACAATTCGGAGGCTAACTACAACTTATTTACACCGGCAGGCCTATTATTTTGTTCCTTTCGGTATGAGAGTTTCGGTTTTACCAAAATTAGAAATTTTTCACAGATGTTTTAATATTGATAAACTTTGCTAAACTGCCAATTGGAGATTCTTCTTATTTTATTCGTAACAACTAGTGTTTTTTAAATTACTACATTACATTGTAATTACTAGAGGTTGGAATATATGCAAAATGTTAATCCTCAGTTTTAATTTTTTCATGATATCTGTATGCTACTTTATTAAATTCAATAATTACAAACTTAATTAAGAACAATTAATTTGTATTTACAAAATTCAACAAAATGGCATATTGATTTTGCGAAAAAATTAAAATTGCATATTTTTATCCTGCATATTTTCCAAGCTCTAGTAATTACAGTTGCTGCAGTTAAGTACTCAAATACAAAATACAAGATTTTTGTTAAAACATTACGTATTCTAGCCCATCAGTACTTTATTAATTTTCATTGTGCAATTTGATTAAGATTATGATTACGAATTAGAAAGTTGTAAATAAAAAAATCTTCATGTTTTATTTTATTTTTGAATGTTTTATTGTTTTATAAGAATTTACAAAGAATAGAAACAAAAAATTTAGAAAGTGAAACAATGGTTGATTAGGAAGGTTAAATTGAAAAAAAGGAGAACCCCTAAATAAAATGGAAATCCTGGAACACGGCCGCAAAAAAAAGAAGCGGGTAAAAGAAAAGAGAAAAATTGAAGAATCCAATACGTCGTTCTAAAGGGGAAGAAGAAGTTTCATAAAATTTCTATTATGTGCATATTCAAATGACTCTTAATTCCTCTACTATTTATTTATTATTTTGAACTTAAAATATATTTTCTGAAAGTTTTATTTCATATCCTGTTATTAGTGATTTAATTTATTTCCGAAACAGTTACTTGGAAAGGCAAGAAGTAAAACTTGTTAAATCAATAGAAACTTATATGAGTTTTTCTGTTTTCTAGTTTTCCACAACAGAAACACATAGATGCAATTATTGTAATCACAAACGAAAAGATGTTTCCACCAAGTTAGAGCAACCTCAAACTCTCAGAAATTAGAAAATTTTATTATCACCGGTTAGCTCACAATTGCTGTTTATTGTGCGAGTCTTTTTCTTATTCCTTGCGAAATAAGTTCGCCAATTTAAAGTGTACTTTGTATGAAACTGTACTCCTGACGATAATATTATACGCCCAAGTTCTTGTAGACTTGAATAAATTAAGTACACACCTAGGCGAAGCGAATATCAAGCGGTTTCCGGTAAAGCTCCATTGCAACATCTAGTTCTGAATTATATTTCACATTTTATGTTACGTCTGTATAATAAGGTTGTGTCATTGTTTATCATGGCCATTGAGAAAATTTATTATTTTATCGACAGGTACAATGTATACAAGACGATAAAAGGAAATTGAGCGCCTTATATTTCAGAGTTAGTCAAAATCATATTGACAATTTGACAGAAATGTTATTTTACGAAAGAATACATATTTATATTGGTCAGATTCGTGTGTAAGTTTCAAATTTACAATATTTAAAACATAAATAACTTCAGAAATGAGTCTACCAAGAAAAAAAAAACAGGGGTAAAAGTACAACAAAATAATAATAATAATAAATAAGGAAGTCACACAACCTTTTCTAAGGCATTTTTCTAAGTTCAAGTCTTGAAAATTGAAATAAACACTTTGTTAACAAGAGGAATCAGTGCTTTTTATATTTTATTATGAAATTTTTAACAATTTTGTTGCAAGTTGGTTTTGATTGCAATGGATTCCTTGAGCATTCTCTTTACAGCTGTTTCGTTCCTATTTGAGGCCTCGCTAAAAAAATTAAATCATTAATTGTTTCAAAACGTGCGAGTCGGAACACAAACGTTCACTGTTGAAAGTTATTTCAGAAATGGTAAGAAACTGGATTACACACACCCTTCTATCAATCATTTTATTTTCGATCGTTTTGTACAAAAGATGGATTTATAGAAGTTTAGCCCCAACAATTCAAAATAGATAAAAAATGTAATAATTCAAACTGAATGTTACTTGGATTATTAAAAAGCTGAAAACCAAAATTACGTTGTACTAGTCTCTTGTAACAAAATGAATCCATGGGTTTCATATTATATCTGAATTAAATATGTAGACGATTCAATTAGAAGCCAAAAATACACAGATTAAAATTAATTTGAAATTTTAAAAAAAGAAATTGAATTGCTTATTTATAGATGAGGTCGGTGCAAAATATCAAAACGAATATGTATATTTTAATGTTGGAATTTTATATCAAAGGGCGCCCTGGACCAACTGAAAATATTTCGTGATCCCGGAATGGCTGCCAAACAATGCAATACAGATTTTAAGGTAGGTATACAAATAAAAGTTAATAATATTTATAATTAGTATATTGACCGATTAATTAAAAATAGACAGACTATTAGTAGAAGTTATTACATTAATCATACTAGGAATGTACTATTTGATAGATGTGCTTAAGAAAATAACGAATTCGAAAACCATATTTTCCTTTGAAAACTATTTTATTCAAGAGTCTAATTTCATTCTCGCTGCAATTTTCATTTCGTCACGTTTTGCACGACAGTCTTCGTTAATTGAATTACGTTCCATTATTTCTATTATAGTGTCATATTCTTTAAGGACGTGCCATTTCACATAATTTGTGGCGTTTTGTTCTTTTGTGACGCGGCATCCTCATTAATTTCGTTTTAATGACTGACAGGTTTTCATTATTTCAGCGACAGTTCTCAGATACCAGGTGATCTGAATTTCATTCTCACCAATGTCTGATATGCATAATATGACAATAAAAATAATAATAATTTATTAGTAATATTTTATGTCATAATATTTTCCCGCAAATTAAAGACATTTGACAAATAAGAAGGTGTAAGAAGAATTTCCCGAACTTTCTAACAATTTATAATTTATTTATATTTCTGAAAAACTTTCACAACTTAATTAAAAAATTACAAGTAACCTATTTCACATCTTGCAGTAAGATATTTACATTTCATTGTATTGTATTATTCTTATTATTATTTCAATTTTTGGGGATAACTTTTATAAGAATGTCGAGGTTTTAATCCGAGAAAATGTTGGTTCAGTGAACACATAAAATAATTGCTGAGAGCAGTTTCTACTTTACATTTTTCCTATTCTTAGCTTTTTATCTTCTATTCGAATTTTCTTTTAATTTGCGGTTGTTGCATTTAAAATTTTTAAAGGACAATAAATCTCTTGTTTTTGTTTTCTCTTGAATTTTTCTAGGTTTCTAAATATCTCAGTAAAAAGTAAAATTTTATATTCTTTATTTTATTAAGAAAACATTTCGTATAAAGTGTTTCATTTAATATTATAAAAAATGAAGTCTGACTTAATAAATAGCAAACAAATGCATATAAATATAGTTTTTAAAATAATGTTGGTGTTAATATAACTACATACTTATATCGATACATTTATTAGATTCTAATAACTGACGTTTTCTTCATTTCGTTATGATTTTAAATTATTTCCTCCACGTTCTTATTACATTTCCTTTCTATTAATGAATAACAAACATAATTAGAAAGTCTCTTGCATCTGAAGCGAATGTTCGTTTTTATAAAATTAACAATTCTCGATTCATTTTTCTAATAATGTTTGTTATTAAAAAGTACTTAATATTTACACTATGTATTTTTTATTTATGTTTACTATTTTTACTCAACTAGGGTTTTGAAACTGAAACTGATTCTTACTCAGATTTCTTGGAAAACGAAATAAATGACGTAAGTAAAACGCTTCGACGATTAAAAAGAAATAACCGAATTAACCAAATGCCCTTACTAACAATCTAACACACAATATGCATGAGATTATTCCAAAAAAAAGCAAATTAATTAAACAGTTGTTAATGGATTGCAGGTGGAACGCAGCGAATATGAAGACACTACCCTCAGGGAAGGTGGGGGCACTGATGGTTTATTAGCATTTCCTCCTCCTCCACCGCCGCCAGATGGTAAGAACTGTATATGTGCGGAAGTTAATTGTTGTAATCATCTTTTTGGTAATATAAAAGGCGTAGCGAGATTTAAAGGAGATAAAGGAGACTCAGGACCTAGGGTAAAGCAAAAATGACGTAATTTCTTTAGATTACTAAAAATGTTTCAGGGTCCACCTGGGGAATCAATAAGAGGACCCCCTGGTCCTCCTGGACCTCCTGGTCCAACGGGATTACCCGGGAAAGTCATCGTGAATGAAACTTCGCCCTCTGAAGTATGATTATCTAATTTCTATTTTAATTACAATTTCACTAGAAATGTCATCCTTTATTTTTTATTTTATTTTCTACTTTTCAATAGATTTGGAAAAATTTATAATTCCCAAACATTAAAATCGATTTTAAAAGGATCGTACCTGTGACGTAATTTAATTGATTGATTTTGTTTAATTTTTTACAGGGTTCATGTTCATGCAATATTACTAGTCTAATTAGTTCTTACGCCATGCCGAAAATGTTAGCTGGTCCGCCTGGTGTTCCAGGCGCTGAAGGTAAAACAGGACCACCTGGGATGACAGGACAACCAGGTGCACCCGGTGAAAGAGGTTCAGCAGGACCTCCGGGTGAAAAAGGAGAACGAGGAGAACGCGGTACGGCAGGACCTGAAGGCCTCCAAGGACCGAAGGGGGAAGCTGGTCGAGACGGAATTCCAGGTCAAGCGGGGCCTCCAGGACCTCCTGGCCCCCCGGGACCGGTTGAATTTGAGAACTTTGATGTAAGACTCTGCATCTCTTTAGTAGTGGAAACTTTCCAGCCCGGAAGTTGCGGATTCCCTGATACGTTTAAGTATATTTAATAAATCTTTCTTGACTTAAACTTTGCTCCTGTAACTTGCATAATTCTTATTCGAGATTGTGTCTCGAAAAGCCTCAATTTAAAATCGACGGAAATATATTGCGTTGCATGAGATACTGTAGAGGTGAAATGTGGCGTTCACAGCGATATTAATGATATACTTCTTTTTTTATGCTTTCTCGATAGCCAAGCTGGAAGCCCAGGAATCCTTTTAAGGTGTTTTAATCAATTTATGTTTCGATAAATTAGAATCGTAGGCAAATAATTTTATTTCAATTTTCAGTACTATTATACTGAAACAATTGTTTTACATACAAGGAGAAAAATGTAATTTTATTATATTATTATACTGATTTGCTTATCTATAATTTATTACATCTGAATTATTTTATTCGTATAATCACAACGATTCCACTGTAGAGCCCAAAATAGGAGCAGCAATTAGAATTTTTCTGTGCTATAGCGAACAAAATCTTTTCTAAATTTTTGTAAAATTGATCCTATTTTAAGAAAAAAAAATATGCAACCGGTTATAAATTTCATGACAAAATAATTTTTATATTAGAAAAATCAAAACATTTCTTTCAGTGTAATAAATTGTTGAATTGAAATTTTCAAACCCTTTACCATTACTGTGTGCGCTAGTTTATTATCGATGTTACAGGATGGTGTATTCGGGGCTGGTACTATACGACCGGGTATACCCGGTACCAAAGGCGACCCGGGTCTACCTGGCCCAGTAGGTCCAAGAGGTGAAAGAGGATTACCAGGTACAAAAGGCGCCCGCGGTGAAACAGGTGCGAAAGGCGACAGAGGCGATCGTGGATTTCCCGGAGAACGAGGAACTCAAGGCCCGAAGGGTGAACCAGGAAGTCCTGGTCTGGACGGCATACCAGGCACTCCTGGTGCGAACGGAAAAAACGCGGAAAAAGGAGAAAAAGGCGATCCAGGAAAGCCTGGCTCTCCAGGTCCGCCTGGTTCACCAGCTGCTCCACTGGAACGAACCACCGATAAAGAAAGCCCAAGACCAGTCATAGGACAACCTGGTACGAAAGGTGACCCCGGAGAATCCGGTTCTAAAGGAGAAAAAGGAGACTCCGGAGAAGCGGGAATACCCGGAGTTCCTGGACTCAACGGTGCTTCTGGTGCGCCTGGTGAGAAGGGCGAGCCTGGAAACGATGGTCCCATTGGACCTCTAGGTCCACCTGGACTGAAAGGAGAAAAAGGAGAAAGAGGTCCTCCAGGCCCAGTTAGTGTTGCTGACACAAACTCACCGGTTATAACTTTGAAAGTTAGTGGATATCTTTCGTAAAATTTTTGATTTATCGATTTTCATTACAGGGTGATAAAGGTGACATGGGTAAGAGAGGCAGGAGAGGAAGACCTGGACCGGGTGGTCCGGTTGGTCCTCCTGGTAAGCCAGGTTCTGCAGGTGATATCGGCCTACCCGGATGGATGGTAAGTGCAACCTTTTGAATGTCTTGATGATCTATAATTAAAATTTATGATGCATGCTCCACTTAGAATAATTTTAAGGTAAGTATGCGCTTATAAAATAACAGAAAGAAAATAAAGAGATTCAAAAAGTATTGAAACAAATAATCTAAAATAATGCTTTGAAATTCATCTTTTCAAAACAGTTCTGTATTCATTTGAGAAATTTACATACGGATAATGTATGTATATGGAGACTCTTACTTAGGCTTACTGGCAACTTTTGATAAATAATTTATGTAGGGTAGACCTGGAAGTCCGGGTATCCCAGGGGCGAAAGGTGAAAAAGGAAGTCCTGGAGAAGCTTACGGAGTAAGTAATTTTTAAATTATTATTTGTTATTATGATCTATAACCTCAATAACCACTGTAAAAATATTGTATTATCATATGAATTGAGAAATTTCTGCATATGGAATAGCATTTGACCATTGTAAAGTTATGTTTTGTCAGTTATTGTCGCTTACAATAATCCTCTTCATTTAATTGCAATCAATTACTTTGGAATATAATATGTACCAGATTTGAATAATTGTTTCTTTAATAGTTAAAAGGAGAGAAAGGAGAACGTGGCACAGATGGTCTACCCGGAAGAGAAGGAAAACCTGGTCAACCAGGACCACCAGGACCCATTAATGAAGAAACAATTAGATACATTCCAGTACCCGGACCTCCTGGTCCTCCGGGACCTCCAGGAATATCATTGACAGGTCCCAAAGGTGAGCCAGGCAGCCCGGCTTATGGAGAGCCCATTTACAATCTACGCCCAGGTAAGATAATTGATGTACAAAACAAATCAAATTTATATCCCAGTAAAGAAATTACATATTAGTATATTCGACTATAAGTGGTACTTTTCAATTTTTTTGCATCGTTATGCGTTTTATTGCCACCGAACATGGAATCGAATCTTTAATATTTTCCTTTTTGCTGCATAAAGGATTAAGAAGTAGTCTGGAAGAATTAAAGGCCTTAAACGAACTGAAGGAACTGAAAGAATCAGGTACACTAAAAACATGAATTTCCACTAGCACACTGCCTCCACATTTCAATTAATTTATTAAATTTTTTCCGTTTCCTGAGCCTTCCTTAATTCATTACTTTAAACCGTTTTTTTTTTTTTTTTTTAGTGAAGAAAGGTTTCATCTTAGTTTCTTTTCCACTTTTATGTTTAAGTTATTTCTCATTATTTGTCAGAGGAAATAATTTGAAATGACGTCGTTGTACACTTTCCTTCAATTTTGAAATAAATTCATCAGTTAAATTTTTCCTTGAATTTACTTGATCTTGATAACAATCATCCAAAAAAACATTTTGACGCTTTATCTCCTTTTTCTAACCACTTATTTTAGGAACTCCTTATGGTTTATTAATTACTACGCAACATTTCAGACAAGTTTATTCTTCCTCCACATTTTCTCGATTTATTTCGTTGTTTAAAATTTCTCGATCTATAATTTTCTTCTTCTGATAGGCAGAGCAACACCAAGTCCACCTTTACAAACAGACCACGAAATTACATCAAGAATAGTGCCCGGGGCAGTAACATTTCAAGATCGCGATGCAATGACGAAAATGTCTTCCGTCAGTCCTGTTGGAACTCTGGCTTACATAATCGAGGAAGAAGCACTGCTCGTAAGGGTTAACCACGGATGGCAATATATTGCGGTAAGAATACTTCATCATTACCATTTATCAATGTCTACTCATATTGATACTTTAAGTTTATTAGCTGCCAACATCGAGTTATTATCATATTTTTTAGCTTGGATCTCTTTTGCCAATAACAACTCCAGCACCACCTACAACCAGCAGTCCACAATTACGTCCACCTTTCGAAGCCAGCAATTTGATAAACCATATATCAAAACCAACAGATGTTTCCAGCGTAAGTTGCTTAATATTTTAATGAATTTTTTTGATTCTCAAACTTTGCAATTTCTTTTTAATATAAAAATTACCTGAAATTTTTTTTACAGTGGTATCCTAAAATGGTAAGTACTGTTGTGTCTTTATATGTTTGTTATTTTAAAGTATTTTGCGTTGCATTATTTAACATAGAAGTAGTGTTTGTATGTAGAATTATTTATTACAAAAAAAGTAATCATTGTGTTAAATTTACCATTTGCTCATGCTACTCTGTATTTCAAGAAAGTTAATTTTTTTGATATCTTATTTATTATAATTTCTATTTCAGTTACGTATGGCAGCTTTAAACGAAGCCTATACTGGAGACATTCACGGAGTAAGAGGTGCTGACTATGCTTGCTATCGAGAAGCTCGTCGTGCTGGTCTTAGGGGCACCTTCAGGGCTTTTCTATCGTCTCGAGTTCAAAACGTGGATTCAATAGTTCGCCAGGCAGATCGCAAGTTGCCAGTTTCAAATCTACGCGGGGAGATTCTTTTCAATTCCTGGTCAGAGATGTTCAAGGGAGACGGTGCACCCTTTCCACATCCTCCTCGCATCTATTCCTTTAGTGGTCGAAACGTATTGACAGATCTCTCCTGGCCCAACAAAGCTGTTTGGCACGGTGCTCTTGTGAATGGGGAGAGAGCTCTGGACACATCTTGCGATGCATGGCACGCTGGATCTTCAGATAAAGTCGGTCTGGCTGGTTCACTTCGCGGCCCAAGACTGTTAGAGCAGAGTCCTTATTCTTGTGATACTAAGCTTGTGCTTCTTTGCATTGAAGCCACAAGTGAGCTGTCTCCACAAAGAAGGAGGCGAGATACTCACCATAGGTAAATAGACACTATCCTCATAAAAACATTTCTTATTAATTAATTAATTAAATTCTTTAATCTATTTTGTACCCTTTGTACCTAGTCTGTTCTTTTTCCAATTTGATTCTATTAAAGTGATAATGTCTGTTTTAGTCACCAAAGGTATGAAGACATGACTGAGGAAGAACTCCATGACTACCTAAGTTCCATCAAATAAGACCTCGTAATACTCATTCCATCCAAGAAATTCTTCTATATATTTTGCACAAGATACTAATTTAACATAATTCTCATTTATTATAAAAACTTGAGATGTGTTACTTAAGAATGTCGTTCGACCAAAAATTAATCAGTATTAGTTACAAAAGGAGACATATCTTACAAATATCGATGTACATTATCAAAACGCAAAAAGTAAATTTTAAACCGGTTCATCACATTCATTTGCTTATATTTAAAATTTTTACCTTAAGGCAAACTATCGGAAATTATTTTTATATTCGTCTTATTTATATAGAATTTAGTTTCTTTTGTGTTAAGTAAAATGATACCTTTCTTAGATTTGAGTCGTATTTAAAGCAGATTGGAGCAATATAATATCAAATTTATCTTTGGTCAATAATAAATAAATATTCAAAAATAAGTAATAAATTATAAAATATTTTTGTTTGAAACGAGAAATCCGTTTATCTATTTATTTATATTAAATATGTTTTTACTTTGAGATTTCGAAATGAATAATTTTAAATTTTTAATGAAAAAATATTTTCTTCAACATGCATCAAAACTAAAACGTGATTTAAATTTTCTTTGGAAAGTACTTACAACAAGCTAAATTTAAGCAAATGTTTTTTTTGTTGCTTGTCGATTGGTAAATGATCTGATGTTGCAGCTTCAAGTAGGTACATTTTTTTAATAAAAATTGGTTTTAATCAACAAATTACTGAGCACAGTACTAGAAATATTTGCCAATAGTAATTTCAAAGCAGACATACGAAACATCTATACATGCTCAATTTTATAGCAAATAAAATGTAAGTCGTAACGTTCGTGAAAGTGATAAATGTGAAACTTGTTGTTTAAAAATCCACTCATTGTAAAATATGAATATTTATGAATGATTTCTTTTTGTAATATTGCACTAATTTGGTTGCTTACCTAGAGAAATGAAATAAAGGCCAGTGAGATGCATCCATAAATAAGAGGCAAACTTTTGCATACGAAACGTGTGCATTAGAAGTATGTTATGAATTTTGTAACTGATAAGAAATGATGCCATATTCATGTGTGTGAATCTATTATACACTGTATTTAAGCTGTGTGTTCATTGTTGTATATACAAAACATTTAATGTTGGCGTGAACTGTGTTCTTTATGTTTTATTGTAGCATAATATGTTAATTATATTTCTTATATTATTTGTATCTGTTTGAATAAAATGAATACCAATTTATTTTTGCAGTTTTAATTTACTCTCACAGAGTAATTATTTTAAATCACCATTAAAATAATGCAATAGAAAATTATCTAAAAACAAGTTAATAAATTGAAAATGTTCTTCAAATTTTTTCCAAAATTTATATTTTTATACATACAATAAGTATCTTATTTAAATAAATTGTATTACTAAAGTTTCATAATCTTGGGAGATCTTATCTTACATTCCATTATAAAATGGAAAAACAAAATACACCCAAGATTTATGCAACACCGGATGTCGTCATGTATTCTAATTTGCATTATTTTTGTTGTATCTTCTATTTGTTGTCATATCTAAATGTTTAATGTTATGACGCACAGACGTTCGAATTTATAATAAATTCCAATTTAAGAGATACCTATACATTTATAATAATTTGTTTTTTGAATCATCAAATGGCAAACCAGACAATATTAATCAGCGTTATCTAATCTTGAACTAAAATTATATTGCAAGCTGTGATTGCACAATCTGCGATTTTAAAGGATATGATCTCGTATTAATTCATTTAGGGGAGACGGGGGAGAATGAGAGCCACTTAAGGAAAAATCAGTATATTTCGAAAAATATAAAGTGTATTCTCTCAAAAATTAAAACTATTAAAATAAGGTTACCTATATCATTCCTGCCATTAACAGAAGTTATAATTAAAGACCGGACTTTTAGGTTATAAAAATATTGTCCTTAAAAAGGTCCAATAAACTTAAATATCTGTTTTTATTAAAAGTACCTATAAATTGCATATTCCAATACTACAATTTACAAATAATACAAATTAAAATAAATATTTGCATTTTAGAAAAATCCAAAAATTTCACAGGAAATAATTTAAAAAAATCTTAACGACTAGTTGCATGAATGATCAAAAATTGTTCTAAATTTCCGAGAGAAAAGTTCATGCGTTTGTCACTCAATACAGGGCTACTACAAGTTCGAGGCTCACCATTGAGATCTTGAAAACGGTAAGAGACGAAGTCAGTTAAATTGGGGCAAAGTCGAGTGCTGAATGATAATCCGTTTTTCAACGACTTGTAGTTTTGGAAATATTTTCAAAAAACCGAGAAACACATTCTTTTATTTTTTCTAAAATGTTTCTAAAATTAATACATTCTAGAGGCACTTTTATGAGCTCTTGACGATGGTGTCATTAGATTTTATTTAAAACGTTTTATCTTATTCTGACCACCATCAACTAATTTTTTTCTTATTTAATAAAGTAAAATAGCTAGAAATGCGTTTATTGCAAGAGCTAATTTTAATTTTAAAATTTTCCATTATAAAAGCGAATGTTATGAATCGGGAAAGATGTAAATTAAAAAATTTATTATGTTAACAACAACAACTCAGTACCTAGGTAATAGCGAGAAAAATGTTCTTCAATGTTCGAAGGCAATTTACGTTCAGGGATGACGTAGTAAAAAATCCCGTTCAGATACAAAAATTTCTATTTGTTGCAAAAAATTTTAATTTTTTTTCGCAAAAAAGATGTCATTTAGATGGTATAAAAGAAAATTAGGTGGAAAAAGTTACAATAGGTGAAAAAAATTGAAAAAAGGTAATTTAGGTGAAATAAAATTTGGTCAAATGACTCTATTTCTAATGAACCGGAAATATAGGCAAAAGAATCTTTAAAACTTTAACGCTGGATTTCACAAACGTCACTTAACTTTAATCATCGATTAAGAATAATCATTCCTATACCTTCAACACATGTAGTAACCACGGCAACGTTTACTTTTAACGGATGATTAAATTTAAGTAACGTTTGTGAAATCCGCTATAAAACTAAAAAAAAGGTTTTACCTAAATTCCGCCCTCTAATTATAATATATTCATTTAAAATAAAAGTGGAATTGGCTATTATTGCCCACATCTTGGGGCAATGAAAGCCATGAAAGAAGGCAAACCGACTGCTGCCTAAATAAACTTGTTTTAACAAATAACTGCTACAGTTAATAATAGTATCTTATAATACAAGTGCATAAGAGAGCCTTTAAAGCACGCGCGACGGGTTTTAACGGCGCAAGTGCTTTAAAGGCTCTTATGCACGTGTATTATACGATATTTTTTATTATACCTGCGCTAAAATGTGAAAATTTGAATGACATTAAAATTTAAATTCATTTTGTAAAGTTGCCTGTGGATCGTATTTTGAATTGTTAACGTGGAGATTGTATGTGTTGTTTGCTAGGCAACTTTAAAACACGGCGTGCTTTATTCGACCGTTTTCGCACGCTTTTTAGTTTTAAAAACAAAGATTTTGATGCAGGTACACTGCGCCAATAAATTAGGGGAACGCCAGAGAAACGCAACTAAAAACTGTAATATCTTTTTATTGCCTTAACGTAATGAACTAAAATTTTTACCTGGCTGCTATAACGCGTTATTTGCCAAACAAGAGTCATATTTTGTTACTCAAGTGACAATAATAAAGAAACTCAACGGAACTGCCTCAAGAGAACATCCAAAGGTTAATCGAAAGTATGCCACGACGATGCCAAGCTGTTATTCAAACTCGTGGAAGTCATACTCGATATTAAATTTATACACCTGTTTAAGTATAATTGTTCTTAAAATTATTCACTGGTGACAAATTGCTTTTTTCTTAATAATTGTTTCCGTTTAGTTTCTTTATTATTATGACTTGAGTAACAAAATATTACTATTGTTTGGCAAATAAGGTGTTATAGCAGCCATGTAAAAACTTTTAGTTTATTACGTTAAGGCAATAAAAAGATATTACAGTTTTTAGTTGCGTTTCTCGCTGGTGTTCCCCTAATTTATTGGCGCAGTGTATAATAACTGCAAGTGTCTAAGGGAGAATAAGGAAAAATTCATTGTATTTTGTGAAAATTGACAGTTACATTGAGAAAAGAAATGTCAAATCTACTGTATTTCGGGTTATATACACATAAACAAGGAACTTATTTACTTGAATAAAAGTGTGTAGTCTACCAGGTGTCCACTTTTATTACACACCATAAAAATTTTAATGCAATTTTTTATAATTTCAAATTCCTGCTTCTCTATTGAAGTTATGTTAAAAAACAGTCCACTGAATGCACGTTCACCGGATTTAACGCCGAATGATTTCTTGTGGCCTTATTTAAAATCAAAAATTTTTCAGACTCCTTTCCGCAATGTGAATGAGTTGAGAAGTAGAATCGTGGAACACTAGAATGTTAATTAATGTTCGCAGAAGCTTCTGTGACAAGTTGGCTGTAAACTGCGAATTATTTGAGCATTTAGTGAAAGTACCTATTAATTTATAAATAAATAGTTCTCAATACGAATTATGTTTAATGTGTTTTTAATGTGTTTTATGTTTTTTATTACAAAATTTTAAAAATCAACAAAGCTTGTCAATTAGAAGTTTGCCTACATGATCAAAACTGTGGTACATATTAAAAAATATCTGCGTATTTAATTTTTTTTAATTTTGGAAGCGCATGTATTTTAAAAATATTCTAAAACTAGTCTTAGCTAATACATAACTCAAAGCTACGTATTATGTCGTTTAGTGCTTTATGATATATTCGATAGGAAAGCAGGAATTAACAATTTCAAACAATTGCATTGAAATTTCTATGGTGTGTAATGAAAGTGGACATACGGTATAACATTGATTGATTTTTGTTAAATGGAAAACATAAAACATTCAATTAAACAAATAAATGCTATTTCCTCAGTGTAACAACAATAATTATAATCAGAAAATAAGAATAAAATTGAATTTAAAATACCTAAGTTTATATTTCATTCAAAAAGGCTACATGTTACTATAGGCATAAAAAGATAATTAAACGTTGGTAAGTTCAAGAAAATTTCAGTTCAAATCAGACTCGATTTCGACTATAGCCCATCATCGAGAGATTACAAAGATACGATGGAATGTTAGTGTTACGTTTTTAAGGTTTGATTAATTTTTATTTTACAATAAAACAATAAAACACTATACATAATAAACTAATTTATTTTAACGCATTAAATAAAAACACTAATTTATTTACAAAGTTACGTTATTTATTTCAATAACCGAGCGAACAGTTCTAAAGTCTAATGCGAACTCTGGCTTCATTCACCGCCGCTCACTTTTTATACCCCGGGCTGATTTACGCGAAGCCCCAGGAAGCTCGGGAAGCACTCGGAAGCGCCGGCTGCGACGCATGAGACTGACCGGTGTCAACGAATCATTACACTGCCCCCTTAAAAACGTTTCGTCTCGGAACGTTCCTCGTGATAGCCTTGAAGGAGGATGTCGAAATCGGCATGCTGGTCCCTTTTTACAATTTCCGGTCTGCAAGAAATAGCAGTCTACGGTTTTCTTACTACCGACAGGATTTTAATTCCAGTTCCGTTGAAGATGACTTCTATCATGCTTCGAATGACCCTCCAGTCCAGTCCGTCTAGTCCGCAGCCCAACTTGGGAATGGCTAATTTCGTCTCTTTGCCTTCTACCAGCTGTCTCTTCAGGCTCCATAAAGATCTCCAAATGTTACGATAGTCAGGCTTACCGCTTCACGTCTTCTTGGTGAGTAGGTAGTACACTGTGTCGTCTCTGATCCGCTTCCGCGTCTATGATCTGTAGGCTCTTGCCCACCATGGGATGCTGTCTTCGGAGTTCCTCGACCTGACCAAATTTCTTCCGGAAGACCTAGGCTATCCCCTTGGACATTCTTAGGTCTTCTGCCAGACAGTGGGCCAGACTATACTCCGGTGGCACTTGAAAAAGGTCTTGCTGTCTGTGGTCGTTCCGAATCGTGCCTTACTCCCCGTGGCATAGCGTGATGAGACATAAAGGTTTCGAAGTTCACTTCGGAACCTTGCGTCCTTTGTACTGTTCCTTCATTTTCTTTACTGTTGTAAGGAGCCATTCGGTTGAAGTAGATCACTTTGGGTTTGCCATGTGGAATCTTCTTGATGCGGTAGATGATATCGTTGATCCGTTTCATCACTTTGTAAGATGTCTGCAATTTTGGGGACAGACCTCAACGTCTTTGAGGATTATAAAGCCAGACCAGCGCTCCAGGTTGGTATCCCCCATTCCGAGCGTTGATGTCATAATGCTCCTTCATTCGGTCTCTGGCTGTCTGTATATTGTGACGCACTTGATTGTGAATGTCGTCCATTTTCCTGCATAGACCGCTCACGTGGTCTTCGTCGGCAGGGACTTCGCCAGGCTTCACGCCGAATTTCAGGTGCAGGGCAGTCTTGGTTCTCGCCCAAATACCACTTTTGTTGGAGTCTCTCCCGTTGTCGCACGAACGGACGAACAGTATGCCAGTAGAAAAAGGGGAATGTACCTGTCCCAGTCTCTCTGATGATCGGAGACGACCTTGGAGAAATGTCGGTTGATGGCTCTGTTGAATCGTTCCACCATTCCGTCCGACTGCGGATAAAGTGCAGTGGTTCTAGTTTTCCGGACGCCGAGCAGAGTATACACGCTCTTGAACAAAGCCGATTCAAAGTTCCTTCCTTGGTCTGAATGCAGTTGCATGGGCGCCGACTGATCCATTCTCTGACAAGGACTTCAGCAATAGTGAATGCTTCTTGGTTTGGGAGGGCGTATGCTTCGACCCACTTGCTAAGGTAGTCCATTTCCACAACGATGTACTTATTTCCACTATTCGTTTGTGGAACTGGGCCGGCTACATCTACGGCAACTCTCTCAAAAGGACTTCCCACGTTATACTGTTTCATGTGAGCCTTGCCTCGTCTGTGGGGGCCATTAGTGGCTGCGCAGATTACACACTTCCTACACCAATTCTTTACATCTTCCTTGCAGTTTACACAGTGGAATCGCTCGCGCATCTTTTCCATAGTCTTCTTGATTCCCAGATGACCTCCCGAAGTTCCATCGTGAAGTTCCCTTAGAACTTCTGGCACCCTATTCTTGGGGATCAGTAACTGTGTTTTCTGTTCCGTGCCTTCCTGGTTCTCGATAGTTCGTTTCAGAAGACCTTGATCCAGCACTATGGAGTCCCACTTCGCCCAGTATGATTCCACGGATGGTGCACATGGTGCTATTTCTTCCCAAGTAGGCCTTCCCTCCCTACTTTCCCATTCCAGCACCAATTTCAAATTCTGATCGTTCTCCTGGTCTCGTCGCAATTCTTCAGCTTGCCATTTGTCGTCTACAACGGCCGTCCTCGCAGTTGTGGCTACTTTTTTACAGTCTTCAGCACAAGGTCTTCTCGACAAATCATCGACATTTCTATGGCTAGTTCCTGTCCGATGCTGAATTTCAAAGTCATATTCCTGAAGCCATTCGATCCATCGTGCGACTTGTCCTTCAGGATTCTTGAATCGGGGAAGCCATTTTAAAGCGGCATGGTCCGTCCTCAGAAGGGGGTGTCTGCCATACAAGTACTTGTAGAAATGTTCTATCGTCTTTACCACGGCTAGCAATTCCCTTCTAGTGACGCAATAATTTCTCTCCGGCTTTGACAGGACTTTACTGATATAGCCGATCACCTTCTCTTGCCCATGAACAACATGGCCCAGATAATTCACTTCCTTCTGGAACAGGTGGCACTTCTTGAGACTAAGCTATAGTCCAGCTCCGCGAAGCCGCTGGAATACTCCTTCCAGATTATTATCATCAATTTGTAGCAGAGGATAGCTGTCCTTTTTGGTAACTTTGTTGAGCAATCGGTAGTTTACGCAGAACAGTGTGGATCCATCCTTCTTCTTCACAAGCACTACCGGTGACGCCCATGGGCTGCTCGATGGTTTGATTACATTGTCTTTTCCATCTCGCGAATAATGCGTGCTGTTTCTTCACGTTTCGCCAATGGTAACCTCCTTGGAGCTTGATGGATGGGTCTTTCTTCGTCGGTCTCTATCTTGTGTTTGACGACGTCGGTTCTTCCCTTAGGTCCATTTTCTACCTCGAACACATCTTGATAGCGACAGATCAGGTTTTTCGCTTTTGTCTTTTGCTCTAGAGTCAGTTCCTGGGCCAATGACATGACCATTTCTAACAACTTCTTCGGGGCCTTCGCCTCTTGCACGTTTGCTTCTAGTTGGCAGGAGATGGAGGACACCATGGCGCAGCTTTCCAAGATCGTACCTTTCTTGATGTTGACGCGGAAACAGTTCACATTCATTAGGCGGACTGGTATTTCCTTCTTTGCTGTCAACAACGTTTTCCCAACTTCTGATCGTCAATATTAGGTTCGACCATAATGACTTGCCCATCATGGAAAGCGCCGTTCAGGTTTGCGTCGACTACGACCTCGGTCCTGCTGGGTAATACGACATCTTTGGCGAGAACAACTCGAGCGGTCACGTCCTCTCGTCCAGCTCCTCGTTGTTAACCGCCATCACGCCACGCTTTAAGCCAGTGCGTCTTGGATGTGTTGGAGTAGGCCATTCTCAATACCTGCTGGTTGTCCGCGTCACGAATTGCATCCACGAATGTCTGCATCGTCAAACATTGCAGGAATTCATCATGGTACACCTAGGTCAGATGCGCCTGGCCATAGCGCATCTCCAGCTTGTTGAAGTCTTCTTGTTCCTCTGGCGGCATCGTTTGTAGCCGTTATAGAGAAAATAAAAAATCATACTTAGATCACTTTTTGCGGATAAGAATAAAACTTGTAGAAAAGACAGAAGTATTATTTTTGGAAATATTAAAACTACAGACACCAATGCAACATGAAATCTTTAAAAAGAAATTATTGAAATAAAAGAAAAAAAAAACAATTTATAGATTAATATAAAACATTGAAGAGTTGTTTATTTTTTAAGATTAGAATGTGTTATACTGTGTTTCAATTTAGTAGTTTTTATTAAAGTTTGACATAATTTTACAATACTACTTGAAATAAAAATCTTTAAAAATAACTGACGAAAAATAGAAAATAATACCAACAACAATTCATTTACCATTAAAAATAATTAATGTAGAAATGTTGCAAAACGTATCTCTTCATCACAGAATATAATTTTGTAAAGAACGTCACTGTAAATATTTTCAACATTTGCTAAATTAATGGTTTTTAATGTTAAGTCAATTGTTATTGTTATTAATATTACTATAATTATTAATATTGTTGTGTGTGTTGTCTTATGTAATTTTCTTTAAAACAATCAGGCAGCATTGCTTAAATAAAAAATAACTACATCGTTTTTTATGTTGCAAATGAAATGAGTATAATTTTTAACACACTAACAACTGAATGCAGATTTTTTTAATTAAAATCAAAGATATTATAAACAAAAACAAAAAACGTTGGAAGCTGGAATAAATGCTGTTTTTAGAACATGAAGTCCTTGTTTAAGTTTGATATGTAATACACCTGTACCTTATATCAGTGGCGCAGCGAGGGGGGGTTTTGGGGGTTAACCCCCTCCCCCAGAAGGGTCATGTAATTTTTTTTGCAATTGAATTGAGGCTTGGTCATCTTCATTCTTTTTACATAAGCTGCTTTCCCGTTACGCACTTTGTGCACCCAAACGAGCTCAATTGACGTTTCAATGTTCGCGTTTTACGCTCAATATGTCCTTCCTCTGCCCCCTTAAGCACCACCTATTATTTTTCTGCTCGAAGCACATGTTCCCCCACCTTGAATTCTGCCCTGATACGGTGTCTACAAGATGACTACAAAACAAATACGTGTTATTGAAAAATAATAACTGTTAAATATTTTAACAATACACTTAAACAATTTTTAAAATTCACTTTCAATTTTTGTATGTCACGCCTCTATAAATATCTATTATATTATATAATATTATCTATCGTGGAAAACATTCCACATAATATCTATTCACTCTTTTTCCTCGTCCCAGTAGGCGAGTTAGGATGACATTTTTGTTGGTATCACAATGAAACATACACGTCAAATGAGACGGTTATGTTTATTTTTAATTTCGTGGTTATAATTTGAATCCACTGACGGAGACGTTGTTGTTTGCCAGGTACAGAAATTTTCAAATTGTCGAGTCCGTCTTTCAAAATTTGCCGAACTGTCCATTCCGAAATCTACGATATAAATTAGAAATTTTCATGTCAGATTCAGGCATCTATCAAAATTCAGGCGATTCAGGCCAGCAACTTAACGAAACGAGAACACGGCCTACTGAGACGAGGAAAAAGAGTGAATAGATTATATTCTTCATATAAAAATAGAAAACTTCCGCAACTAACTTTTTTGAAAACATGGTACTTACTTTTAGGTTTATTCATCTCTGAGTAAGTGGCCAGTAAAATACTTGATGATTAAAGACAGGGCAACGCATTGTGCTAATCCGCCAAGTTATACCTTGGCACTTACTCAGAGGTGAATAAATCAGGCCTTAATTTAATAATGCTAAGAATTTTGCTGGGTGGCTGTATTATGAACTGACACTTACGGATGACAGGCAATAATTAATAAAGGTCAGTCATTTTTCATTTTGCAAAATATTGGCTTCTATTAGCCATAGAGATAAGGCAAAAATGGAAAATGAATTTAGCTTTAAAAAAGTTAATTTGTTTGCCATTCGTAAATCTCAGTTCATAATTACAGCTACGCAGCAAAAGTTTTAATATTGTTAAATTTACGTCAAGTAAAGTGTCCATTTTTTTCTGGCGGCGACAGTATAAGTTAAAAATGACAAGAATGCACAATAATAAAGAAACGTATATTTGAATCCTTATAGGGACCGTGCACATGCCTGCGTTCAGCGACGCCTGGCGGTGATTTATGCATTAGTGGTAGGAAAACATTGTTTTTAGGTTAATACACCTTTTTTTTTTTTTTTTTTTTTTTTTTTTTTTTTTTTTTTTATTGAGGTCGGGGAATCTTCATAGACGGCTTCCCGGCTATAGTGCAATGCCGGGGCCCGTGCTGGATTCACTATGGGAAGGTGACCCTAGCGCCTACCAGCTAAATCCCTCTCCTCTCACGCTCTGCGCGGGGGGGAACCGCCTCTCGGCATTACTTCCTCCTGCGTGCGTTGCCCTTATTCTTTGCGTCTTACTTTCATAATCTCTTATCGGCCGCTCTGCCTTCTACTTTCTTCTTTACATTTTTCCCTCATGATGGTCTTCAGCATCCCCGCTATGATGTTCCAGGTCTGTTCGCTGCGAGCCATTATGTCGGCTACGTTTTCTTTTCTGACCACCTCGTTACATTCCTCGCCTGTTCTCCTACGCAAGTCTTCCCATTTCCTGCAGACGAACAACGTGTGTTCCGGCGAGTCTTCCTCGGCGCAGAACCAGCACTGGGCGGAGTCCAGTTTTTTTATTCTCGTTAAGTATGTGCCGAAGACCCCGTGTCCGGTGAGGGCCTGTGTCATGTAGTAGTCTGTCTCGCTTCTTTTCATGGTGCACCATGCTTCGACGTTCTTAACGAAAACTTTGGCCCACCCTGTAGAGGAGTTCCATCTTAGCTGCCATTTTTGGTACAGCTCCTTGCGGGCTTCGGTCTTCACCTGGTGCCCCTGCTCATAGATTTTGATCCTTTCTTCCACCCTTAGTGCGATGGGAGGGACGGCCGCAATAACCAGGATTGCCTCCGTTGGCACCGTTCTGTACGCCGAACTTATTCTTATGGCGACCTTTCTGTTGAGTTTTTCTAACAGACCTTCGTAGTGTTTATATTTGAGGGCTCTGGCCCATATCGGCGCCGCGTACAGAACGATCGAGTGGACGACTGTGGAGAGTATCCTCCTCTTCTTCGGCCGCGGCCCCCCCACGTTTGGCATTAGTCTTGCTAAGGCCGTGTGGGCCTTGTACGCCTTTTCGTAAGCTTTGCTGACGTGGGTGGTCATCCACGCTCCCTTGTCGATGTGGACGCCCAGGTACTTGACTTCCTTTCTGCTGGTGATGTGGATACCCTCTATCTCGAGACTTAGGTGCCGGAGGCTTCTTTTCCCTGCCAGGATTACCATTTCGGTTTTTTTCTTGGCCAGGTTCAGCCCTTTTCTTTCTAGCGCGGTGTTGACCATCTCGATTGCGCACAGCGCTTTCTGCTCCAGCAGATCGGGTGTCTTTGCCGAGATTACGACCGCCAGATCGTCCGCGTATGCTATAAGCGTGGTTCCTCTGTCCATGTCGAGTTCGAGTATCTCGTTGTAAAGGATATTCCACAGTGTGGGGCCGAGTACGGATCCTTGTGGTACCCCGCATGTCACACTCCTCCGTGCGCCGGTTTGCGTGATGATAACCCTGTCCGTCAGGTATGACTGAATGATCCGAATGATGTACGGTTGGATCCCGTAGTTCTCCATTGCCCTCAGGATTTCTCCCCATGGTGCGGTGTTGAATGCATTCCGTACGTCCAGCGTTATCATGGCACAGTGATGTCGGTTTTTCGCCGCGAGTTTGTTTATCTCGTCGGTGGTTTTGACGACCTTGTCGAGGGCGTTTAGGGTTGACCTACCTGGCCTAAATCCATACTGGTCCGCATGCAGTATTTCTTTCTCCTCCAGGTCCTCTGTTAATCTCCCTTTGATGAGCGTTTCCAGGACTTTTCCGACGACATCAAGCAAGCATATCGGACGGTATGCGGTCTCCTCGTCTCCGGGTTTTTTCGGCTTTTCAATTAGGACGAGCCTCGCTGCCCTCCATGGTTTAGGAAAGTATCCCCTGTCCAGGCACTCGTTCATGACTCCAAGGAAGACCTCTATGTTTGCGGTAGCAGTCGCTTTCACGACCTCTGGCGGAATTTTGTCTGGCCCCACGGCCTTTTTCCTCCTTATCTTCTTTGTTGCCCTGATCATCTCTTCAGCGGTGAAAGGCTTCGTCGTGCAGTTGTATACCTTCCTCTGCCAGTTCATGGTAGTCGTGTTGGGGAACAGTTTGTCGATCTGCCTGTTCTCTTCCGCTTCGCTCAAGGTTATTCTCGTCTTCAGGTTGAACTTTTTGGTAACTATCTGGTACGCTTTTCCCCAGACGTCGTCTTCCAGTTCGCTCGTTAGGTCGTCCCAGCATTTGTGTTTCTGCTTTTTGATTGCCTTCTTTAGCTCATTCTTGGCCGCCTTATATCTCTCCCATGCCTCCTCTTTCAGCTCGTTGTTGGTCTTTCTGTTGAGTCTCACGACTTTCCTCCTGTGGCTGTTGCATGCCTTTCTCAAGTCCGAGATGGCATCGGTCCACCAGAAGGCCGGCTTCTTGGCTTGATTACCGCTGATTTTGGGCAGATGTTTGTTGCACAATCGTTTCAGGGTGTCTGTCAAGTCTGCGTGAGTTTTAATGTCCTCCCTGGTTTTCGTTCTGAATTCCTGCGCAAGTTTAGTTAGGGGCTCCTCCTTCACGCGCCAACCTCTCGTTGCTTTGATATCTCCTTTGTTATCGTGCTTTTGTCGTTCCGATGTGTAGTCGAAGAGGATAAATCTATGATCACTTAAGTTTTCCGCTTCTACGTCGACACGCCAATTGTGTAATTTCCTGCTTAGTTCTTGGGATGCCAGTGTAACGTCAATGACTGACTCTCCTCTGGAGCTCTTAAAGGTGGGTGTATTTCCGCGGTTTATCACCACTAGATCGTTAGTTTCCACCCATTCCTCTAGGATAGTCCCTTTCTCGTTCGTCACCGCTGACCCGCAGATGATGGTTTTGGCGTTGAGGTCTCCGCCTATAATCACCTGTTTGCTTTGCTTCCTCATGTGCGTTTCAAGATTGTTTAGGTACTCCCTAAATTCTGTCCCGGACCTGTTGGGTGAGAAGTAGCAAGTATAAACTAAAAATTCGCTCAATTCTAGACATATAAAGCCATCCTGTCTATCACAGCTTAGTACGGATATGTTCCTTCCTACGCTAATAAAAGTATCACATTTCTTATCACAGATATATTTACTAATTCTACGACTAGGTTCCTGCCCTATTACTACATCGATGCTTTTCTCGTGCATAATTTGAGTGAGCAGTTCCATTGCTGCTATATGCCTGTCGGTGTTCACCTGTAGGAATCTTAGTGTGTCCTGTGCTCTCCTCTGTCTTCTACCCGCCATTTTTAGAACTGGAAGGCTTCGGGGTTTCCCCGATTTGTTTGCTAGCCTGTGCGGGAGCTATCGCGGTATCCTCAGCATCCATTTGATCTGTTCCTTTTTCCCTCGCATCATTCCTGTTCTTTTTTCTGACTTTCTTAAGAGCGTCTCTAAAGATTGGGCACTTCCAAGTTCCTGCCCTGTGGCCCGCCTCCTCGCAGACGGGACATTTCGTTTCTTGTGTACACTCCTTCACGGCGTGTCCGGCGCCTCCACAGTTATGACAGTAACCCGTTCTGTCAGGGCCCTTGCAATTTGCGGCTCCGTGTGTATATTCCCAGCATTTTGGGCATCTGGGCACTTTAAGTCGCGCCTCAATTCTACATGGAATTAGTCCCACTCTCAGCGTACCCGCTTTGAGGATCTTAGCGGCATCCTCTTTTTCTAGTATAACCGTTGCCGCCTGGGTGCTGCCTGCATTAGGTCGAAGTTCTCCCATATTGATAATTTCCGGTATGGGTTTGCCGATTGCCCCGGCAATGGCTTCCTCGAGCTCCTCTTTGCTAGTTGTCGCGTCCATGCCTCTGACATGGATTGTTTCAACAAACCTCTTCTCGCCAATCTTACGTATTGCGTTTGGCTCAATTTTCTCCGCGATTTTTGCCTGCAAACTATAGAGTGCGGCCTTGTCTTTATCCAGCGTAATGAGGAGTTTCCCCTCTTTGGTGCTCCTCAGTCCCTTCACTACTTTTGCGGTGGGGTCGTTCTTCAGTGTGCTTTTGACCAGTTCTAGAGTATCCCTGTACCCTTTACCGGGGGCATCGACTACTAGAGCGTAGGTTCTCCTGTCCTTCTTTTTTGGGTCCAGCCTGTTAGTTATTTTCAGATCGTTTGTGACATAAATCGTAGCCGTAGTTTCGGTTCCATGAAAAATGCATTCGAGCATTTTTCTTAGTCTATTGGTATCTAGACTCTTTATGTGATGTAGTGCCACTTGTCGATCTGCGCCTGTCTCCTCCCTGAGTTTCTCGAACTTCGCCCACAGGTCCTCCTCCGTTCCGCATGTCCTGATTTTCACGGCCTTCCTGCAACTTTCATCCTGTCCGCTTTGGTTCTTGATCCTTGTTGTTTGGACAAGAACTCTGAAGTCCCCGTCTCCTGTCATTAGCTCGGGGTAGCGGTCTCTGTATTGTTTCTTGATGCCCTGTTCCATGTTTGCATCCTCGTCTTCAACAATGACTACCTTGAGAGCTTCATCCCCTGTTTGTAGGGGGTTGCCTACCTTAATTTCGGTGTTTTTGTAGGTATTTTCGGTCCATGGCCTCCTTTCTATCGCTCTCCATTCGTCAAGAGTATTCGCGCCACTCAGAGATATATCACCTCCTTTGTGCCACGTAACGGTTTGGGTTTCTGCGTCTCTGGTTTCCAGCTTCATAGTCTGTGATTCCGTATCGAAGACCATCTTCTCTTCATCTTCCCACCGGTTCTGTTCGAGCCATTTCCGTACGGTTTCCCTATTGAAGATTTCGACATTTCTCTTCATTTTGCCCGCGATGTCTTTAATTTCTCTCTTAGTGTTTTGGTTATCATCTATGATCTTCTCTAGTTCTTTCATGAGCCGGATCATCTGTTTATGCGCCTCAACAAGGGTTATTACCACCGCGCTCTCTTTCTTCTTGTACGGATCTATGTCATCCATATCAATGAGTTCCCTTGAACGGTCGATCAGTCTTCTTTTCTTGGTCGCTTCGCCCTGCGAATTGCATCTTTGAAGCGTACTTTGCAGATTCAATCTGCTGTGCACTGGGTGCGTTAGTTGCCCCCTAGTGGTGGTCTCTGGTTGTGTTTTGTTAGTGTTCATTTCGTCTGTGTTGTTTTAATCCCAACCTGTAGGGCAGTCCTGGTGGGGTATACCCAAGGTGGCGGGATCTCCGCCCCCTCCAGGGAGTCCTCCCCCTGCACCTATCCCTGTCCATTTGGGAGGTTTGTTCAACTCCCATGGACTCCAGGCCCCTACATCCTTGCGGTTCAGGGCTCCCACTCCTCCGACAAAGTGGGCACCACTACAGGCGCTTGCCAAGCTCGGGGACCCATCGGAAACTACGCCTCGCTAACACCGAGGTTTCGCCCCGTGGCGCCAGCCCTCGTCGTCAAAATATAATCCCGTCCCACTCATGTCCGTGTCAAACCGGTCGTCCGTTGTTCAGAAGAAGAAGAAAGTAGGAAAATAGAGATCCCTAGCCCTCGTTACCTAATAGCATCGGGATCTGAAGCAAGCAAGAGTCGGAGTCAAGAGAGTCTCCACATTGGACAGTTAAAGAGAAGGAGTCTCACCGCAGACAAGTTGAAATGCAGCGCAGACTCGGCTAGGGTAACCCCGGGTACGTCCCACCCGTTCACTAGGTGTGATCCCTTGGGCCCATCCTCCTTTATCCGGGCTTTGGACCGGCATCGGCGGAGTCAAGCGGTATTGGCACCCCCCGACCCGCCGAGGCGGAGTTGTATTATGAACTGACACTTACGGATGACAGGCAATAATTAATAAAGGTCAGTCATTTTTCATTTTGCAAAATATTGGCTTCTATTAGCCATAGAGATAAGGCAAAAATGGAAAATGAATTTAGCTTTAAAAAAGTTAATTTGTTTGCCATTCGTAAATGTCAGTTCATAATTACAGCTACGCAGCAAAAGTTTTAATATTGTTAAATTTACGTCAAGTAAAGTGTCCATTTTTTTTCTGGCGGCGACAGTATAAGTTAAAAATGACAAGAATGCACAATAATAAAGAAACGTATATTTGAATCCTTATAGGGACCGTGCACATGCCTGCGTTCAGCGACGCCTGGCGGTGATTTATGCATTAGTGGTAGGAAAACATTGTTTTTAGGTTAATACACCTGTGACACGTTGAAGTGACGTTATTAACGTCACTCTGTAATTTTTAATTTTGCAATTACAATGGATGTTGAAATGTATTTTAAAATCTTGTTTATGTAAGTGGACGACCAGCTGGTAGTGGCCGGCCATCAGGCGCAGTCACCCTATGCATAACTTCAATAGCCGAGTGAAAATTTTGGTATTTGCGGAAGAAATTTTGCATGGCATTGATGGTCAATAAAATTTTTGGTTGTGCGCAGATTTGTTGTTATTTCTTGTAATTGTATTAAAAATATTTAGGGCTTTTTCTAAATTTACTCAAATCTTGCAACAAGTTTTATCGTTTGATGATCAGTACAATTTCTAAATATGCAAAATTTATGCAAATCCTGCGTGGTGTCACTAATAGATGTGAAAATATATTACAAATTTAATTCTATTGTTTATGAGCACAGTATTTCAGAAAACACATCAGAAGATCGGCAGTTGATTATTGTTGGACATGGGCGTTTTCCGTTATTTCTAAATTTTTCCTTTCAAACACAATGGATTTTAAATGCATGACCTCCGTACACAAATTTATGGAAATTTGCCTAACTGGAACGTATTCTTCACTCTTTTTTGCTCTATTACAAAATGGGTAACGAGAGTGACTCATAGAATTAATGTAAAAATGCTATAAAATAAACAAAAATCTGAGTACAAACCTCAATTTAAGAAACATCACTAATATAATCAGTCTTTTAATACAATTAACACAAAGTATTCCAGTTAAATAGTATAAAACATGTTCCACATGCATTTGACATGAAGTCGGTCTGATGATCGGTTGGGGCTATTGTTTATATTGACTTCTTCACATGAAACGCATACCATCAGTATCCTGACCGTAAATGTATTCACAATACCAAGACTAACCATCCATTAATCATCAACCGCATTTGAAACTGGCCTACATTTGTTGACTTGCTTTCCGACTTCTCATGAAATTCTTCAAACTTTCATTTCATCTGAGTCTCCTGCACATTTTTCGAATAGAGTATGTTGTACGTAATGACTAATCGATATTGAAATCTATGAATCACTTTCAAAACAGCATACAAACTTAAATGTTACAATCCATATATATTTTCTTGCTACTATCTGTATAATTGTAAAATTTAACATTCTTCCTGTTACTATAACTCTTATGACAATTTATAGTTGTAAGTATTTGATCTTCTGGTATGAAATTAATTACAAAATTCAAGTTCAAATGCACATTGGGCATTTGAAATGACAGATGTACATTTGAACTGTCATCATACTTCACTCGTGTTTTCATACCACTTATGCAAAATATGGCCATTGGTGGCGCTGTCATCGCATGTGCACGGTCCCTATACATTTTCCTTTTCACCCTTTTGGAATACTGTAAATCAAGGGAGCCCATGAAGGAGGCTTGAGCCCCGACCCTAGACTGAAAAATATAGTTACAGTGGGGCCAAATGTTCCCTCCTCCACCATTATGTTAATAATTAAACTGTTAATTATATTTTATGTAAATTTTCATATTTGTTAAAATTTACTTTAATTTCTTAATTGGAATTTAATTATATTATATCAGTCCAATTATTTAGCCATGGCCTGTCTCCCCCCCCCCCCCCCCCCCCCGGAAGTTGCCCAAGGACCCCCCCAGAAGAAATTTTTGGCTGCGCCACTGCCTTATATTACTGCAAACCTTAGTTAAAGACATATTAAATTTATTAGTAATATATAGGTATAGGGTATTCCATTAAAAATAACCTAGTAAAATAAACATCACCCTGTACACAATAATAGGAATATTTTCAAAATGAATACTATTTTCAGATCCAGACAGATTATGTAATATTTCTGTAAAGTTTAAAAACCTAATTGTAATAAACATCTGATCTTTTAAATACCAAGAAATACAATTTTTTTACATTTAAATGTCAATATCCCAAAAACCATTAATTGTAGGTACATAGTGCCCCTATAATAAATTGATCTACTCTTAAAAGCAAATCTAAATATGCCATAAAATAAGGTATGTTCCATTTAAAAACATAACTTTGGTTTGGCACAGCCACACGAATCACCCTCTACAATTGCAACTAATTTTAAATGATGTAAGTACCTATACCAAATACCAAACGTAAGTAATAGCGGAAACAGATTTTAAAAATTTGCAATAATAATTATAATAATAACATTATTGTCCACCCTGACGTGGACTCCTAGTACGTCTGCCCTTGATTTTATAGAATAGAATTATTTTCAACTATTAATTATAAAAACTTCCTTGCATTAAATTTAAGTTTGCTCTTTTACTGTAATTTTGTTTATTGTATTCCTCTTATTTTTGTCCACATCTAGGTACGTAATGTGTAGCCGTAGCTTCTAGCAAAATTTTGATTAAAAATAGTTAAGTTCCCATAGCCAAAAATAAATATAAAATAAGGAAAAAATAACAAAAGTTATTTTTGGCATTAAAAAAATCATTTGAAGTGCACTGACAGCAGAAATTGGCAACGCAGGAAATTCGTCTCGTGCCATTTCCGAACCAACACGCTGTTGTCCGAACTTCCAATTCCCGGGAAGTATTACATAAAAATATACGCATTCCTAAATTGAATTTGTGTAAAGCGGTCATTAGCGAGTATTTAAAAACGAAAGAGGATTCTATTACTTTGTCAGAAAAAATAAAAATAAATGTAATCATTCAATGGTATAAATCATCGGCCGTAGAAATATGGCAACGCCGATGTTAAAACAGCTGTATCGGTTTGTGTATGTTTACATCGTCGTAGCTCAGCTGTGAATGTGAAGGTGTACGTTCTGCGTTATGCCATTTATTTCTAAAGATTGGCGATCTCCAGGTGAAGCTTGGGTCAAAACCGAAGAGGGATGGGAAAAGAAAAAAGTATTGGAAAACTGCAAATTATTAAAGTAAGTGCCAGTTATCCCCCATACGTTATATTTGCGATCGATTCTCAACGAAACTCCTTTGTTCGATGCGGAACTGCTTCGCAATTTCTTATGAGATATTTAGAAAAGTGAAACTTAATTTTAATTACAATTCATTCACCAACGAACAAAGTATTCATCAAATTTCTAATTAGATAAATACGTCTTAAAACCGCAAAAAATAAATATATGCTCAAAAATAGTCACAGTGAAATTTCTTGAGTGGTTTCCATCGCTGCTGCTTAAAGTCAACAAGTTTATTTTAGACACTTCCTTGTAAGCAGAACTCGTTTCAATTTTTTAAAAAAACATTAATTTTATCGCAGTGAACGCAGTCATTACGTGATTGCCATTTTAATAAGATCTATTCTGATTAATAGCATTGAAACCTTTGACATTGTAGCAATAAGATCCTTACAATTTCTGATTTTAAGAGAGTCGAGGAATCATTTTGTAATATTTTTTAATAGCGGGAGTGCGATGAACTTTCTTATTTTCTGGTAAATAGTTGCGTATTAGACCAAGATAAAATCTTAATCAAATTAATTGCTCCGCTAAAGAATCCTTGACATGCTCGTGGTTCGCTCCAATCTTATCCGTACAGTTTCTACGATTAAAAATTAATTTATAAATTCATTTACGCACTCATTTTAAGCCTACGGGTAAAATTGGAACGAGCTGTGTCAAGGGAGCCTTCAGGAGCTAATGAAATTTTAAGCTTCTTTTATTTAACTTATTTTATTTTTTATCCTTTTCACAAATTTTATTTTTTGATAAAGATGTGTGAAATTCCATTCCAGAAGCTTTTTGCGTTCAAAAAAATATTTTTTCAGGATGATCTTTTAGTTTGTGTCTATACTGGTACGATGAATCGTAAAATCTTGTGCTAAAAATACTGGTGGTATATTTTGCTTATTTTAAAACAAGTCTGGAATGGAAGCATAAAATGAAAATAGGACGTTCGAAAGTATTCGTCTCTTGATGTTTAACTTAAATATTGCATTTGTTTTAGGAAATTACTGAAATTTCATTGGATGATAAATGCTCTCCCTTTATAAATAGATAACACTGATCATATACTTTCTGATTATATATGGATTTTGTGAATAGTGCTTATAATGCGTTATCTATGTAATTAATTAAAATCACAATTTTTTTGCTTGCCATATAAGTATACATGGAACAAAATAGCCCTTGTAAGTTTAAAGTGATATTTATTTATATCCTGTGATGATTAACAATGACTTTGGCAACAAATTGAATGTTGCATTTTATTTTAAAGTTAACCAGTAAAAACAATAGGTTTGTTCGTACAGCAGCCTCTGACTAGTCCGAAACTATCAGAAGCATGCGCCGATCTAAGTTTCACATTTAATGCACCGCTTGAAAGCGGTGATTAATTCGATGGGCGAATATATTTGACAGTTTTAAACTAGTCAGATATGCTGTACGAACAGACCTTTTATTTGTAATACAATATTTATTAAATTAAAAATTGAAATATTTGAACCTACAATATTATTTTTAACGCAGACACTATTTTTCACACACATGAATTAGACAATGTTTTTTTAAATCGACATTTTCGTGAGCATTTTCACTTTTTACGTTTCAACAGAACAATTTTTCTGAATAGGTACACCATTCAGAAAAAAACAATGAGAATAACTTCAGTTACAAAATAGAATGATATAAATTTTACTGAAATGTTGAGAATGTTATAGAATTTCAAATCATTTCGAAAATCTTAAGATAAACGTAAAAGTATATTAAAGAGAGGAATTCAGAACCCAATGTCTTACAATCAAAAAAGGAACAATTTTGATATACACTCGAGGACAAAATTAACGCACTGTGTTTTTCACTTTGTTAATTGTGTTTTTAATATCTTATAGCGTTTTCGATTGACTCCTCTAGAGCTGTCTCAGACTATTCTTATATCATTTTAACCTCATCTAAGCATAAGGGGTAAAGATATTCTGAGAATACTCTAGAGCAGCAGCTATAAATTTCGTAATTCACTTTATGACATGGTTTTGTGTTTCGTTTCTCCATGATGGTTCATGGTGAATTGATGAAAAGGGTTGAAAAAATAGATAAATCTATTTTACCACAAGTTTCTTTATTAATCAACAAGATAAAGAAACTTCGTGGTAAAATAGATATATCTATTTTTTTAAACCTTCTTATTACATGGCTTTGAATTCTGTTGCATCATGACTGTAAAATATTTGTCGTCGTCCACAAGTAGGTACTCTGGTACTCAGTAATACAGTTCAGATTAGTGGTTGAAAGCAATCATGGCACGGAACCTGGTAACACGTAAAGTTGATTTCCTGTTATTTCTGGTACTCATTATTGTCAAGACTTGTTGGAAATTGTTCATTCAGGCATTCTAAAACTGATCGTGAATCGACCAAGAAATGTTGGCGAACAGGAGGCAGTGCGAGCATCAAAGGGTTATTCTCAAAGATGTGCACCATTCCACAATAATTCGTATGGTTAGGAGTTTCAATAAAATGGGATCTTTTTCTCGAAGATGAAACCAGAAGAGAAAACGGTCAACAAACGCACAACACATGAACTTCTCTCAGACAACTTCTTTAATGAAACGGGACTACAAATTCTTAGCTGAGAAATGAATTCGAAGCAGTTTAATCTCGAACGATCAGAAGAAGATTGAATGAAACACAACTGCACAGTTGGAAGCCAGCCATTGCACCCCTACTCATTCGAAAAGACCAAATTGACAGAATAAGATTTGCAAAAGACCACTCCAACTTTCAACGATTGGAAACTATTATTGTTCATAGATTAAACAAGAGTTAACTTAAAACGTTCAGATGGATGTGACCAGGTGTGAAGAAGACGAGGAAGAAGATAGGCTAGCTGCAATTGCAAGGGAACCATTTAATGTAGGATTAGTAATGCTTTGGGGTGGTATTTGTTTCGGTACTCATACAGAGTTGGTTCCTATCCCTGGGAGATCCATAAATGTAGTTTTCATTGGGACAATATTTTAGAAAAACATCTTTGGGATACATTAAAACGATCAGTTAGGCTTTCTAAACTTTCACTCAATTGCTTTAGTTTGTTTCTATACAGTATACAATTAATTTACAAACTCAGAATTCATACTTTGCCATTTAATTACAAGGTGCATTAATTTTGTCCAGGAGGTAGATAATTTGGTCAATACACGAAGTTAAATTGTTAAAAACAGAACAATACGAAATAAATTAGGTTACCGCATTTATCGATAAACGGAATGAGGTATCAGTCTATTCCACAATAAACATTCAAATTAAACGTTTTGTATAAAATCTGTTGCAAAATTTTAACAATGTCCGTCGTACCTAAATAAAGTTAGGATAGTCTCAACAAAATGTTAAGGTTTTCGCTTCCTTTCTTGTCTTTTTAATTAAAGTTAAAATAATTAGAGCATGAAAAATAATACAAATAATAAATTTAGGACAATTAATAAAAAAATAAAGAATTAAGAGATTAGAGATTAAAAATACCTTATTTATGACAATATAACTAATAACAGCAATAATATAATTAGAGGAAATTGATTAATTTGTTGTTATGTAGTTATCTCCGATTCATCTGTAATACGTCACAAATGAAAAAACATTTTGGTCACTTAACAAAAATAAATTATCATGGATTGTACAAAGATAATAATATGAATCATTTTTTCAAACACAAATGTATACATATTTTACATTGGTTCATATAATTTTTTGTTAATTCATACAATTTTGAAATGAATTGAATGGTTTTGTCTTAAGATAAAAATTGCGAACAGGTTGCAATTCATATGTATTTTATAAATAAAAATAATCTTAAGTAATAGCCCAATCATCAATGTACTTGAACAATACTGTTACAACATATACTTTACTATAAAATAAAATTCTTAATATTTTAGTTATAATAAAAGGTTTAGTTATAATAAAAAGTAAAATTGGCAAAATATCAAGTAGCCACAATTACTCTAAATTATAGTTTTGTAGAACAGGCTTTTTCCTCAATTTTGACACTAAAGATGTTTAACCAAAAGTCAGATTGTTTGGTTATTTTTTAAGAACAACAACATAGTAAAGTGTTAGAACTAAAATAACAGAATAAAAGTAGTGACCAATTATCTTCTAATTTTGCGATTGCAAAACCTTTCTCTCCTTCAGAAAGTAAAGTGATGCTACAACTTTAGCATTACATTTGAAATCTGACGTTTAAAATGATTATTTTTGACAAGCCCATAGACAAAGCCGTTATTTACAGCGGAAAATTGAATCGTGTGAAAATTATAAGGCCGCGATAGTACATCAATCAAAATTGAGAGATTTGTTTAATTGTAATTAATTTGCAGTATTAACTAACACTTTCTTTTATCACAAGAACAATTATCAATTTCCCTATTTGCGAGTATTTAACTTATATTTTAAATTTAAATTTGTTCCTACAATTTTTATTTTAAACAATTTGCAGGCAGCCGAGTTCTGAGAGCAGTCAGGAATCTGACATAGAAGTCGTCCAACCCCATTGTCACATCACTATTAAGTCTACAAGAGAGGTAATTTGATGTAAATGTGCAATCTACCAAATTCCGCAACTTTACATAAATACCTCACACTCTACAGATCTCTGGTTTCAACGAATTGGACGAAGCTGTTAAAAAATTAGATTTTCGGAGCGCTGTCCGAGATGTGAGAAGATTTAACTACATCTGCGCTCTTCTTGATCTTCTGGTTGGTCAGCAGATGACAGCATTTTCAGGATGCGCGCAGAAGGTCCTCCTAGCAATGTTAGAAGAAGTGGCTGGTTATGCAATTGCAAACGAACATAATCCTAGAGGTCTACGGCGATTGTTATCCAAATTAAGAGCTTTAAGTGCTGCAGAGCGTTCTGCTTGTTGGGGTGGACCATTGGGATCGCAACTCCTCTGGCATCAACATGGTGTCACGATAAATCGTATTTTATCATTAGCCAATCAAATGCAGATTCGAGAACCTGATACGAAACCTCAATTTCTTCAATTACCAGAGGAATGCATAAGAGAAGTCATACTGAGGTTATCCGATCATAGAGATTTGGTATCCAGTGCGCAAAGTTGTGACCAAATGGCTGTTGTTGTGAGTGAACAGCGAGTATGGCGTGAGTTAACAAGATTTCATTTCACTCCCGAACAAATTGATTCTGTCAAAGCTAAGAAGAACGTAACAGACTGGAATGAAATATATCATATTCTTAGAAAGTAAGAAATTTATGTAATTTAATTATTCACCTTTTAAGCTTTTCTTAAATTTTAAGTCGATTTGGATATAGTTTTTGTTGTAATATTTATAAATGTTTTCCTTGTTTTTCTTTCTCCACTCAGATTTTTTGTACATCAAAATCGTTCTTACAAATGGTGTAGATCGCTATTTTGTTGTCTCTCTATAGATTGATCTTGTAAACAGTTGCCCAGATATCCTGCTTTCTTTCATCCGGTCATTTTTGTGTTTATGTAACCAATAATAATTAGTCTTTACAAAAAATTATCATGAAAATAAGTTGAATTTCTTAATTAATTAAACTTTGTAACCAATAAAATGCAGATGTTAAACTTGAACTTTTTTGCATTGTTTGCCTGTCAATATTAGGAGAAATTTTTAATTGCTGGAATTTAACTTAATTTTTTTTATAGAACTTATGGTCTCTCTGAAGAACGTCAATATGCAGAAATGTTATCACTTTGTCGTTATTGCTGCTGCCTCTTTTGGAGATCTCTAGGGCATCCCTGCATCGCAGATCAGTGTCCCGAATATCGAGCTCGAGCACAAGAAGCCGGTGGGTTGCTTCCACCAAGTCCAATTCCTCCCCAAGCATTTCTGAAATTCTTCTCACTGTAGATGCCTTCACCACCGTTTTCTTTTCTGTAGATTAAGCTGTCGTTTGTGCATTGTGATATGATATACATTTTATGTATTTTAATAGATACATCTTATGTATTGTAATAGGCTGCTATTTACTATTCATATTTACTAAAGTTAAATTATAAATAAATATTTTACTTATCAAGATAAATTTTTGCTCATGAATAAAATATCTTCTATTTAAGACTTTTGGAAGGTTTTAATGAAATATTGAGCAAAAATGTAGTAGGTACTTCAATAAGTTACAGAGTATCCCAACGATGTGTATTTCTTCTTCTTTGGAGCATATAGGAATCACATGAAGAAAGAAAAAAGATTAAGAAAATTATACTAGACTAGACTCCACAGAAGAAATACACCTCGTATAGACACCCTGTACAATTGGAACAGAGCAATTTCGTTTTGGACGTATTTTATCACTTCGTTCTAAGTACATTGAGGGTAAGTAACTTCTTGTATTTTATAACGACAAATGCTCCAAATTGAATATTTGAGTAATAATTTTTTTAATCGAATTTACATTGCATTTACTAAAAATATTTTTAAATACATTCTGTAAGTAACTGGATTACTTGTATTTCTTGCAATAAAATATAAAGTTTGCGCAAACGCACCGTTACCTCATAAATACATCGTTATAAATTAGAGAGGGTAATTTATATTTCAAAACGGAAGGGAAAAATTTAAAATTTGATAAATATACGACTAAATTTAGACAATTTTTGAATACCGTGCTTCTCCCATTCGTTTTCAAGCAGTAATTACATTTGCTAGTGTATAGCGATTGCAACGGTGTTTGCGCAAACTGTATAATTTCTATATTTAAAGTTGTATAATTTCTACTACTGTTTAAATTAAACTACGTTTCTTCGATTAAATTGTGAAAGCAAAGTCAATGTATAGAGTAACACATTTGAAAAACTGTTAGAAATATTGATTGCACTTTTGTTTCATAAGTTTCGACTTGTACGTTCGTTATTATTCTCGTTCCCATAGTAACCTGAAGTCAATATTAATTCAGAATGATGAAGTGGTGACGGATTTGTGTTTAGAAAATGTGACAGTACTGATACCTTGTAAATGCTATTACAATGCAGTTTAAATATGTGCGTAATTTATTTGAAGGACAGGTGAGATATTTTCTTTTTTTTTTAATTTTCATCGTCATTCGGTATGTGTCTTTTATCCAGCCGAGGTTTAATTGAAACTAGAGAGTCGTATCGTGGCATATTCACCAAACGTTTCTTACTTTTCATTTTTCTCCAAAACATTTATAGGGTGTTCATGGTATGCGGTTAATTTTTTCTTTCAATTCTCAATAGGTTTGTCCCAACAGCAGCTTCTGACTAGTTTGGAACAAGCAAAATCTGTTGTCCACCGAAGTACTTAATGAATCCATCAAGTATACAACTTTGATGAGTACATATGCACTTCTGATGGTGTCGAACTAGTCAGAAACTGTTGTTGGAATAAACCTTTTGTTCAATTTATTGTATTTCTAACATAGACCTATTGTCTCTTTCAAAATCAAAAAACCACCAACCTCGCAATTGACCCCGTGGATACAACCGGCAACGCTGCTGCATGTACCTACTAGTGACAAATTTAGGGGGACGAAAATTTCAATTCCACAGTTTAAAAGATTTCTATGTTTTCGTGACATCATAAGATTTAGGGCAAATTTAAGTGTTACATGATATTTCAAATTTTGACGCAAAATTACTGACGTGCATAAACTACAACGACAATGTGAAGTACCAACTAAAATATATCTGGGAATTTTGTTTTTTGGCAACATAATTCAACAGGGTCTACGACAATTCGATGAAAGACAATTCGGTGTACGACAGTTCGGTGTGCGACAATTCGGTGAACGACACAATTCGGTGTATGCGACAATTCGATGTGCGACAATTCGGTGTACGCGACAATTGGGTGTACGACAATTCGGTGTACGCGACAATTCGGTGTACGCGACAATTCGGTGTACGACAATTCGGTGTACGACAATTCGGTGTACGATAATTCGGTGTACGACAATTTGATATAGGAATAATCGTGGGTATAATACAGAGTGACTGCAAAGAAATCCGCACCATATATTTATACAGTGAGCCTCAAAAGTCTGGAATAAAATTCGTAATTTCTTTACATTTGACATTTATAAAAAAATGCTCGGACAGGTAAATTTTGTTTTTAAAATGTATAAGTTTTTTTTTGTGAAAATAAATTCTTGAGTCATTTGTTTTCGAGTAATGCCGTCATCGAAACTTTTTTTTTAATAGCAACTCCCAATTTTTTTTCTTCAAAAAAATTTTATGATTTATGGGAAAAAATTTGAGAAAAAAAATATTAAAAATGACTCACTCTCTAATAATAAAAATTATTATAAGGAGAAAACAATAAACAATAAAGCAATTCCATACACCTTTCTTATTTTGAAAAATATTTATTTTCAACATTTGTTATTGACATTATAGACAAGAAAGAAATTGGAGCTTGCTGAAAACAAGAAAGTTTTTCCCCTTTTTAGTCCATCTGGATACACTATATATGAAATGTTTACACGTATGTATTTAGTAACCTGTGAGCAACTAAAAATCAGATTAGAGTCGGCGGTGCAAGGAAAATGTATGTCTGTGATTAACTGAATTAATTAATCTAATACATTCATGAACTGTCAGATCAGCCTAACGCCGCGTTAACAGACATACTTTTTCTTTGCACCGCCGACTCTAATCTGATTTTTAGTTGCTCACAGGTTATGTTTATTAATAAAATTGCAAAACATTAATCTATTAATCGTTATCCTTAATTGATATCAATACAATTTAAAACGCCATTTTTTTAATTATAATAAAATAAAAGATTCAAACTTCCTCTTGCATTCTTACTGTTGCAGGCAAAAGAAAACCTCAAAATTTCCGGTATATTTAGACTAAATTAAAATTATTAAAATTGCGATGGGTTAACAAATCAAAAGTGATAACATAAAATTTTGCGTAAAGAAGCCGAAAATCAGAAATGTGAAAAATCGTCTCAAATTTTATTGTGTATGCAACAGTTAAGAATTGAAGAAAAAATGTGTTTCTTTATATAAAGTGCCTTTTTTAAAATTTCTCCTCGTAGTTGGCCATGAATTATTAATTGTGAACCAGCTTCAATCGACTTGACGTTTGAAAATGAAATAACATGACTCCAATTTTAAATTAAGAAAACGTTCTGATATGGTTCTGTTGCCAGAGTATTAAACTTTTATGATCGAATCTTATTTTCGAAATGACCGTCAAATTGAAGGCAAGTAGCACTTTTCTATTAAGGACTGCTTCCATGAGCTTTCTTAAAAATATCCAAATCTTTCGCTTCCTTATGACGAATTTCGCACGTCTTTGAATTATGGTGGTTAAGCTTTTTCGATAGACAGGTTCTATTTTACGTTAATAGAGCAGTGGACGTTCCACAAAAAGGAAGTAAGGAAAACATAACAGGGAACATGTGCATCAATCGCCAAGTCAAATAATGGGAATTAGCAATAATCCTCGTATGCTCTTCAACGTCAGCAAATGAATTTTACGTAGAATCCAACCCCGTTGCGATGAAATTGGTGGATATTTTGATTACCTATTATGATTTTACTTTGAATTTTGAATAAAATTTGTTAGTAAAGATTTTTTTTAATTATGACATTTTCTTCGATAAACATGAGGTTATGATATACGCCAGTTTCAAGCAAGGCTGGTTCATAACTTAGAATTCACAGCCAACCACGAGGAGAAATTTAAAAAAGGCACGTTATTTTTTGTGGATATAAATGAATAAGTTAACTACTCGTAAAAGTTAAATACCAAGAACCCCTTTGCGCTTCATATCTTGAATAAAACTGAGAAAATGAAAAATTTTTTTTTCAAGTTATTATGCCAGAGAATATGTTGTACGATTAACACGGAACATCTTTTGCAAAAGCTTATAGTATCTTGCTAAAATTTTGTCTAATGTGTCCAACAAATTCAAATTATAACTTTTTTTTTTAATTTTCATATTTTAAATAGGTACCATTTTTAACAAAACTAAAAATTTCGCTCTGAATCTGTTATATTTAGTTATGGAACATGCATAAATTATTAGCACAATGTTTAAAAAAATCAATAATAATTTTTCTTCCATACTGTGCAAACTTCACGGCGCGGCGATCACTATACAAATTATTTTACAACGAATTTTGTTGTACACAAAATTTTCTTACACCGAATTGTCGTACACCGAATTGTCGTACACCGAATTGTCGCGTACACCGAATTGTCGCGTACACCGAATTGTCGTTCACCGAATTGTCGCACACCGAACTGTCGTACACCGAATTGTCGTGCTCCCAATTCAACAGGTTGTGGTTTTTTGATTTTGCAATAGACAATAGTAGAATGGACATCGTGGTAATGCAAGTGCATAGGATACTAATGACTCCAACATTAAAAAGAGATAGCTTAATACAAATACTCATAGGAGACTAAAGAAGGAAAATAAAACCACGTGACTTCGGGCAAAAAGTCGTATAACTTGCATGGCTGCGAGATAAGGAATGATTGAAAAATTCAAAGGGTATTTGATGAAGTTTTCGTAAGATTGTGAAGCAGGTCTTGAATTAGATAACTTTCGATTCAAAAAGTTTTATGTTCCACAGCAAAAGCTATCGTTAAACAAAAAAATACATTGCTCCGTATTCTTAAAATATACTGCCCGTATTCTGATCTTATGATTTAAGTCGTATTTAACTAAAGTCGTGATTAAAATAAATAAACGATATGGCTTTATGTCAATGTAATGTGTAAGGGAGTAACGGACAATCGGACAAACGTTGTCATGGGAATTAAACACGTTATTAATCATGGGTAAGAATACGGCCATGGTATACTTAATTTCCATGGCAACGCTCGTCCGTCATTCTCTTACACATTAAATTGACATAAAGCTATACTGTTTCTTGTTTATTTTAATCACGATTTTAGTCATAAGATCAGAATATGGGCCGTTGTGCTTAGTCCTGAAAACAGCTGATTTGTAATAACATCACTGAAAGGGGAACTTAATTTAATTTAAGAAATGAAGTCACACAACAAACCAACAACATTAGACAATATTTGACAACTGTCATCTGTTAAACGTCAATCAGTTTATGAAATCATCCCTTTTCGCTTCTTCTTTCAACAAAAAATGAAAATCTTGATGAAAAATATGATAATGAACATGAAAGAACATAAAACTTACCTAATTTAATTCCTCTAATATGAATTCAAATGAAAAATCAGGCAGAAGTTAATATTATCTTAAAGCTAAACGGTCATAAAATAATATAGAGAAAAAAAAATCATAAGACATTTCCTGTAAATGAAAACTTTTAGCGGATTTATGGTTCCGTTTTCACGCTCATGCAATTTGTGCATGCAAATTTGCACAAATAAAAACTGAATTGATAATCCATTGTCACGGTCAGTTTGCCAAACTTTCTGGCTTCTGCAAGTTAAAAAAAAATTACGTTTTCATGCAAATTTGCGCAAATTGCATGAGCATGAAAACGGACCATAACAGCCCAGTCAGAAAAAGGCGTAGAAAATAATTTTAGAAAAATCCCTTTTGTTGCATACTTTTTGAACTGGATAGTCACTGTAACTGGATAATCATTCCAAAATAAAAATTTGATATTCAATAATAAAATTTTAAAAATTCGTTATTCATCACCTTTGTGTAAATGAAATTTTATTAGCACAATTTTTAGGACTGTGATTTTCAAATAGTGGCATTAACTTGGTCACCCAATAACCAGAAATTAGCTGTCGCAACTTCGGAAAGACAAGTATTACTATTCGATGAGAATGGAGAAAGGAGAGACCATTTCTCAACAAAGCCAGCCGATCCCGAAGCTGGAAAGAAGTCTTACATAATTAAAGGAATCGCATTTAATTCCGATTCAACAAAGATTGCCGTTGGCCAAAGCGATTGCATTGTGTTCGTATACAGGATTGGAGAAAAATGGGGAGAGAAAAAAGTAAATTTTCCATTTGAAACAAATTATTCTCTTTTAAAACGAATATTTTAGGCAATAAGTAATAAATTTATGCAACCTTCTCCTGTAACTTGTCTTCTTTGGCTAAGTGCAGGACCTATCATATGTGGATTGACGGATGGAAAAGTCAGAGCGCTTCAAATCAAATCGAACAAATCTCAGAGCTTGTATGCCTCAGATAGCATGGTGGTATCACTTTGTGCCAATTCCAGAGGAACAGGTTTTCTATCCGGGCACGTCGACGGTAACGTCATAAGATTTTACGTGACAGATGATGATAAAAACCAAGAAACTCAGGGTAGGATTTTCGTACATTCTGTACCACCAATGGCTTTAAGCTGGCTACAAGGGCAAATATTCGCCGCCGGTTGTGACAAAAGAATTGTCTTTTACAATACCCAAGGCAAAATGGCCAGACAATTCGATTGTAGTAGAGATTCGTCGGAATATGAATTTACTGTTGCTTGTTGCAGCCCAAGCGGACAGGTTATTTTGCAATATTTAAAAAAAATTGATTTTGTTCAAGATGTTTTAGGCTGTGGTAGTAGGAAGCTATGATAGATTGAGAATGTATGCGTGGAATCCAAAAATGTCACTTTGGGAAGAAACTGGACAAAAAGACATTCAGAATTTGTATACAGTAACTGCGATAGCGTGGAAGAAAGACGGATTCAAAATAGCTATAGGTAGTTTAGGAGGTTCAATACTGTTATTTGAGACAGGTAAGTTTCTTTTTTATATATCGGGTGTTTCAAACTATCCATGCTAGGCCCTTTTTCTCTTAAATATGAAGTAGTGGGAAGTTGTAAGCAAAATATTTTAAATATTTAAAATTTCTAAGTTGGTCTCTGTTGCTCCACATAGCCTTTCGTTGCAAGTTCTTGTTCGCTAAATAATTGTGTAAAAAGTTCGTATCATTTATCTCTAAGCCCTTAAAATCGTTCACTGTTATCAGTTGACAATTTTGAAAAAACTCAATATTTTTAAAGGTTTCCAAAGAAGTACAGTTACTCATAAAGTATCCGACCACCTTGCAGTTTACCATAAACTCATATAATATTTCGTGATTGTTACGCAATAAGAACAACTAATGTGTATAATTATTAGTAGATTATATTATAAGTGAGAGAAATGCAAAATTATACATGAGTGAGAATTTTGGCTCACGAATGCAAAGCACGAGTTAGACAATTCTCACGAGTGTAAAATTGCATTTCACTCACGTATGATATACGACGTTTTGTCCAACAGTTGCACTTTTTAACAACAAATAATCTTGAAAAGATATTTTTGAAGTGACATTACTTAAACCGTCAAGCAGTCATGTTCGGTCGTCATGGATAACACGGCACAACAAAAATAAAAAAAATAAAAACCCGTCAGGTTTGTCAAATGTTCCTAATGTTTTTGGGATCGCTGAATACGAATCTGCAAACAGTTTTCTCGGGTCACCTCAGGTTCTCGTTGTAGACATCAGTAAAGAAGTCAAAGAAAGCAAACACTGAAGACAAAAAAATGAAAGTCCCTTGGGATTTCTCAACTGTTTTTGATGCTTTTGGGATCGCTGAATACGAATCTCCAAACAGTTTTTTCGGGACACCTCAGGTCCTCGCTCTAGACACCAGTAAAGAAGTCAAGGAAGCAGTATACGGAAGCCAAAGAAAAATGGAACCCCCATCGAATTTCTCAACTGTTTCTAATGCTTTTGGGGTCGCTGAATACGAATCTGCAAACAGATTTTTAGGATCAGCTTAGGTTTACATTATAGACGATAGCGAAGTAGTCGATGAAGCAGTATACTGAAGTCAAAAAAAGAAAAACTTGTCGAGTTTCTCAACTGTTGTTAATGTTTTTGAGAACATTAAATATGAATCTGCAAACAAAAAGACAATGTACTTACTTATAGGTATACTCACTTATCGGATTCTTTATGAATGCTTAGAGCGAAAACCTGAGGTGACCCGAATCTGTTACGTTTACAGATTCATATTCCGAGACTTCAAAAATATTAAAAACAGTCGCGACACGAAACGGAGTTTTTTTTTAACTTGCTACATGTACATATATTGACTTCCTTAATGATATCTAAGTTGATCCTAAAAAATTGTTTGTAGATTCGTATTCAGCGCCCCGAAAAACATTGAAAACAGTTGAGAAACTCGACGTGTTTTTTTTTTCTTTTTTTTTCAGTTGAAAAATCCGATGGGGGTTTCATTTTTCTTTGTCTTCCGTATACTGCTTCTTCGACTTCTTTACTGGTGTCTAGAGCGAGAACATGAGGTGTCCCGAAAAAACTGTTTGAAGATTCGTATTCAGCGATTCCAAAAACATTAAAAACAGCTGAGAAACCCGTTGAGTTTTTCCTTTTTTTTTATTTTTAGTATACTGCTTCATTGACTTCTTTACTGGTGCGTAGAGCGAGAATCTGAGGTGACCCGAAAAAACTGTTTGAAGATTCGTATTCAGCGACCCCAAAAACATTAAAAACAGTTGAGAAACCTGACGGGTTTTTTTTGACTGTTGGACAGTGTAATTGTTGATAAACACTATGGAGTGACTAAAATTTAATTTTAGTCACTCCATAGTGTTTAAAAATTTAATTTTAGTCACTCCATAGTGTTTATGGAGATTGAAATTTGATTTTAATCACTCAAATCTAACGTAAAAAAACTCCTAAAAAGTGCAACTGTTGGACAAAATCATTTATTAATACTGAACTAATGCCCATGTCTTATCATCGCCAGTTAACTTTATGTTGAAATCTTATTATTTTAAATTTTCAACTGCGAATCTTTGACTGTTATCTCACGAACTCGCAAGGACCTGAGGATTCAGATTTTTGAGCCACTATTTTAAGACCTCCATAAAAATACGTAATAATAATATTGTTGATATGCCTATTTATTAGATGTTTGGAAACTTTCGGATTCATTATAAATAATGCTAATCTTTGTTTCAAAAGAGAAAATCTTAATACAAAAATATTTGTACTACCTATAGATAAATAATAATTCATAGAAATTTTATAAAATTTTAATTTTTGTTTGCTTGTATTTTAAAATACCTTTAACAATATTAAACCTGGAAGTATACAGCCTGTTACAAATTCGAGGTTCACCATTGGGACTTCGGAAACGGTAAGAGATACGAAGTCGGTTAAATTAGGGAAAAGTTGCGTATTTTAATGCTGAACAATAATTCGTTTTGAAAAATCTTCGACGATTTTTAGTTTTAGAAATATTTCCAAAAAACCGAAAAACGTAATTTTTTAATTTTTTTTAGTTATTATTGCAAAATTTTGATTGCAGGGTTATTCGGCAAGGTTGGGCTGAATTTTTAAAGACACTTTTTTGTTGTATGTGGAAATTTATGTTAACATAATAATTGTTACTTACAACAGCTTGAGGGTTCTATGTAAACATGGATTACATAGTACATATCTAGTACTATCGTAGAGCCTCTGATGCTGGAACAAATTTGTTTCGAAATATAAGGCATATAACAAAAGAGTGTCTTTAAAAATTCAGCCCAACCTTGCCGAATAACCCTACAATCAAAATTTTTCAAATTTTGTTTTTCAACAAGTACGGCATACTTCCCAAGCTCTTCGGTTATTATTGCAGGCATCATAAGAAAATTAACATATTCTACAGGCACTTTTTTGAGCTCTTTACGACTATATCATTAGATTTTACTTAAAACGTTTCGTCTCGTTCTGATCATCATCAACTTCATTTTTTCTTATGGGCGCTACTTTGGTTTTAATGCCATTAAATAGACCTATTTTTTCTGATACTTTTCCATATATCACACATTCCTATTTAATAAACTGAATCCAAGCCAAGCCATTCACAGCTACAAATGAAATTGTTGAAAATAACAGTGCAAAGAAAAATATGGTATGCTGGGAAGACAAAAACTGAAACAAGTTTGATCTACCTTCGGAGTTTTATTTCGTTTATCACAAAAACAGATTTTTGAAAAATTTTTAGATACAAAAATGAATAATGTGAATCCTTGGATACGTAAATTTTTAAAATGTATTGCGCTAATAACAACAATTTAGTAAGAGCAATAGAAATTTACTTCCAACAATATCCAGAAAAATGACGATGACGGAATAATTAATTAGATTCGTAATTAAACTACACATTTTTATTATTAAAGCAAGAAAGTCTTACGAGAAATTATGTTTTTAAAAAACTCTCATTCTTGTAAATTTAAAAATGTATTGTGCTAACAACAACAATTTAGTAATAGCAAGAGAAATTTACTTCCAACATTACTCAGAAAGACGCCATCGACATCGAACAATGTTTATGAAGTTAAATAGAAACATTGTATTTTATGGATCTTTTTATTAAACTCGAAGGGCGTATCGAGATCGCCATAATGATGATGAGAATGAAGAATTATTAGAAAAGTTAATTAATAGTTGTATAAAATTATGATACTACAAGGATATCTTTTAAGATACGAGTTTTCTAAAGACATACATAATTAATGGCCGTATTCACCATTCCTCAGTTACATGTTTAAAGGTCACTTAAGCTGTTAACAGATTGTTAAATATAAAAGCTGTATTCACTACCACTGTTAAAAGCTAATGTTGTGTCAAACTCACTGGTTTACACTGATAAAAATGGTAGTAAAATTACACATATTTTTACATAGAATATTGATGTGATTTTATATAGATTGACTAACGATTTGAATTTTACATAAAATTATATTTATTTTTCCTTAATTTTTGTAAAATGTTGTACATTTTACGTATTAATAGTAAACTGTAACTCAAAATTACAATAATATGTAAATTTAATTTGAAAATATTGAATTATTTACACTAAACTATTGAAGTATGTGTATTTACAGAGAACGCGTGTAAATTTTTTTAATGATTATAAGTGTTGTAGAAAAATTACTAGAAATTACTGGAAAATATAGGTAAAATAAAATGCATTCTGTAAATTTACGTAGTTCCCCTGGTGAACACCACGGAAGATTACCAAGAATGTGTAAAAGTACTGAATAAAACATATGACATGGAATTTTACACTTCACTTCTAACAATTGTAAATTTACTAGGAAAATCATAGGTAACAAAAAACCAACGTTTTTCTTAGTAATTTTACAGGATAATTTTTATCAGTGTAGGTTAAATATGCATTATTTGGCAGTTAATAAAATTTATCGTTTTGTTATAAGTAATTACACTTGTGTAGTACAACAAATATAGGTAATTTAAATTAAATTTACTTTTGACTTAACAGAGATTTAAATTTTAACGGTAGTTTAGTAAACATGTCTGTTAATTTGTGAATGGTGAATACGGCCGTTAATTTGATATTTTCTTGCTTTAATAATAGAAATGTATAATTTAATTACAAATCTAATAAATTTTCTTTGGTTATTTTCTTGACTGATTTCAGATATTTTTTTATATAAATTCTTTGAGTTTTCAGTCTTTATTTGTTCTGATAATAAATGTACAGGGTTTTTGTTTATATTTTGAACGGTACCTACGCATTTTATTATTAGACATATCAAAAAATGTTAAACACAAAAGTTTCAGGGACTTATTTGAACCGCCAGAATTTACTTTAGAAAGAAACAATGACAATCGGAAACCTAACAAATGAGTATCAATGGAATACTCAGTATATTTTCTAGAATTAAGAAACATATTTTTCTCCTAATTCCAAAAATATGTAGTTTCCCTATATTTGGTTTCATACTTTTTACGATATTTAAGTTTGAAATTCTTATTGTTTTGGTATATTTTTATTAATTTATTTCATATAATATGTTAATTTGTCTTAGATATTATCGTTTTGACTTCTAAAACGTTATTTAATTGGTTTAACACTTGTCACACATAATAGAGTTCTTATTAATCCAAATAAATGCATTTTTTTTTAAATTTTAAATTTAAGTTTCGCAAAAAGTATGAAACCAAATATAGACAAACTATATACAGCGTGTAATCGAATAAGTTTCACATATTGTAACGACAACTAATACAACAGAAAAGAAGCGAAGTTATGACATACGTTTGAAAAAAAAATCAATAATAACTCCGGAGAAATATATGTTTAGTTTTTACATAAAACGTTTGAGAACCGCTGGCTTTGATTTAAAGCCCCGGACGGCCCGAACGGCTGAGCGGAATTTACTACTCCTATTATAATTACGCAATAAATGATAGAGCAGTAAACCCGCAGATGCGATACAATAAACGTTGAGGCAGGTCATTTACTACTTTCGTACGAAAGAATACGGAGATTCCCAGCTGTTTTTTAAATTGATATTTAAGTAATAGATATGCAGATTTTTCACAAAATAATTTTTGCATAAAAATTGTATTTCCTTAATTAAAAATAAATCTGTAATTATGAATCTTATCTAACAATAAGTAAAAAAGTAGGTAACAATTAATTCAATAAAGGTAACATTCTAAAAGTATTATTGGAACAAAAAGCGCCGAATTTATTATCCCTTAATTTATGATTCTTTATTACGTTCAGGCTAAGCAAAAAAAATTCCGAAAGATCGCGGAGATACTGCGCGTACGCCTGTAGTATTCTATCTGTTCACAGTGGCAGCTGATTACGATAGTTGCAAGTGTTGTGTTGAAATTTGCCCTTTCAATTATTAGACGTTCTTTACCATTTAATATTTTGAAAGCAAATAGTAATTTATACCTTAATTAAACAATAAACGATCGTACTGTTAAACTCGAGCGATAAAATCGCACCTAATTACTTTATTACCGTAAATGATTTAAGAATGTTCTCAAAATTAGGCAAAGCGTTAAACTAAACATTTGTATTTAGTGCAGTCAATGCATTTATTTATTTGACGAAACCGAAGAAATATTCGCATCCGCAAAATTCTCCTGTCACCAATTTGTTTCTTATCAATATACTTATATATACTTATAACTTACATTCATTATTTTAACATAAGAAATTAACAAATTACATCACATAGTATGTTATTTGTTTACAAAGTGTGAAATATCACGATGTAATTATTGTGGATTATTTAATGAAACAGATGTTCGAAGATTCCGTTCCAAATTGTATTGTGGGCGACACTAACCCAGTGACCGTGACATTTGCGGAATTTATCGCTTTACGATGCGTCTATAAAAATGTAGGCACTGACGAACGAGCAGAGGTTTTCAAACACAAGGTGATGCGCTCTTGTGGTAGGTCAATTTTTTATTTTCGAGCAAGAACATTGATATTTGCAGAATCAATTCCTTATGTGATGAAGAACTTACAGTATTAATATGTGAAACTTATTCGATTACACGCTGTATTTTTCGAATTAGGAAATAAATGTCTTTCTTAATTCGAGAAAATATACATAGTGTTCCATTTAAAATAACAAAGTTGATGCTCATTTCTGTTGCTCATTTTGTTCTGATAATAAATGTACAGGGTTTTTGTTTGTATTTTGAACGGTACCTACGCATTTTATTATTAGACATATCAAAAAATGTTAAACACAAATGTTTTAACCGCCAGAATTTACTTTAGAAAGAAACAATGACAATCGGAAACCTAACAAATGAGTATCAATGGAACACTCAGTATATTTTCTAGAATTAAGAAAGATATTTTTCTCCAAATTCCAAAAATAGTTTGTCTATATTTGGCTTCATACTTTTTACGATATTTAAGTTTGAAATTATTAATATTTTGGTATATTTTTATTAATTTATTTCATTTAATATGTTAATTTCTCTGAGATGTTAGGGTTTTGACTTAGAATGTGACTTTTAATTAGTTTAACATTTGCCACACATAATAAACTCCTCATTAATCAAAGTAAATGCATTTTCTTTTTAATTTTAAATTTAAATATCGCAAGAAGTATGAAACCAAATATAGGCAAACTACATATTTTTGGAATTAAGAAATAAATGTTCTTCTTAATTTGAGGAAATATACATAGTGTTCCATTTAAAATAACAAAGTTGATATTCATTTGTTAAGTGTCCAATCGTCATTTGTTTCTTTTTTTGATAAATTCTGGCGGTTCAAGTAAATCCCTAAAACTTTTGTATTTAACGTTTTTTTGTATGACTAATAATAAAATGTGTAGGTACCGTTCAAAATATAAAAAAAATCTCCGTACATTTATTATTACAACAAATAAAAACTGAAAACTCAAAGAATTTACATTAAAAAAATCTAATAAACTATTGCTTTGTCGTTGTCTTTCTGGATATTCGTAGAAGTAAATTTCGCTCGTTATTACTGAATCGTTCTTGTTAACAGCACAATAAATTTTTTTGATAACAGTACAATAAATTTTTAAATTTATGTCATTCTTGGATTCATAACATTCATTTTTAGATCTAAAATCAGCTTTTGTGATATACGAAATAACATGAAGGTACATGAAAGCTTTTTTGTTTTTGTCTTCACTGTTATTTTCAACAATTTTTTGCATTTATAGCTGTTTCAAGTTATTAAATAGGGATGTGTGATATGTGGAAAAGCATCAGAAAAAATAGATCTATTTGATGATATAAGAATCCAATCTGGCGCCCATAAGAAAAAGTGAAGTTGAAGATGGTCAGAACAAAACGTTTGAAGTAAAATCTAATCATATCATCGTAAAGAGCTTAAAAAAGTGCCTGTAGAATATATTAATTTTGGTATGATCCCTGCAATAATAACTACAGAAAAAAAAAAAAAAAGAAAAAAAAAAGTTTTTTGGAAATATTTCAAAAACTACAAATCGTAGAAGATTTTTGAGAACGAATTCTTGTTCAGCACCGAAATACGCAACTTTGCCCTAATTTGATTGACTTCGTATCTTTTACCGTTTCTGAGATTCCAATGGCGAGCCTCGAATTTGTAACAGCCTGTATAGGAATAGGAGATTGGTAACCATATCAACGTCTAAAATGGTCCTTGTTACAGTGTATATTTTTGTTTTTGTTTTAAACAATTTATATCAAATGTTTAGCAATTTTTTTCTATACATAAACAGTCATAGGGAAAAGTAAAGCCATCCTTTTTAGGTAAGTCAATTTTCTAATTTAAGCCGTTCATACCCGATAAAAATAAATTCAAAATTTTACATATAAATAGATTTTGTTTAGGTATCTTGTTTAAATTTCAGAATTAAGTTTTTTGTTAAATAAAATTAAGATTTCACTTACCTTACTTTAATAGAAGGACGGTAGACTCCAAAAGACCACCTGGCTCAGCAGGAAATATTCACAAATCACTCACAACAAACTCACTGAAACCAAACACAAATTATAAGATAAATATATTTAAAAATATACCAAATATTTTGATAATTTAAGCATAATATTTGTTATTGATATCATTGATAAATACTGCGTCGGTTTCTTGGTTAAAATTCTCAATTCTTTTAGTACCTATAATGGTAGTTACATTTATCATTTTCATGAATTTCGTATAAATTTGACTAGAGACCTAGTTCGACTTCTGATTTTTAAGCTATGTACACACGGTGAGACTTTTTTGTCTAGATCGAGCGTATACACCGAGTGTCGGCGTGTGTACAGCATCAGAGATCAGTGTCACTAGAGCGAATTGCAGTATCGTGAGTGTCGTTGCAATTCACGTGTGGACAAGTTAAAACGAGTGTCGAAATGAGGTCTAGCATGTTTCTAATCTTTCGGAAATTTTTAATCAGTGTCGCAAAGATGTCGAAGTTCGAGTGGACCAAGGAAAAAGCAAAAAAATTGATATCCCTTTTTGAAGGGCCCCCGGTCAAACCGGACAGCTTCAATAAATTGAAGAAACTGCCTCAATAATTTAATACAATTTTAGGAGAAATATTTTTAAATATCTGGGGTCTATTTGATAATAAAATGCAGACTAATGATATTAGTATTGAATAAAATGTTTAATGGTTGGATTAAGGACGAAGTAGAAAAAAAAACTATTCGTTCATTCATCTATAGTTTTTTACTTCGTCCTTAATCCATCATCAAACGTTTTATTCAATACTAATAACCTGTGAGCAACTAAAAATCAGTTTAGAGTCGGCGGTGTAAAGAAGAAGTATGTCTGTTACTAACACGGCGTTAGGCTGATCTGACAGTTCATGAATGTATTATTTAGCTGTGGTATTAGATTAATTAATTCAGTTAATCACAGACATACATTTTCTTTGCACCGCCGACTCTAATCTGATTTTTAGTTGCTCACAGGTTATTACTAGCTTGTATTTCATTATGAAATAGGCCTCTGGCCTGCTGCCAGAAATTTTATAGTGATAATGCTACTCTTTCTCCCGATAGTATGCTGTGTCTCTTTTCTGTATTTTTGATGTAATTTCTTCCAACAAGTAGTCAAAATCTGTAATGACGTACGAAGAAAATTCTTGTATAATTTTTCGTCAGGTCTTAATTCACGAATAACGTGTTATAGTAACCGAAAATTTATTTATTTTTCACCCTCTCCTTTATCCGCAACTTCCTTTCTCGTCTTCTACGATTTTTTATTTTTATTGCGATACAATTATCTACCACAGCAGCAAATATCTGTTCATCGTTTGATTCAAGAAAATTGCACAATAAAATACTACCCGCGAAATTCCTAATCTAGCGAAATCGTAGAGAGGTGTAGACAAACGTGACAACGTGACACTTTTTGCCGACACTTGAATCCGAAACTAGTGTCCGACACTACTCTATCTTAAAAAATTGCAGTACGTGTGGACAATAAAGACACTGCTCTAGACACAAGTGTCCGATCTAAGTGTCGCCGTGTGTACATAGCTTTAAAGAAGACTGATTTACTATTACACAAAGTTTTCTTCAATTACAAAGTAATTAAGATTAGAAAACAAGTTATTTGATTTTTTTTAATTTCAAAATTTTATGTATTTTATTAGGTACCTACTTTGTGAGAGTCAACTCTTTCAGATATACCTAATACTTTGATAGTTTAAACCTGCATTGTTTTTGCGTACTTATCGAGCTTTGATTACGATTACTCATACTTTGTCTTGGTTGATGATTATCTGAGTTTTCTCTGACTTATGCCTGGTTTATACAGTCACTAAAAACTAAATTTAAGAATTAACCATTAACTACCCAGCGAAAACACATACGTGTAAAAGACGTTGTAGAATAACACGTAACCAAACGTTGAATTCATATGATATTGTTACGTTGAAACGTTAATGAAAAACGTTATAGAATAACAATTAATCAACGTTGAATTCGTGTGTTATTGATACGTTTTAACAACGCTCGAATCAAGTTCTTTTAAACGTCTTTGTTCACGGTATTTCAACGTTAAATCTCAGTGCACACATACGTATAAAAAACGTTGTAGAATAACATGTAACAAACGTTGAATTCGTGTGTTATGGTTACGTTGAAACAACGAAAAAATGTCGCGGCGATGTCCACGTGTAACGTTGAATCAGTTAATTACGACGTGTATTAAAGCCGAGTCTAAATCATTAGACTGAATAAACATACATGGCTAATGGTGGAATTCGAAACCACGCCGCCGAGTGACACTACTTTCCAAGTTGGCTAGGCTAGACCGCTAAGCCAATTGGTGACTCCACTTCCGTATCGCTTCGGTGACTGATTCGTAAAGCGGACGGAGGCTGTGGTATAAAGCCAAACCGGGGACTTTAACTTACAATAGCTGCACGCCGCCCTCATTCGTTCAATTTCCGAATTCTTTACTACCTACAATTTCCTTCTAACATCCATATTGTCATAACATCATTAAATCAATTTTTCTAATTATTACAATCCTAAGCTTATTTTCTTTATATATACATTTCAAAAATTCTAAATAATTTATTTATAATAAACATGTAATTCTAAATCGCCTATTTCTAAAAATATTTACACTAACTTAAAATATTCGGTAAAACACATTTAATACAGTACTCTCAATTTACTTTATTATTTACAAAATTATTTCTTTATGAAAATTTTAAAAAATTGCATGCTGCTCATAAACACCGCAATATTGTCACGCTCTCTTCGCGCTTGCAATAAATTCAGCTGTTGGGGTAAACGTAGCTCTCGGTAGACGGTTCCGTCCAGGTATGGACTAAAGGCGCTTGGGGGTAGTTTAAACGAATAACAAAGACTTGCTTACTTTGTCCCGGTTCTCAGCTCTAAAAAGGAAGGTCCTCTTCAGAAAAACCACCGCACCACTTTTAGGCTTTATTGAGCACCCTTCGCTATTGGGCCACCTTCCCGCTCGGTTCCCAATCGACTGTCCCGCGCAATTAATCCATTATCCGTAGTTCAGCAAAATGACCCCGTTAACAATTATACAGAGTGGAAAGTTTAACTGGAATAAATTCTGTAAATTAGAAAATTGCCATTTGTAGCAAAATTCTTGGAACAGGTCAATTTTTATTTTTGTGGCGCATATTATAAATGGATTTCTTTAACTTTTTAATTATTTGGAGGGATAAAACAACCCCTAACTATTTTTTTTAATGTTTTTTTATGTTGAGTAACTTTTTTTTCTTAAAGCTTGTTCAATTGGGAATACAGCTACGTTTTTATTTTTTAATTTTTCTTAAACAGTAAAAGGCGAAAAAATAAAAAATAAATTTTTGACTAGAACGATTTTAATGCATCAGATGTTCAAAATGCTCGCCACCTCTCACTTGGCAATACCCTAATCGATTATAAATTCCATCCCTAACAGTTTGTAACATTTCCGGCGTTACTCTCCTAATTTCATGCCGAATTTGAAGTTCTGAAGTTCTGCTATGTCGTTTGGTTTAGTCACACAAACTTTACTTTTTAAATACCCCCATAAAAAAAAGTCTAAAGGGGAGATCTTGTTGGCCACTCAATCGGTCATCGGTCCTCTTCTTCCTATCCACCTATTGGGAAAAACTTCATTGAGGCAATTCGTACTTCGGTTTTAGTAAAAAATTCTTTTTTTTATTTTTTTACCTTTTACAGCTAAAGAAAAATAAAAAAATAAAACGTAGCTGTATTCCCAATTTTTTCAACATATCCTTCCATTAAAAAAACATAGTTAGGGGTCGTTTCACCCCTCCAAATAATTGAAAAGTTAAAAAAGTCCCTTTGTAATATATTAAAAATAAAAATTGACCTGTTTCAAGAATTTTTTTACAAATCGTAATTTTCTAAGTTACAGAATTTATTCCAGTTAAACTTTCCACTCTGTATACAGCTGTCCCCAATGAGTATTGGGGTATTGGAGTATTATCGTGACAATATGTATGTATAATTGATTGACTATTGCGTTCTTTAGTATTTTTAATCCCAGATTTTGGGCATCAAATTCAAACTAACTTAAAAAAATTTGACAGATTACGTCAACTTAAAAAGAGGTTATGGTTGACTCGTATGTGCAAATCAGCAGTACTTTTTATACCTGTTTCGTTTCATTTCAAAGCTGCCAAGCATGGAGAAGAACCTCACATTTCAGAGATTTTTAGTAAAATTAGAATTCAAAGGCGTGAAACACGATAGAAAATCACTGTACAATTAAGTGTTTTCTAACGTCAACATCACGTTTTGTAACGCATATTTATTCGACATACGTTAAAATAACGTTATAAAACGTGGGTTAAAAATTTAGTTGTAAATTATGATTTATCTAACGTATTAGTTTCGTTAATTTTTTTCTCATTTATTACGTAGAATAGTAGATGTTGAATTAACGTTGAAAAGATATGGTAATCAACGTACGGTAGATACATCGCATTTACTCATAGTATAAATCACGTCGTAAAAAGACAAAATTATTACATATTTATTTCACGTTATAATTACGTCCATATTAAACTGATCGTTAAAAAACACGTTATACAAACGTGGTATAATTATGGTTGCTAATTCAACCAAAAAACAACGTTGCATTTTTCAACGAATAACGTTATTTCCACCGTAACAACGTGAAATTAACGTTGAATAAACGTACATGTTTTCGCTGGGTATAAACCAATTGAAATAACCGAAATTCTTGATTGTTAGTGAAGTTGTATAAACGGTTTCATGTCAGTACTATACGTTAATTCCTTAGTTGTTAATTTAGTGAGCGGAATTTGATATTTTGTTCGATTAAATACAAACGAAGCGGCAACGTATAAAGCTACAGCGACGGGTTAATGTGCACGCACTCGTTGCCGCCTTGTTCGAAATAAACCGAACAAAATATCAAATTCCGCTCACTATATGTATAATTATTAACGTTCAGTTGTTGTTAGTGACTGTATAAACCAGGCATTATCTATTACATAAAAAAATAAAACGTGAACTTTGGTAACTTACCTTTATATCAAACTGCGAAAAGCATCACTACCGAAATAAAAGGCACTATGCCGACGTAATTTCTTAAGTTCAAAAACGAGCAAATTTGTTGGGAATACAATTATATTCATCGCATGCAATTTATGCGTCACAAAACGTTAAATCATGTGTCAGAACGCTTGGAACGCAGAAAAACAGATTCGGCGCATTAACACCTTCGAGCTTTTCTTGTGCAGTTTTTTCATTACGAACAATTACTGAGGATAATGACCATCGAAAAATACATAATTTTTGCTTTAATGGGTTGTTACAAACGTACTTAGATATTTGTTGTGATATTTGATTAACTTGTTGGTGGACAGGCTCATGCAGATAACTGTTACTATGTTGTTAACCAATTGTTTTAAATAGTACATATAATGATGGTCGATTAGCTTTTGCAAACGTAATGTAAAAAATATAAACAATTCATAATGATATATATATTTAGCTTATGTTTTTAAAAGTTACCAATTAAAGAAAGGAACATTAAATTGTAATTCTTTGGCAGAAAATATAAAATTTGAGGATAACATCGCGTGGTCAAGCTTTATAAATTGGAAGTTCTCAAAGAGTAAAAATTATGGATTACAATTTATTACTTTCTTATTAAATTTTAAAATTAACAACCCTTCAAAGTTACATCGGAATCTGTTTCATCAGAATTTTTAAGTGAAAATTTAAAGCTGTTGCAAACGCACATTCGTTACAGCATAACAAAGAGGTAAACTTATATTTAATAATAAAGTCCTATTATTTTACTTGTAGCGAAAACTTTCCAGAGATAAATACTTTCGAAGTATCTCAAACAAGTCAATTTATACAGGTTACAACCAATTAAAGGCTCACCATGTGGATCTCGTAAATTATAAGAGATACAAAGATGGTTAAATTACAAAAAAGTTGCGCTATTTTGGGGTCTATAAAAATGTGCAAATACCTAAATCTCTTCTATCTTCATTCGTTTCTGGTGAATTATGTATCTGAAAATTCTCAATTTCTAAAACCTTGAATATTTAGTTTATTTATTAAGATAGAGTCACAAAACATAAGTATAGTGTGCCCTCCCCCCTGATTAAGTACTGGATGCGCAACTGTCTTACGGACATCTGAAGAACAAAAAAGTTCTATGTAATGTTTACGTCCACAGAAGATTGGAAACCATTTAACCCTCCAAATCTTCCCTACAATCGAGCAATGGCATGGCATGGTATTTAAACTTTGAGGGTTGATAACTCGTTGCAAAAAATGTACTCCTATATGTTTCGATCTCGTCTGCAAGATTACGTAATGAAGTATGGGATTGTAATTTAGGTTGATCTTTACGAGATTTTTAATATTTTTACAAAAAACTTTGAGTTTTCGAGAAACCTCAAGGCGCCATTTGAAATGGTCCACCTAGAATATAAAGGTTCCGAAGCGTGGATAAAAGAAGTTTCGGAGGTTTTATCACTGATATTAACAAATCTTAAATACATTAAGAATTACTGTAAAACGAGACTAAAAGAAGCCGTACAATTTTCATCCAGTAGCTTAGATCATAGGTTCAAAATATTTTTGATGTTTAACACGTGTTGAAGCCTCGAAATGTTTTTCAACATTTGTCTCCTTAAAAAAACTATACATACAATCCATTCCTTATCTATTTACCATCGTAGTATGTCGTGAAAGTCTAGCGAGAATGTGGTATTCATGTATGTAACTAAATTTTTCCAGATTTCTAAGAAAATTTAAAATTTCTCAAAAATGATGCAATTTAAAATAAACGAGTTGATAGTGACTTTTGGTACAACCGGAAGTGACTGGAAGTCAATTTTCTTTTATTTGAAAAGTTTCCTGCTCTATAAATTTCAAATTTCTATCTAAACCTCTTCCTTGAAAACTTTTAATGAACGGGCTGCGTAAAGAACCCTGTATATCTACAATATCCACAGAAAATTATACTGAATTTACGTAAAATGTTGCTCTATAATATGCATGCACGCAGTTCGCTTATGTTTTCAAAAATCTGATACATGCTTAGAAAATAAAAAATTAAATTATCAAAATCTGTTTCTAATCATAATGTTGATTCCCTATAAAAGCATTATCTCTTTTCAGCAAATTAGCAAAATTTATTTATTAATTTTAAATTTTTATTAAAATCTTTCTTGCTTTCAGTTTTGAAAAGAACAGTGTGGAAAGATAAATTCGAAATAACTTACGTAGGTCCCAGTCAGGTGCTCATTAAACCGTTCAATGATGAATACCAAAACGTTACTTTATCATCATATTATGGCAAAGAGATTGAGGATATAAAAATTATGGGAGGAGACAACTACACAGTTGCTCGAACTGCAGATACTCTTCTCGTAGGCGATTTAAGACGAAATATAATCAGCGAAGTATACTTTTTTTTTACATTTTTAATTACCTAATTAATTAATTTAATGATTTTTACCTTCGAAATTTAGGTATTGTGGAACAACACAGGAAGAAATGAAAAATTTTACTTCAACAATCCGAATGTGTGTTTCGTCTTTAATGCCGGCGAATTATCACTCATTGAATACGGAGAAGACACTGTTTTGTGTTCTGTAAGAACAGAGTTTGCCAATCCTCACTTAATCAGTGTGAGACTAAACGAACGCAGTTCAACAACCGACAACAAAAAGCTGGCGTATTTGCTTGATTTGAAAACTATTTGCATTATAGATTTAATACGAGGAATAAATACTTTGATGGTCAACCACGAAACCAAAATAGATTGGTTGGAATTAAATGAAACGGGTCACAAATTGCTATACAGAGATATCAAGCAAAGGTTTGTACGAACCCCTAAGTAAAAAAGTGGTATATGGTTTGGCTATTGCAGGTTAATGTTGGTGAACGTTAATACAGGAGAAAAGAAGTGCATTTTTAGTGGGGTGAGTTTTATACAATGGGTTGAAACCAGTGATGTTGCAGTAGCCCAAGCTGGTACGAGTTTGGCAGTTTGGTACAACATTGATCTTCCTGAGCACCCTACGGTGATGACCGTGAAAGGGGACGTTGTCGATATAATACGTACCGATGGGCGCACCCAAGTTGTTGCAGTTGATGGAAATGTTACGTTGAATTTTGATCTTGACGAAGGTTTAGTCGAATTTGGTCAGTAATGCATTTTTTATGCTTGTAATTCCATAGTTCTAATTAGCTTGGAACCCTATTACTTTTTTATTTTGAATTTCAGGTACTGCAGTTCACGATAATGATTACAGTCGAGCGGTCTTATTTTTAGAAACTATCAAAAGCAGTGTAGAAGCCGAAGCTATGTGGCACAATCTCGCAAATATTGCTCTCCAACAACAAAATTTGTTCTTAGCGGAGAGGTCATTTGCAGGTTTGGGAAATGTGTCAAAAACGTTTTTCCTGCGCCAAACGAGAGAAATCGGTGAAAAATATTCTGAAGACAATAACGAAAATATCAACAAGTGCCCAGAAGTTTGGGCAAGGCTATCAATTCTGAATTCTGACTTGGACACTGCTGAAAATATATACATGGAACAGGGTGATATTGAAGGGGCTCTCAATATGTATAAAAAATTACATAAATGGAATGAAGCTATCAAGTAGGTAAAACTACTAAGAAAAATTTGGCTTTTTAAGTTATGTAATAATAATAAATCCCTTAATGCTTAATACTTTGCTTTTACAATTCAAATTTAATCATTTCATTAATAAATATTGGATTATTTAAATTCTTTCAGATTAGCTAAGAAAAGTGGGTATAGCAACTTGGCAAACCTAAAAGAGGAACACATGAACACTCTGCTGCAAACAGGGCAGTTTGAAAAGGTCGGTTTAATCTTGGAAGAAGAAGGGAATTACGAGCAGGCAATGTCAATGTACATAAAATCCGACAGGCTCGTGAGGGCTTCCAATTTATTACTTCAAAATTCAAACTTGCTGAACGATCAAACGCTGGTTGCAAATTTACTCAAAAATTTGTTAAGGCAGGAACTGTTTGAGTTCGCCGCCGAAATTTACAAGAAGTTGGATAAAAGTGAGTTGGCGATGGAATGTTATCGCAAAGGTAAGATTTCAAACTCCAACAAAATAATCATGATCCCACGTTCAATACTGAATACTGTTTCCAAAGACTCATGGTTTCACCCTACACAAATAATGAAGGAACAGTATGACAAATTCTGTCATGATTGGCTAGTTATGGTTCTGAGACAAAACCATTGTTGGCCAGAGTAACCAAGGTATCTGCGAAACTTGTAATTCTTTTCGCATTTCAGGAAAAATTTGGAATAAAGCAGTTGAACTGGTCCGAACCATAGCACCTGATCAAGTTATAATATTGGAAGAAGAATGGGGCGATTATTTAGTAGAAAACAAGCAAATGGATGCAGCTATTAGTCATTACATCGAGGCAGGACGCACATTTAAAGCACTGGAAGCCGCAGTTTCTGCCCGACAGTGGAAGAAGGCCGTCCACATCATACAGGTCATAGACGACGCCGATACAGTCAAGCATTTCTACAATTTAATTGGAAAACACTTCGCAAGTGTGAAAGACTACGCAACAGCTGAGAACATGTATGTTAAAGCAAGCATGTACAAAGAAGCTGTGGAAATGTATAACCAAGCAGGCCATTGGAATAAGGCACATCTTTTGGCTTCAAAGTATTTGGATCAGGCTGAAGTTGTAAGCATGTATGTGAAACAAGCGGAAGCTTTAGAAGAAAATGGTAAATATCGAGACGCGGAAAAATTATATTTGTCTGTGGAAGAACCTGATTTGGCTATTGCTATGTATAAACGGTTGGAGCAATATGATAATATGGTGAGAGGAAATAATAATTTAAAGATTTTTTTTAATTCCTGTTAATCCAGGTAAGATTAGTGGAAAAATATCACCCAGATCTTCTTCCAACAACCCATTTGCATTTGGCTCAACAAATGGAAATGCAGGGTAAATACAGGGCGGCAGAAATGCATTTCTTAGCGGTTGGTGAATGGAAAGCTGCGATGAATATGTACCGAACGTTATCCATGTGGGAAGAATCTTACAGGGTTGCTAAACAAAATGGCGGGTCAGCTGCAGCCAATCAAGTCGCATTCCTATGGGCCAGAACCCTCCCCATCGATTCGGCAATTAAATTGTTAAATAAATACGGAATTTTGGAGGCGTGCGTGGAATATGCGTGCGAAACGTACCAGTACGAATTTGCATTTCAACTTTGCAAAAATTTACCATCAAAGGTAAAATACTACGAAATCAATTTATCGTTAGCAAATAAAAGATTCCAATTGCTTGTGAAATTAATATAAATAAATATATCAACACAGTTGAGAATGAAGCACCTTTAATTAATATTGTTAACTTAGGTAAATGAAGTACATTATAAATACGCAATGGCTTTGGAAGACGATGGAAAATTTGCGGAAGCAGAGGCGGAATTCATATTGGCCGGCAAACCAAAAGAAGCCGTTTTTATGTACACCCATGGCCAAAACTGGATAAACGCGCTTAGAGTTGCTGAAGCTCATGAACCAAGTGCAGTTCCGGAAGTACTTCAAGCTCAAGCAGCCCAGTGTTTTGCAGATAAACAGTTTTCCGAATTTGAGTCGTTGCTATTAAGGGCGCAAATGCCAGAATTGATAGTTCAAAAATACAAATCCTCAGGTTTGTCTTATTTATAATTAATGGCTTTGCGAAAATGCTGTGCTGTTACTGTTACAGATATGTGGGTCGAAGCACTAAGGGTATGTCGTGATTACCTGCCTGCACTTCTACCCTCTTTGGAATCTGAATACAGCAACTCGAGCCACAACAAAACTTCCACTGCAGATTTAGAAGTTTTGTTATCGAGGGCTAATGAGTGGGCTTTAGCTGGTCAACATAAACAAGCTATTAACTGTCTATTGCAAGTTAACACCAACATAGCTGAACCGTCCATTGTAAAACGAGCTTTGATTCGTGCGGCTGACATGATTAACAAGTTCCTTTTTGGACAAGATGCTACAGACGTCATCAACAATTTGGCACCGAAGTATACAACACTTTCAAAAACACATTTTAAGGAAAATAATTTTCTGTTATTTATTGTAGATTGATAGAAATAGGGGAATACTCTAGCGTTGCTCAGTTATACATTAACGTGGATATGATGAAGGAAGCAATCGATACTTTTATTCTTGCTGAAGATTGGAGTAAAGCGCGAAAATTGGCTAAAGAATTAGAACCAGCTTACGAGACTTACATTGAAAGTAGGTATAAAGACAGACTGCTTACAGAAGGAAATGTTGAACAATTGGCAGATGTAGGTAAGTTTGTACATATTCTCAACCTTTAAATCTTTTACCTTAAACGAAAAAAAAATTACAAAAGAAAGATAATTATTTTCCAAACTGTGAATCCCTCTAATTATATAGGTAGGTACATACCACTATTAGATAAGAATGCAAAATACTACCTAAAAATAATGAGTAGAATTTTTAATTTTTCAAAAAGATTCCCAAATACATAATTTAATTGAAGTTGTAAATATGATAAAGTGGTTAATAAGAATTTGAAAAAGTTAAAGAAATTGAGTTTTTTTAAAACTTTTTTAAAGAAGTGTTTATTTATCTGATAAATACTTCTAATAATAATAATCGAAATAATACAATTATTTCGCCAAAGAAAAAACACGATAAGAAGTGAAATTCAAGGCAAAGTACAAAATAAATACAGTCATAGAAGTGTTTCATAGTTTTATGATTGTTAAGGCGCGGCATCGGGCGTGAACTTAACCTTTAAACAGCTGAAACACGAGCTCCGAAATTATTGACAAATGCATACAAATCACCTGAAATCAATTATTTCGTATAAAGGATAACAACGGCTCCACTTTGAACTTTCATAAACAGATGATTCAGAAACATGATTCAGAAGTTAACAGTTATTTATCAGAATTTAACATCAATTGGTATTTCATTCCATCTCATTCACCTCATTTCGGTGGAACTTGAGAAGCCGGGATAAAGTCCGTTAAATTTTACATTAAACGAGTAACAGGTAATACAATAATTTTAACATATGAGGAGATGCTAACATTATTAGCAACAGTAGAAGCTTGCCTTAAGTCTCGGCCACTATGACCAATGTCCGAAGAACCAATAAACGACTATAACATTTTGACTCTTGCATATTTTTTAATTGGATGTACGATGACTGCACCACCTGAACTTGATTATGAACATATACCAACGAACCGTTTGTGCCGTTGGCAACATGTTCAATATATGGGTCAACATTCTTGGAAACGTTGGTCCAACGAGTATCTAAGCCAACTTCAACAGAGAACCAAGTGGCAGTGCCTGGACACGGCGGTACAACTGTTCTGTAGAATTCTTTTAAAAAATTTCTCCTAATCTATAACGTTCATTTGTTTACGTACGCAGTGCCGCCGTATGGTTTTGTGGTAAATTTTTAATTATAAACTGTTCCGTAGAATTCTTTAAAAAAAATTCCCGTAATCTATAATGTTCATTTGCTCACACGTTTTTTTTTTTGCGGAACAATTGTCAGTCACTCTGTACATACATATACCGAGTGAGCATTTTCAATCCGGAACATAGGAAGTAAGCATGACTTCTAACGTCCGACTTTAAAAAATCGCGGCTTCTTTGTCTGAAGAGCGAGCCCGACGGGATGACCCCCCTCGTGAAGGGGAAGGACGGGAGTATCGTCCGATTCAACTACCACGACAATTTCGCATCCGGTCTCGGAGAAAGGAATCTCTCAGCTACCTACCCAGCCCCAACTTCGAGGCTCTCCCGAGCAGGTCCTGTGCACCCGATCGGGACAAGAAGGACGTCAGAAGATGCTCCGGCTACGCCTCCGATCAGCGTCAAGATCGCGTTCGCCTGGCTCTAATACTGTATACGGTTCGTCTGAATACAACTTTACTTTGAAAAAAATGTCCATCTTTAATTTTTGTTTTTATCAACTTTTAACAGTTTTCTTTATTAAAAAACATTAACCATTAAATCTTCGTACGACGGGTTTTCTTTTAATTAAGAGTTATTTCGAAATACCTAGCTCTTTTTGGTATTTAACAAATTGTATTGTCACGAGGGGGATTTTCTAAAAACCACGATGGGGTTTTTCTGTGTTTCCGCGAATAAAAAACATAAAAAGTATTTAAACACGAACTTGTGTAATCGAGGGCAAATTGCGACCGTGTCGAAATGTAAACACAATAAGGAGGTAACCGATATAACGCAAGGTTCATATTTCATAATAGAACATCAGCGGGTTTGCTACAAACGGGGCCACCCGCGTTTACTAGCGTATACGAATGACGCAAAAAGACACAAAGCAAGTGACGAAAAAATGCAACGCTCGAATAGGCAAAAAACGTGTATTTAAAGTGCGGGCCAAAATTGGGAAGGAGTCGAGCCACAGGACCGACTCAGTGGGCACTACTGCCAACTCAACAAGGGGACCCCCAACATCGCCGTCGCCGCCGCCCAACATCAGCGTCGCTGCAGCCACATCAAGCGGAGTTACTCTAGCAATATTTTCCAGCAATAAATCATAGAGATCAGTCTATGTGTGATTATCAGTAAATCTGCCGCCAACCGCTTATAAATTTTGAATATTGCCAGGTGGCAGCATTTAAAAACACAATCTGAGCATAAATCTTGAAAAGACTTTGTTTAAATGACAAGAATGACAAGTTTTCTTTTATATTGTAGATATCATTTTGGTTTTGTTGTAGTAGATTTTGTAGGTAGTACATGATTAATTCATTTTCAATAATTTTTTTCTATTTTTTATTATTTATTTTTCCCATAAAACATAATAAGTTTTTGATGTGGTTGGATAGAGAATTCAATGAGGTATCAGTATCAAGAAAAAAAATTCGGGGTTGCTATTTAAAAAAAATGTCGATGACGTCATTACTCGAAAACAAATGACTGTCAAAAATTAATTTTCACTTAAAGTTGTGTGCTTTTTAAAAACAAAATTTACCTGTCCGAGCGTTTTTTCGAAATGTCAAAAATAAAGAAATTATGAATTTTATTCCATAATCTAGAGGCTCTAGTTTGCTGAAAATTCTTACTTTTTTCATTCGTATTATGTCTGTCACACTAAAACTTTGAATTTCTTGAATTATTACTTAATTGCATCCAGTTGTTAAGTTTATTTTTACGCACTTTAGTTTATTTGTTGTTTTAGTTTCGTTCTTCTTTCTATTTACGTAAGTGGCAGGATCTCGAATAAAAAAGTTACGTACTATCGTCCCGCCCCCAACACCGATAAAACGAATTTGTGCACCCATTATCTTTTTAGTTGCTCCTTAGAAGCGACGTGCAAAATATGTAAGTGGCAGGATCTCTAATAAAAAAGTTACGCAATATCGCGCCGCCCCCAACACCGATAAAACGAATTTGTGCACAGATTATCTTTCTAGTTGCTCCTTAGAAGCGACGTGCAAAATATGTAAGTGGCAGGATCTCTAATAAAAAAGTTACGCAATATCGCGCCGCCCCCAACACCGATAAAACGAATTTGTGCACAGATTATCTTTATAGTTGCTCCTTAGAAGCGACGTGCAAAATATGTAAGCGGCAGGATCTCTAATAAAAAAGTTACGCAATATCGCGCCGCCCCCAACACCGATAAAACGAATTTGTGCACAGATTATCTTTCTAGTTGCTCCTTAGAAGCGACGTGCAAAATATGTAAGTGGCAGGATCTCTAATAAAAAAGGTACGCAATATCGCGCCGCCCCCAACACCGATAAAACGAATTTGTGCACAGATTATCGTTATAGTTGCTCCTTAGAAGCGACGTGCAAAATATGTAAGCGCCAGGATCTCTAATAAAAAAGTTACGCAATATCGCGCCGCCCCCAACACCGATAAAACGAATTTGTGCACAGATTATCTTTCTAGTTGCTCCTTAGAAGCGACGTGCAAAATATGTAAGTGGCAGGATCTCTAATAAAAAAGGTACGCAATATCGCGCCGCCCCCAACACCGATAAAACGAATTTGTGCACAGATTATCTTTCTAGTTGCTCCTTAGAAGCGACGTGCAAAATATGTAAGTGGCAGGATCTCTAATAAAAAAGTTACGCAATATCGCGCCGCCCCCAACACCGATAAAACGAATTTGTGCACAGATTGTCTTTATAGTTGCTCCTTAGAAGCGACGTGCAAAATATGTAAGTGGCAGGATCTCTAATAAAAAAAGTTACGCAATATCGCGCCGCCCCCAACACCGATAAAACGAATTTGTGCACAGATTATCTTTATAGTTGCTCCTTAGAAGCGACGTGCAAAATATGTAAGTGGCAGGATCTCTAATAAAAAAGTTACACCATATCGCGCCGCCTCCAACACCGATAAAACGAATTTATGCTCAGATTGTGTTTTTAAATGCTGCCACCGGCAATATTCAAAATTTATAAGCGGTTGGCAGTAGATTTACTGATAATCACACATAGACTGATCTCTATGATTTATTGCTGGAAAATATTGCTAGAGTAACTCGGCTGCCACATCATCTGCCACTGCCGCCCACAACATTGCCGAACCCGTCCTAAGAGAACGAGGGCCATCTCCCTCGCCAGCTATCCAAGACAAGACGCCACCGGAGCCTGCCCTGGCCACGCTGTTCCAACCCAATCACCCATAGGCTGAGCAAGGACGTGTCGTGCTCCTCTCCAGCCAAGGAACGTTACCACCGAGACCGACCTTGACCAACCACTCCAGTCACGGACCGGCCGCAAGCTCCGCAGTCTTCCCCCGGCTAAGAAACCGACGCCCGCTGCCCCGTCTCAGACGAATCAACAACCCCCCTCGCCGCGAACGATCCAGGACCGCATTCCCGATTAACGGACAAACCACCCTCGACTAAATTAATTATTAACGTAATAAAGAGGTATTAATTTTTTTAAATCATTATCTACCCCCTAATAAACCTACGCACCCCAATCAATCCCGAAGACCTAAGGACTACCTTCGTGACAAGGTGGAAGCCCTTAACGCGACATGGTGAAGGCGCCCTCACGGAGGCAGCTTTACGTGACATGGTGAAGGCGCCCTCACGGAGGCACCTTTACGTGACATGGTGACGGCGCCCTCACGGAGGCACCTTTACGTGACATGGTGAAGGCGCCCTCACGGAGGCACCTTACTTGACAGTATATACAAAACAAAATAAATTAATAAGCAAACAACAATATTTTTGTATGTGTATGCTGACTATACAGGCTGTCGCTACATTCCGTGGTAATTTTCCGTAATTCAATTTTTTTTTCTAGGATGTTGAAATTTGGTATATCTCCCTAATTCTAAATGAGAATCATTTAATCTTACTAAATTTTTCTCCTAAATTCAAAAGGAAGACCACTTTACCTACACAGCTTTTACTTCTTCTTGTGTTAATTCCGCCACCTTGAAGACTTTCGGCTTTGCAAATTTTGACACTTTTTATGGTTTAGTCAAAAAATAGAAAAATTCAAATGGCTGATTTTTCTAAATTGTGACCAAAATTGTAACACTTATCAAAAGTTGCAAAGATGAAAAATGTTCACTAATGAATGCCTCTATCTGAAAAAAAATATTTATGCATGTACAGGTATTTGTTTTTCTATACAGCCTATTATAGTGTACCTGTTTTCAATAAGAAACGCTGCAACCTCTTAGATTTTTCTATTTTATGACTAAATCGTAAGAAACATCAAAAATTACAAAGATTTAAAAAAAGTTTCCTAATGAACGCTTCATTCTAAAAATTGACTGATTAATGTTACCTTCTTAACCTCAACAGACTTATTGCAATATCTGTTCAATGGCAACCCTGTTTCTCACACTAGCGACCCAATGTAAATTACTCAAACTATCTGAAAATGTGACTTACCTTATTATTGATCATCGTACCAAATATCATACAAATTAATTCAAGCGTTCTTTTGTTACAAGAAAAATTAACTTTTTTTTCAACAACTTTGAAGCAGAATACCGACTTAACGAAGCACTTCTGGATATAGATAAGTTGAGTTAAATCATCTTATATTGAGCCCAAGAATCTGTGGTTAAGCCATGTTCACGGAATTTAGCGACACGCTGTATATTTAAGCTTATAAATGAATGCTATTATATCTAGCGGAGTTCAAAAATGTTGACGGAAAATCAGGATGAGTTCTCCCACTGTCTTAAAATCTGCATGTGCTGCTTCAAAAGCTTGTTCACTGAATTGTTCTAACTCTGGTTCTCATTTAGAATTGCAGAATTCTTGAACATGGTGAAAAACATGGTGTTAACATGTTATATCTAATTCAATGAAATTCTGAATTGATCGATTGCTCTTTTAACATCAGATGCCAAGTTATTACCAAAATATAACTTAACAACCAGTTCCAAATTTGATAAACACTTGACATATTTTAAACAGTTAACTGAAAAAATGGAACGTAGAAGGTCAATTTTCGAAAACAATTAGCGAGCGGAGTTCCATTAAAAGAATCTCCATGAAGGGCTTCCCGTTGTACAGTGATGACCATTAAATCGTGGCCTCTGCATGCCTACCTCACCCTTATTAACCTGCAATGGAAACAATGGCTATCGTACTCTATCGTACGGCTATCGTCTTTCCACTCATATTGCCGCTAAGAGTTCCGTGTAGGGATGTGTAAATTTCAGGAAAAAAAAAATTAAGAAGCGCGGAAATCGATCTCTGTCTGATTGACATAAACACTGATAATTAAATCAGGTCACTTTCATTTTTAAGAGTCAAGAAAAAAACTGCATGGTGCTTTTATTAACCCCAAATCTTTCGGGTAATCTTATTTACCCACCCTTCTTCAATACGTATACAGTTTATTTGCGTTTTTCGGATAAACTTAAAGGCGGCATGTTAATGTCGATCTCTCACTTTGACAATGATTTTGACTTATAAAGCGAAAATAATTTCAAACAAAACCAAGTTTACAGCGACACTTTTTGACCGTATGTATGCTTTTTTAAATTCCGCAACTATACAACTGCAGACAGAAAATTTCGGACTGTCATTATACTGACAAAAATATAGAACAATCCTTTACTCTCATTTTGATTGGTATATGACGCAGATTTTAAGAAAGTGTGGAAGGTGGGAGAGATATGAAGTCCCAAAAAGTCATCCTGATTTTCCATAAAAATTTTTGAACTCCGTAAGATTCTACAACAGTATTCATTTGTAAGCTGAAATGTTGTACAGTTAGCCTACAAATACAAAATGATTGTTATTTGATTATTAATTTCTTTACATTGTCGCGTTGAAGAATAGAATTATTAATTACCTCCGCCATTTCGCGTTTAAAAAAATAAAATAAAAATTTATGTTGTTAATTTACGAATTACGATTATGAATTAAATACGGAAATGTCCTTAAATTACTTTTATTCAATCTAACTTAACCCTTTAAACTATACAGTCTTTTTCTATTGCTTTTCCCCTTTTGTCAAATGTGTTTCCGAATTTGTCAAATGACTTTCCAATCTGTTCAAAGTATAGTAGGCCTGCGGATTGGAAAGTCATTTGACAAATTCGGAAACATAATTGACAAAAGGGGAAAACCAAAAGAAAAAGACTGTAAATTATTTTAAGCCCTTTTAAATTATAACTTAACTTAATCTTACGTTAACTGTTGATCACTATATTTAATATTAATGCATTTATTTAATCTAATCCTAGTCTTTTACGTTAATTTAAACTTTACATTACTTGGGGGTAAAGGGCCTGGCCCGGGGCCACCCCTGCGCTCGTGGAGAGTTCACTCGCTTGGCTTCGGTTTACGCGCACTTGTTCACAACACTGACTAATTACTTCCTGACTAAACACTTATAATAATAATGAGACTAACACTCTTAATAATGCTACTCCATAATGCTACTCTTTTAATACTTTTTTGATTCTACCTGCGGGTCGATCTTTTATACATCTCCTATTTCTACGTCACAATTGGTTTCTTTGCTCTGGTGACCGGGGTTCGATCCAAAGTACAAAGTTCTAAAAGGCGTCAGCATCAATTGACCCTTGCCAAAATTGTCTTTCTTAAAGCGTTCTAATTGCCTCGATCTTAATTGGCACATGTAAACAACACACCCGCATTCCGCAAAGCTTGCATTTATGCGAGTATGTGTAACGCGGCTTTGATCTACTTCAATTATTACGAAATGAATTTAAATTTACTTATTTTCTCATACAATTTGTGAAATAGGTACATAAAAGAACTAGGTATTTCTCAAAATAAATCTTAATTAAAAAAAAAAACTCGTCGTACAAAGATTTAAAGGTCAATGTTTTTTAGTAAAAAAGACTGTTAAAAGTTGATAAAAACATAAATTAAACATGGACATTTTTTTCAAAGTAAAGTTGTATTCAGACGAACCGTGATGTAGTGTCTAGGTCGAAAGAACGTTGCATTTTTGGTTATTTTTCCCATTCCTATAAGAAATACACGGGAGAGCACCGTACCAGTTGGTGCATCTAGTTGCTATGGGGTGGAGACCCAAGTAAAGGACGGGATTGCAAGAGAGAGGATGGATCTAAGCGGAAACGTGTCCCCGGCCAGTTGATCCCGTAATTTTGACCGGCAGGGCGCCCAAAAATCGCCCCACTCGTACGGATGAATCTGCGCCGGCCCCCTCGGTCATTTGATCGCGAAACGGACTGCGGCATCGTCTTCTCCGGACTTTTTCATCCCAAATGGGGAGAATATTTCGGCGATTCTAGCCGTTCCCGGCGCCGCGCTGCGCCATAAAAAATTCCGGAAAAAAGCCCCCAAAGCCGAACCCCTTCGAAAAATCATATCTCCGAAAAACGCGTTTTGTTTGGAAAAGCGTCCAGCAGGTTACGCACTCGATGGAGTATTTTTGGGAGTGAGAAACTTTTAAAAAATTCTGACGTCACGTTTTCGAAAAAGTCCGTCAGACTCGCCTTTCTTACGATAGAGCCGCGATTTTTTAAAGTCGGACGTTGGAAGTTATGCTAACTTCCTATGTTCCGGATTGAAAATGCTCACTCGGTATGAACTTATGTCCTTATTCATAATGCTTCCTTGAAGCTTATTTCATTGAGGAACCCCTTAGAATAGGATCGTAGAAAGGCAGTTGCATTATAACACTACCCATTCTAAGGGGTCTCTTACTGAAAGAAGCCTCAAGAAAGCACTATAAATACGGACATTAATGTCTCAACTAAAATTGAAAATTATTTTGTCATAACAGGTCTGTTCGATAGCTCTGCACTTTTCTACACTTTTTGCACCAACCGCTCCTAAGAGAGTGCGATGGATATAATATAAGTAGGAGAGAAAAATAAAGGTGTTAAAAAAGTGCAGAGCTATCGAACAGACCTAATATCGTGAGAACACCAACTTTCATAGTTATTGAAGATGAAAAGTTTTAGCTGGATTAAACAATCAATATTTTATATGCCTTCCTTAACTATATTTACATCACAGATATAATTGGAGCTTTGGATTTGTTGGTGGAACAAGGACAATGGGTCCGATGTATCGAAAAGGCAAAATCGCACAGCGCGCCAGTATTACATAAATATGTAGCTCTTTATGCCTCTCAACTCATTAAAGACGGTTTCACTTTAGAAGCCCTGCATCTCTACACTACACACGGAACTCCTGCCATGTCTCAAAATTTCAACGTGTACAATAGAATTGCGTTAAATATTTTCGCAATGCCAGACATATCTGGCCCAGACAGTTACAACTTATGGGCTGAATTAAGGCAAATGTTATACGAGCTGGTGAGGATGAGTTATACCACTTAATATAAAGTTTAAAATACTGGAATTTTTTTAGAATGAAGGTCTTGAAATCGCATTTAATGTGGATTTAGAACATAAGAAGCACTTCAAGATTTTGTTATTAATAACACATTATTACTGTGTAAGGACAGTCTGTCGTCAGGTTCCTTCATTAAAACAGATAGGGGCGAAGATATCAATTGCTCTTCTGCGTTACACAGATATAATTCCAGCAGATAAAGCATTTTATGAAGCAGGCATGGATATTTATAATTGCTTAATTATTTCTGTACATGGAGTTTTTCTGTAGTCTCAAAAAAAGCTTTTGTTTACAATTAGTTATTTAATTTCAGGGACTGACTTGCGTGACGAAGGAAGAATATCTGAAGCTTTCGTATTTCTCAATCACTATTTGGATGTATGTGAAGCTATTGAAGAGGGTGAAAATCAGCTGGTAGATCATTCAGATTTCGGAATGACCGATTTTCCTTCCAATGTTCTGCTGTTGGATGATTTGTTTCTTCAAAACGACCATAAAGAACATGATAGTATTAGAGAATGGGTGTTAGCAATAAGCATGGATCAAAACATCGATCAGGTATTTTATGAAAGTGGGCAAACCATAACGTTTAATATTTTATTTTCAGTCACTGCCAGTTGATGATCGCCAAGTATACGAGTCATGTCTGTTAAATGAGGAAAACCCCTGTATTATAACCGGCTATCCTCTGAGTAATCAAAGAGTGACATTTTCAAAACCGTCCTTTGAAGCAAATAAAGATGCTTGGTCAAAACTGAATATGGCAGGGAAAATGTACCCTGATACTAATATCAACAGCTTTTTAAGCTTCATCCAACAATGGTGTGGCACACCAACAAAATAAAAGTTGGGGATTATTTAGTTAAAGTTACTTCACAATGTTTGCTGTTTTGGAAATAAAAGATTGCACTTCAATATGTTTTTGATTTTTCACATTGATCAAATGAATACTTTTAGAAAAAAAAATGCAAGGATACAATGAAAATTAACCAAATTAAATAATACTAAGGAAGAAAAGTAAATATGTGCATGGATTAAAAGTTTTATTTTAACTTTTACAATAAACCTTGCCACAACAAAATATGCCTTACATTACCACTGCAGTAATAACATAACACATATTTGAACTACACACGTGTTATGTGTGAGACTTTGTTTTGCGTTTGCTAAAATACAAAATTCAAACTACTAAAATGTACAACCCAATATATATATTACTTCATTGGTGTTTTTCAATGAATATTAAATAAATCTCCAGCTGATGGAAGAGGAGCCAAACCACCGGTTACATCAGGTAATTGGGTCAAGTCCGGTAGGTTTTGGATGTGAGATTTTAATTCTTGTCTTACTCCATAAATTTTTTGTAACTTGTCTTGATATTCCTGAAAAGCAACTGGTTATCATATAAAAAAACAATGCAACTGCAACAGTACATTTACGAGCAAAGCTCTTTCCAAAAGTCTGTACTTTAATTAGAGATTCAAGAAATCCACTCAATCAACAGTCAAAAAATTCTATATAATTGTATAATTATGTAAAGCTATTAATTCTAAATTTTTTCTACAATAAATCGTTATTTTATTAAATTTGACTTTGTATCGAGTCCCAAAAAACAATCAACTTCTTAAGACATTTTCATAACTAAAGATTATAAATAAAAATATTTGTGAATATAAATATACATTTTTTATTTATTTGTTAGATATAAAATATGAGAGGCATATAATACGTACAATTTACTTGCTTAAGTAAAAAATATTTACCAATCAAAACATAAAACTGCTGCAATAGATAAAGAATGAGAATTACAGATCCATCTTTGTTAATATTAAAAGTAATAATCTTATCAAATTTTATAATACGTTACTTTTACTTTGTTATTTCAATGAGAAAGCAAAAGAATCATTAAATATCAATCCAACAACGAACATTTTAACATAAACAACGACTTTTACTTAAAAAAAATTAAGATATCGAGATTACTAAAGAATGTGAAAAACTCACAGCATAGAAAAACGATTACTTCAAATTTGGCTTGTGAGGTGCAAAATACATGTCCCTTCCAAGCTGTAAGTTTTTTGTAACAAAATTTGAAGATATCCTCTTCTCAAAGAACTCTTGCCGAATAAGTTTCGATTTTCTCACCTCTAAACCACGCTCAGCTTGGGCGAGAAGCTCTCTTTGCGTCTGCAGAAAATCCCGCAACATATTTGATACCTTTTTCCTGTGTTCCACCTCGATTATTAGCCTGTTATTATAGTCATTTAATAGATTAACAGCCTCGTTTACTTGTGCACTCAACTTCTCTGCACTTTCTTTATCTGGAATAAAGTTAAAAATGAGCTTAAGGGCCATTTGAGGAAAATTAGAGAAATAAAATCGGGTTCCCACTGGTGATTTTCATTTTCATTTTCTTCACACTTTCACTATCCAAAACAGTGGGAACCCTGCAAAGAATATTGCATTGAAATGAAAATTTTATGGCCTGTAAAATGTAAAAGTAAATGTATACCTTCAAGTTTGGTTAAATACGAAATTTCTGAAACTTCTCGAGGTAACTGAGCTATTCTTTGACGGACTGCCTCATCAGCAGATGCCGTGTTATTTTCTAAGTCTTGAATTGCTTTTATTAGTTCTTCTGGTTCTGGTGGATCTCCAGCAGGCGTGTGTGGACTTAAATGAACATGTGTTTCCACCATACCGTCAACCTGTATGTAGTACAGCAAGTAAATTAAACAGAAAATTTAATTGCATCCTGATGAATACATGTTATCAATTTTATTATCAAAATTTAACTATAATTAATACATTTTGTCACATTTTTTTAACAAGTTATCTATAATTCAATTTTATATTGTATAATTTTAAATAAGTGCAAAATTTCAAATTCTATAAAATATCTTGTATACAAACTTGAAAAAAATGAATCTTAGATTTGAGTATATTTTAGTATATTTTCTGTAGTCATTACACCAGTCACTTCTTTGGCCAAAGTTTTAATATTTTAACGCTGGATTCACAAACGTCACTTAACTCTAATCATCGATTAAGAATAATCATTCCTATACCTTCAACACATGTAACTATGGCAACGTTTATATTTAACAGATGATTAAATTTAAGTAACATTTGTGAAATCCGCCATTAGAGTTATATCTTTTATTTCTATTATTTATTAACGTCTTATCCACATACAGGGTGAATGACAATTGTACCGACAAGAAAAAACTCATAAGAGAATCGATGTCGCAGATTACGGGAAAAATTCTTGTGAACAGTTTATAATTAAATAAAAAATTACCCCAAAATCAAGCTCCGGCACTGCGTACGAAATACGGCGGCCACGTTCTATAAATGCGGCAGTATAATAGGACTTTAAAGTTTTTTTATTGATTCTCGCTGACCTTGATACAGATCTCAATTGGTTTTATTAACCTTTTAAAAGCTGGAGAAGGCAAGTTTCTTTTACGCGGCGTAATTATTAGTAATTTCTAAAATAACTGTAATTGCGCATGAAATACGAATAATAAATTTGCAGGGGTCAAATGCACGGCCCGACAGGCAGCTGATAGTAAAATGTTCGTCTCGTTATCGCACGGAGACAATAAAACTATTAGGATACAATCTGTTGCTTTAAACGTCGTTAGTATTATGCGTAATACTAATTGGTAATAAATAATTATCGCCACAAAGAATGATTACTTGATTACATTTCCATCGCTTCAACGAATCAGTTTTCTCCGAAAATGTGAAACGATTTATTAGATCCGAAATTCATCGTCGACTATAAAAACTTTAGCATGTACAGCTGTTTTAAACGTCGTTGGTGATATGCATCCAGTTTCTAATTAAATCGCGTACTGAATGAATGTAATGGGATAATGTTTAAAAAATTCTAAGGAACAGTTTGTAATTAATTAAGAATTTAATTCAAACTGAAATGAATGCTGCGTACGGTAGAACGATCATTGCACCAAAAACACAGGATGTGGAGTTGTAAACGCGTCTTGAATTTTGTTTTAATAGATTTGTGTTAATAATTCCTCCTCACACACAAAACGAAATTATGTATAATAAACATTCGAAACAGATGATTATGAATGAATTTACTGATTTCCTTGTTTACCAGGTGTTCAAAGTGTGCTATTTTTTGCAGGTAATTTGCTGCATGCATTATTGGTCAAGTAAATATTTTCGAGTTCGTATTTCACGTCGGGCGTTGACCTAAAAACGGAGTTGTGAAATTCCACTTAAGGTCAAGTTCATGAAGCCACGCCGCAGTATCATAAAACTATTAAAAACTTTTACGACAGCATTTATTTCGTTCATCTGATCCAGTGCTGGGCACGGGAGTTATGATGGGTCATCCCCTCCACAAGCAACAACTGTAATCGGCGACAGTCGAAAAAATTCACCACTCGTCGAGACATTATATTGCGCGTCGTTGGTTCTAGGCATGCCGATTTCAATTTAAACTAGAATAACCGCGAAACACTCGCGGAGAAGTATAAGGGGTGGTGGTACCATGTCGGCCCTGATCTGGTCCTCGACTTTTAACCAGGGGCGCTTCGTCGTTTTGGGGCTAATTTTTGCTTAATTATTTCTCGAAAACTAAAGTAGAAAGAATTTCTTTAACATTTTTCCCTTGCTCTCGGACATCGCTTCTTATCGTGGTTTCATTTTGTCGGTGTCGGGTTAATTAACAGTCACCCTATACAAACAACACTTCAAGGTTAATCAAATGTTTACTTATTTTATGACATAAAAAATTGATTATGCAAGTCACGACATACGATTTTTTACAAGGCTAATTCAAGGTACTTTTTCGTTGAAGACCTGATACATGTGGTTATAATCCATTCATGATCTTTTTAGACTCAGAGTAGGCCATGTTAGGATGACATTTTTGTTGGTGCCTCCTAGTGAATAGGGGCATTCAACTAACAAATCGATTGATTACAATCAGATTGAATCGATTTTAATCGATTCATGAAAACATTGAACGGTGGCGTGCCCTAGTTTCTATAATAGAGTGTACATTAATGATTGAAAGGTGTTTGAATTTCCCGCCCATTAGATTATTTGTAAAAGTTGGTACTGCTTACTATTCTGCTTTACATATGTGAATACCACTTCAACTTTGATAAGAATAATTCCACACGTCTTGTTCATTGCGTATCCCCGACCGAAAATACGCCTCAACAATAAATTTATTGTGCAGGTCCGTGAAAACCATCGCTAACCTAAAAACGTTCGTGTGTACTTTTATTTCCTGTTATACGGCTGTACTTACCAATGAAAAATGTCTGACAGCAAAAAAAAATTAATACTAACTCAATAATAATAACTTAAGGAAATCAAAATGTCATCATATCCAGCACGAATACCAATCTTGAAAGACGAAAATTACTAATTAGACAACGCGCAAAATTCAAACGCCTTTCAATCATTAATGTACACTCTATTATAGAAACTAGGGCACGCCACTCTGTATTTGGTATTTAACTATTCAACAATAGCGGTGCGGTTAATTTATTTCTCTAATAAATCCTTGAAATAAACAATACACAGTTATAAACAACTCCCACATATGATACAAACCGCAACACTATCATATTTAATCGCAGTTGAATCGCAAAATTTTTACTATGGAGAATTTCACGGTCGATGTTGAATCGATTCAGATGTATTTAACGCTAAACCGTATGCAATCATAAATCGATTGTGAATCGATTGTGTCCGTTTACCCCTATTATGTTCCATTTTAACTTGATGGTTACATTTTTGAAAATTGATGCCGAAAAACATTGATGATTTTTAGCATTTTGCCTTAGTATTAAAGTCACAAGTAATTATTTGTTTAAGGCCCAGTTTTTTCACCTCCAGTTAGCTTTATCTAACGGTTTATTCCTATAGTAACAATTGTAATCACAATCGTTGCTATGGGAATTAATCACAAGATAAAGTTAACTAGAGATGAAAAAACCGGGCCTAAGGTCCGGTCTTCTCTTCTCCAGTAAACTTTATCTGACGGTTTATTCCCATAGTAATAATTACTGTTATTATTTTACTTTCTTCATGCCATCGTCACAGATTAATATTATAGCAGATACGAAACTTGCCGATTTGATTATTTTTAACAAGTCACCTTTGTAGAAAGGTGTGCCAGTTTGACATTAACTTTTAATGCGATATTTTTTACATGTTATGCAGTAATAAACGATGGGATAAGTTGAAAAGAAGAAACCACTTCGTTATTTAGTTTTCCAAAAGGTAATAGTCCTATTTTGGCGATTTTTGCGCTTTTGTGCTCATTTGCTTGTGCAAAGTGGGTAATGGGAAAGTGGCTAATACGCATTCCCAAAACAGATTTACTGAAAATAAGTCATCAGCAAACATTACTATGTGAGCTTATGCAAAATATTTTCAATCAAAAGGTAGCACACCCTTTTCAAAATGGCTGAAGGTCAAAAAATTTCGACTCACAACATCAAAGGTGCCGACAAACAGTTTCGTATCTGCTATGATGTTAATCTGTGCCATTGTAGAGTATAGGAATCAATACAGTCGATGGGACAGACATTAGCACCGGACATTAGTGTCAGAAGTTTACATTTGTCATATTTTGAGTTCTATCAAAATTCATGTACGTAACTTAACGAAAAAAAAAGCAGGCCCTCTAGAGTCTAAAAAGATCGTGAATGGATATTATGTAATAACAGGTAATAATGTTTTTTCATAAACATAGGCTTGCAATGTATTTAATAAGGTTTCTACTGTAAGTCTATGGTCCAGTTATCCAGGTTAATCTTGAAACTAACTTTAAAAAAATAATTTTACGTCCTTACACATTTTCGTAAGTCTAACAGAAGAAAATTACTGTCACATACTTTTGCAAAGCAAAGCTTTAGACTGATCTGGAGAAATTGAAAAAACTTTTATAAATATGGACTTTTTAACCTAAATATAAAAAAAAGAGATTCCATTGTTTTAATACAATGAATGCTTGAATTGGGGGGTTACAAAAATATATATATTTTTTTAAACTTTGAGCACATAGAGATTAATAATTTAAGTAGTGCGTCATGGGAATTGCATAATATTTTACGTAATTCCACCATTATAATTGATTAACATAAAATTTTAATCAAACAGGGCCTAGGGCCTTATTTTCCAACTCGTCATTAATTAATGTTTCGATACTAAATGAATGACCACCGTAAATTTGATAAATATGCATTGTAAGTGGTTTTGTTGAGCTAATATACTGATGACTTTCGTTGCCGACTAACAAGTTGGATATTTAACATCTACGTTAAGAGGTACAGAATAAGGCCCTTATATATTAGGATCGACAGAGCATTTTGCTAAAACTTACCTCAACCATGACTTCAGTCTCCAATTTCTTTTTATCTTTCAATGGACTCTTGGATCTTTTATCTTTCTTTACTGGCGCTTCTTCCGAATTATTTTTCTGTTTCTTTGCAGGCGGTTCTTCAGAAGGAATAACTAAAAAAAATAATATTACGTAAACAATAACTCCACTTCATATATTGTTTAACCATACGTAAAGCTTGTTTAAACTCAGCGAGTTGCATTTCATCGTACATTTCCCTTTCCTTCCAAATATTCAGAAGCCTTCCTAAACTGTTCTTCATCTTCTCATCATTGCTTATAGTTGCCATGTGCTCAAACGCTTTCTTGAGCACCTTTCCAAATTCCTTACCAAACTCAGGCCCCTTCTTTTTGCTGTTTTGTATGACATCGTTGGCCAAGTACATGAACGTTAATTTCCGACTATCTTTAGCTGAAATACAAAACTGCTTTAAAAAGCGAACTACGCTTAAGCTCTGCTTACCTTTCATAAGCTCTTTGAACCAGTTTTTTACGATGATTGCATGGTGTTTTCTGTGATGTATCAGCCATAACGATAAGGTTTGAATGCTTTGAGAGGAATTGTTCAGCTCACTTAATTTCTTAACAAACGCTCCTTCTGTAAAACCGGCCATCACAGTTGTTAACAAAGTTTATTAATAAATATAACCACAAATTGCAGTCACAAACAACAATTACGTTGACTTAACCTCTTGAAGTTGACGAGTTCATTTCATTCACGTGTTGCCAACACTTTCAAACTGAATTTCCCAAATCCTGAATCAAAAATTTCCCTAATTTTTCCCTCACTATTTAAATAAGGCATTTTATAGGAGTTTGCAGCTAAGCGTTCGCCACCTGGCTTACAGAGGTTCAGGTTTATCCGCGGTAGCGCTGCGATCTTAAAATCAAACGCCTATAAATGAGGAGCTTATTTTCAAAACGCAACATGTCCAGAAATTGCAATTTTGAGATATAGATGTCGTAATATAGTGTATAACCTCCTCTACAAGTTGGTTATTGAACCTTCTAGACAAACCACAATAAGCCCTATTACATAAAGCGACTAATATTTCTTAAATTTTCAAATTGCAACAAGTCCCGCTTATTTTTATTTTCTAACTGCAATATATCCATTCAGCCAATCAGGAATGCCGTTATGCTTACATAGTAGGTGCGTTAGCGTGTTTTACGTATTTCATTTCATTCTGTAAAACTAAGATTTTGTATGCTTTGTCATCATAATATTTAACAAAAAAAATTATAATCCATTACATATTTACCAAACTTAATGTCCATAAATCAATACTATTGAAGGAAACAAAATAGTTTGAAAATCTCAAGCAATTATTGAAAAATATGTTTTTCCCATTTATCTCGCATAACAATTTTTGGACATGTTGCACTTTGAAAATAAGCTCCTCGAATACAATGCGTTACTATATTTTTTAGATTAGAGGAGTCTATGAAAAGTAAAACCTAAGTCGTAGCTTAAATTAAATTAACTTATGTCAAAATTGAAATGTCAAGATACATTTGACGATAGTAGAAAAAATCTTCCCGTTGGATACATAAGGCTTTGTTAAAACTCTTTAACATGATAACGACTAATTTCAAATGCCGTTGGATTGCTTGCTGACCCATGACTATAGTGTTCAAGAGCGTTTAAACAACTAACAGATTTGACAGGGGTCAGATGTCAGAATAAAAGTTTCGAATCAAGCTAAGACTATGATTTTGTTTTTCATAGCCTCCCCTTATCTAATATATTAACACGTAGTAGTAACCTGTGAGCAACTAAAAATCAGATTAGAGTCGGCGGTGCAAAGAAAAAGTATGTCTGTTAGTTCCGTTACTAACGCGGCGTTAGGCTGATCTGACAGTTCATGAATGTATTAGATTAATTATTTCAGAAGTTAATCACAGACATACATTTTCTTTGCACCGCCGACTCTAATCTGATTTTTAGTTGCTCACAGGTTATATTGGTTTACAAGTTTAGAAAAGTGACACTTTTCCAGTGAGTGTAAATGTTAGAATTCACGAGTGAGCGTTAGCTCACGAGTGGATCAAATTTAGACGAACATGGAAATTCACTTTTCTAACGTGTAGATCAGGGTTGGGACGTAGAAAATGAGACGTATAAATACCCATTAATTACGCGTAGATTTTGTAATTATCTACATCGTAAAATATGAATTAACTACTTTAAAAAATACGTTGTTTTCTACTTCTTCATTTTAAGGTTATAATTAATTAGTTACACACAAATTAATATCTATTTTTATGTAAAATGGCTAAAATTGTTGTATAGAAGAATTAAGAAACATGATAAACGCAATATTTATTTATTTTACATGTCAAATAACATTCATTTTGAGGTTAGAAATGTGACATTTCACATAAAGTACGTCGAGTAATAATTACATTTGACTACGTTCAGAGGGGCCCGATTCTCGAATCGTGCGAATACATTCGTATGCGAAAATGACATCAAAATGACACAATTTTCGAACAATTTGTATAGTGTTGTATGAGAGTCTACGTCATTCTGACGTCATTTTCGTATACGAATGTATTCGTACGATTCGAGAATCGGGTTGCTGGCGTAATATAATGTAGAAAATATTTTTTACACGTAGTTTTTCCAACCCTGGTGTAGAATGTGTAGATCATGCTATTTTTTCGTGTAGTTGACGAAAATAACGCTAAAATTATGAGAGTGTCGACGATAATAATAATATGTCAAGCATTTGTTGACATAGTAACAAAACATCAATCTGTGACATCAATCAATCAATCTTTGACCTCTGATACGTCAAAATGAATGAAAAAAAGTGTTGCCAACGGAAACGTGAAGAAAAGTGTTGCTAACAAGACAAGTCCCACTTTTCTTCACGATTTAAGATTAAACATTGTGTCACTTTTCTGTCAACTATACGAAAATAAATGTTTTTTTTTATTCAGAAAAAAATAAATTAAAAGATGAAATAAATAAAATAAAAGGCATACTAAGTATGAAACATATATAGCGTTTTCGATTGATCGCACTAGTGTGCACTCTCAGAGTATCTTCATTTCATGTTATTGCATGAGGTCAAAAGAAGATGCAAATACACTGAGTGCAATCGGTGGAGTTGAATCGAAAACGCTAATTGTCAATATAAAATATATAAAGATAAAATAGGGCTGTTTCATCAGACAGAATTTAAAGTTCTGAATCGTTCAAATCATGGGCAGTATGAAATTTATATCCAATTTTGTGCACTGCTTATGCTCAGAACGATTTTGAACGGTCCAGAACTCGAAATCCTGTCGAATGGAACTAATTTTTAAAACTCCTACTGGGTGTTTTTGGAAGTGTGGCTGAAAAAGAATCTGGATACAATATGAAACAAATCTAAAAAAATGGCAGATTTATTTTACTTTTTTCTCAGTTCATTTTGAAATGAAAAATAATTTCATAAATTTTCATAAATTACTGAAAATTGGTGTATTGGTGCTTAAAAGTATTCGGACGACCGGCGTAACCACCTGGCACTGTGGAAGTCAAGGGTCAAATTCGAACTATTTTAAGCCGTTTTTTGGCGTACAAAATTGTTTTAAAATCGAATGGTACTGTTTCAAAATTGTTTTAATTTTTTGACTTCATTAATGATGATCCCGCTAAAATAACTTTCCTATACCGTTTCAAAACACAATCGGTTTGCAGGTTATAAGTAGCATTTAATTTGTTCCTTTTAACTCCCACTCCACCTTGAAATAATTTCAAAAAATAATTTCACAGCGTTTTGAAATGTATGCAGCTGTTTCAAAACATGGCGTCATTGTTTCAACACTAAAAAAATGCACATTTCGAAACATACGAAATAATTTCAAAATAGTGCACCGCCAAAAACGGTTTTATTACTTTTCATTCGGATACTTTTAAGCACCAGTGCTAATTGTTCAAATCAATGGTTTCAAATTTTTCAGGCAAGTAATTTCTTTTCATCATAAAAATAATGTATTTATGTATAACCTCACATTGGGCTCCAAAATGGTGAACAAATCAGCTGTCTTGTATATAGTAGCCATGGCCTTCTAAATGAAAAGCTAGTTCTAACTGGCCTGGGCGTTTTGAAAAATTTACATTGAATTTTTGTGCCCGAGAAAACGCCAAAAGTCAACAGTTTGGCGCTGGTTACGGGGCTCTGATAAAGTTACTGTATTGAGAAGGTAGCGCCAACTTTCTATCTCTCTTAATTCGGGGCTAATCTAATTCATTCATAAAATCCCTAGCAACAGTCTTCATCGCATCCTTTTTAATTTGGGTGACAGCCGCGGAAATGAGTGGTACCTTCTAAATACAGTAACCTTAGGCTCTGACGGCACTGAGTGAAGTACACTGTCATTAGTGTCAATCAAAGTGAGTTCACGCAAAATTAATTAATATTGTAATTACCATAATACAACATAATTTATATGGTATAAACTAATAAACTTTATAGATTCATTTGATCACGTCGGAGTGAAGTACGCTTGCACAATAGAGAAAGACTGTCATTTTAAAAAGCTTTCGTGTTATGAATAATTACAACAAGTTACATAAAAGAGTTTTGACTTTTGATAATGTAAAACGTATTAAAAAGGGCGTTGATAATTACGCACAATGAAAAAAGAAGCTAAAGATTAAAGCTAAAGCTAAAGAAGTAAGATTTTAATCTAAAACCGTAATAGTTTAATGCTAAATTAAGTTGTCGAAATTGGACCTTATTCCAATGTAAATAATATTCAGTATGCTCAAATTTTTACAACAATAACATTAATTGTTCTTACACGAACTCATCCACCATTCACATATGACAGAACTCAAGATTTTAGGTTAAGAAAGCGCCCCGTGCAGTGCTTGGCGCCTGAACTGCACTTTTGCGCAGGCCAAATAGAACTCGCTTTTCATTTAAAAGGCCATGATAGTAGCTATATTTGAAAAAGTCCTTCATGAAAACAGTCTTTATAGACATTTTGATTGATGTTTGGAAATTAAATTTTAAAGTTTATTTACCTGTCGTACATCTATTATTGATACTATGTCGGATGTATAATATTTCAATAAAGTTAAATTTAACTTTTAAATAACAAGTAAGTAGGTCCGTTCCATTCGTCAGGATTTCGAGTTCTGAACCGTTCAAAATTGTACTGAGCATGAGCAGTGCACAAAATTGAATATAAATTTCATACTGCGCATGATTTAAACGGTTCAGAATTTGAAATTCTGTCGAATGGAACATACCTAGTAACAAGCTTAGAGTATTTAAATATACCATGAATTTATTTTAACATAAAACATTGCTGTTACGTACGAATCTAAGAATCCATAGCAACATTTACAATTTGTAAATTAAACTGTCCTTTATAAAATAGAACACGAGATGACAGCTGTCATGAATCTGTTCTGTTATTAGTGATTTAGATAATATACAAAGTGGTCAAGAATAACTGTTTGAGTTGGCAATACAATTAAGAGCATTTTCTTATTCGGCTATTTGCAACACTGCAACCGGATATATGTTTTGTTGCTATATTTGACAGCGCCAAGATTAAGGTTTGGTGAATAAAAATCAGCGTTTTAATATGAATTTGAAATGTCGAGGTGACGTTGTCAAAGTGACGGCTGTCAGTGTCAAGCCTTCAACAACCGGAAGTTACTTCAGTTGTACCATTTAAAAATCAAATTCAGCACTGCCAACTCAAACAGTGATTCTTGACCATTTTGTACTTGTACTACAAAATAATAGCGACTCTTTCACTTACATTAGATAAGTTTATTCTTGCTTAAAATACGTAGACTTAAAACATAAGGAAAACAGAAATTCTTTAATTCAAAACAAACACCACAACAAGTTTTCAGAAATTTCTTCATATACCTCCATGAAATATCCTAAATAATTATGAAAGTTGTTAATTGCATTAGTTACTTGTCCACGGGTAATTCTTCCTGATACATTTTCACTAACTTTCTTCACCTGACAGATGTTCCAAATTAAAATGGTCAAATTTTATTTGATATGACATTAGAAACCCTAACGACGACGATCATGCAACGACATTTTTAAAAATTGGAATTAGTTTCCATAGTAATATGAACAGTAATGTTTCATATTAACATATTAAAATAAAATCACGGTATAAAGGTAACAAATGATCAAATGAAAAACGAATTAGTCACTTTTGACATTTCCATTCGAACTTAACCTTCATTTAAAATTAAAACATCTGAAACAAGAAAAATGTTTTATTTAAAAAAAATTAAAATAAATGCGTAAAATGACCACTGTCTGCATTGAGATCACCGATCACATCAACGAGACACTTTTGAGTTCTGAATGAATGAAAATGTCCTTCACTTCAGCAAAACAATGGGCGCATTCAGCAGACCCGAAAGTTGTGCAACTGTTGACTAAATTTCCGCTGAATGCGACCTCTCACAAGTGGATGAGTTGGAGCGGTCGCCATTTTTTGTAACGTAACTTCTCCACTACCTGACTGGAACATGTTATGATGAGTGAACTTCATTCAGCAGAAATGAGTGCTCAGTCTCAACTGTTGGAGCGGGAACTGTTACTGATATGTTCTGCTGAATCAGCCCAATCCCTTTTTATTAGACAAAAAAATTCTTCCTTGCATAAAAAAAACAATTTTTGTACGATAAAATCCCTATGGGCGCCATGCACATCTCTGCGTTCAGGGCCGCCTGGTGTGGTGATTTGTGAATTAGTGATATGAAAATATTTCTTAAGACTCATTGTATGGGAATAATATTGGTATTGAAATACATTACAATATTCAAGTTCAAATGTTCACTAATAATTTTAAACAACTCGTATTTTCATACCACTAATGCAGAATATGGTCATTGGTGACGCTGGCTTCGCATGTGCATGGTCCCTATTTCGACTACCACATTAGAAAGTATAATTTTACCGTACCCATTCAAGTAGAGAAAGTGGTACTTTACCTACCCAGGCAAGAAATAGTATTGTAGACCTCGGCGGTAAAGTGCTTGTTTTCCAGGTCGAGAGAAGATATGGACTTCTTGAGGCCTGGAAAACCACTTTACCGCCATGGTTTACACATTATTTTCTTCCTACACGATATTATAATTAATTTTGTTAAAATCACACTTGAAGTAAAAATATTAAAATTGATTTAATTATTAAAATTACTAATCTAATAGATGCTTTAAAAGACAGTGTTGTATGTGCTAGCGTGGCCGAGCGGTCTAAGGCGCTGATTTAAGACAGTCTTTTCGGAGGCATGGCTTCGAATCCCACCTCTACCAAGTTGACTTCTTTTTCTTCATAATTTTAATCATTTTTAAAACCAAATACCAGTGGAATTAAATAAAACGCTTACGTTTGTTAATTTTTTGATGTCTATGAGAATGCATTCCAAAATAAAGTTCCAGAAATTATTGTTGCGCCACCTAGTGGTAAAGCTTCGTGAATTATTTTCTCGGCTGGGCATTTATGTTCATTGGCCGGGCTAGCCGGGGAAACGTTTGCTTTCTCCTCTCTGATGAGATGGTAAAATTGAATTTTCTAATAGTAGGAAAAAATATTTTACCTGCCTGTGACGAAGCCTACTTCGACGTATTCTGAAGTGACATTAAGCGGTTCTAATTAATATTGTTTATCTAACGTGTATCCAACAATTATTGTAGTCCTGGGTGGCTATAGAGTCAAACATTTTTCACTAATTATTGTTTCAAATGGCACTAAAACATTAGATATGTAAAGAAACATTTATTTGTTGTCTAACAGTCAAAATTTGAGACTTCAATTCAACGATACGAAGTACAAATCGGCATTTATGAGTGATACCACAGCCACCCAAGACTACAATAATTGTTGGACGCAGGATATAAATGATGTCCAATTAATTGTTTTACATTTGATTATTTTCCAATAATGTTGTTGAAATCTTTTTATTTTGGATCAATTAGTATGATTTTTAATTCCTTTTAGGTAATTTGTAAAAAGCATTTATCTACATCATGGCCTGCATTATCGTCGAATCCAATTAAATGTCAAATTAAGTTGTCCTTCAAATCAACTCAAAAAGTAACAACATTTTTGCGCTCGCGTTGCATCTTTATAACGTATTATAAGATAAATACACTTTTAACAAATTTACGAAGTTATAAACATAGATATAAATCTGCAATTCTTGAACACTTCAAAATATGTAAATGGTTGAGTATGTGGTAGTCGAAAAAATATCGTATGCATCACGACAGCAAAGTGTCTTTGTCGTACTCGTTTCCCTGATCGCCGTGGCTTCGCCTTGGCTCCCAATTTACAAACTCTTTTGACAAAGTGCCACTTTGCCACCTTAGTACATAAATAACTATTTCTTGAAAAGAAAAAAACACTACACTGATGTACACTCAAAGTATCTGAGTGCACATTCAGTGAGTGCGCAGTCAATCGAAAACGTATTTAATTAGGTAAATTTTGCTTTTTTGTTTTTGAATGCATACATCATTATACAGTGTCCCCAGAGTGAAAAAAGGAACAACTATTTTATTTTCAACTTCAGAGATATATGTTATTCTTTATAAAAGTCTTTGCTTGTTCGAAAACCATTAATTTTCTAAACAAAATCCATATATTGTTTTTCTTAAGTAAAATAAAGGAGAAAATTTTAAAAATTTATAACCAAAAGTTTGTTTGGTACCCTAAATAAAATCAAGGTATGGTTTGTCGCAAATGTCAGTTAGTTACTAAACAGAGTAATTGAACTGTGATAGATTTAATAATCAACAGAATTTATCTTCTGCAGTGTTATGAGACTGGAGAAGCGTCTTACATCTACACAATACAGAAATTTTACGCAAAGTTTTCAAATGTGCATGTCTCCATAAATGCTTCACGCAAACTTATTCAAAAGCTTGAAAGAATAGGTAGTGTGCATGATATTAAGAAAGAGAAAATTCTGTCTTTCATTTTACTTAAGAAAAATATCTGGATTTTATTTAGAAAATTAATGGTTTTAGAACAAGCAAAAAGTTGGAAAAAAATTTTTTTTTCAGTCCATCTGGCATCTGTATGTATTATGGATGACTACTAGATTTCACGAGACGGAGTCTCTTGTCCGACTTGTGCAACCTATTTATTTAAAGCAAATTTTGCCCATACTGGCGTTAGTTACCGAAATTGAAATTTATTTGGCATTTGAAATGTAAATGTCAATTTATGTGAGTATAGTATTTTGCGAATTAATCAAAACAAACTTGCAACAATTAGTAAATGATTTTTATTGAAAAGAATAATGTTATTGAATATACAATTACAATTTCAAAACTTTTCATAGGCCAGTTTCTGATAAAGAGAAAGTGTGGTATGAAACTTGTCGGTTCGCATTTTAAGCGATGTTTGTCAAACAACGTTTTAGTAATTTTTGAAGAATTACGTACAGGCTATCCCAAGTTAAGTGGCCTATTAAGAGTTTTCGGAGAAAGGAATACAGAAATTCTGAAAAGAGAATGTATTTGCGACACTTTCAAATTTCAAGCATCAAACGGCATGTCGTTTGAAAGTATAATGTTCAGGCTTTCAAATCATATCCTAATTATCCCTGAAAAATTCACAGGCTGGTAACAATATGGTGTCGAAGCTCATTATGTTTAACTGCCCAAAATTCAATTTTGGTAGATAGAACACCCCGTATATTTTACATCATGAATAAAATTCAACATCGATTGGTATTAGCCATTCTCTTACCAATTTCTTTTAGTTTCCTTGTTATCAGTAATTGTTTATTATAACGGCATATTTTTTTAATTTTATTGTCATTATTACTATTGTTTTTGATATTGTTGTTTGTGTTGTGTTACGTAATCTTATTTAAAAGAATCAGGCAGTGTTGCTTAAATAAAAGGTCTGTTCGTAGAGCAGTTCTGATTAGTTTGAACCCGTTGGAAATATGCACCAATGAACGTTTTATATCTAACGCAGCGGTCGAAATTGATCATAACTTCGATGGGTGACTGGATCTGACGGTTCCAAACTAGTTACAAACTGCACTACGAACAAACCTAAAAATTAACTACACCGTTTTTTAATGTTACAAATCAAATGAGTATAATTTTCCACAGATTAACAACTACAAACAGACCGAGTACAGGTTTTCTAATTAAAATCAATGGTATTATAAACAATAGAGAGTTATTGCATAACGTTTTCTCGAAAGACGTATACGTTAACGCCTAGGTTACTTAGCAATATCTTATGTATAATAGGGAGTTTTTGCAATACATTACGATAAAAATAAGGTAACCTTAAACGTTAAAATTCGATTTCTGATTGGCTAAATCTATAGGGTTGCTAAGCAAAATAACCTTTAACGTAACGATATTTTTATCGTAATGTATTGAAAAACTCCCTAATATGTCGTACGTAAAATTCAAAGACGTAATACGTCCGCTAAATTAAAAGACGGATGGGTTTAACGTACGTCTACAACCACCTGCATCAGCTACTAGCCAAGATTTTATTTTAAAACGTCAAACATTCATTAATGAAACTGACAATTGTATTTGTAATTGATCATAATCACATTTAACAATAGACAGACGGTCATAAACTACTACGTAATCAAAACGTTATGCAGAATCTATAAATTTTGAAAATTCGTTATTTCATACGACCGTCTTTAAAGTCGTAACGTTAACATTGACGGATACTTGTCGTACGTTATGCAATAACTCTCTAATAAAAACATTGGAAGCTGGAATAAGTGCTGCTTTTAGAACTTGAGGCCTTACTGTGTGTAAGTTTGATGTGTAACACATACTGAACCTTATATTACTGCAAAACCTAGTCAAAGACGTATAAAATTTAATAATAATATATAGGGTGCTCCATTAAAAAATAACCGAGTAAAATAAACATCCGCATTTTGAATCACCCTGTACAAAATAATAGAAACATTTTCAAAGTGTTTTCTGATGCAGACAGGTTATGTAATATTACTGTAAAGTTTAAAAACCTAATTATGACAAACATCTGATCTATTAAATACCAAAAACACCATTTTTTTTTCATTTAAATGTTCATATCTTAAAAAAACTATTGATTCTAGGTACATAGTACCCTTATAATAAATTGATCTACTCTTAAGGGCAAGTCGATATGGGCAATAATATACAGTACGTTTCATTTAAAAAAAGCATAATTTGTGTGGCACCATACGTAAGTAATAGCGAAACAGATTTTAAAAATTTGGAATAATAATAAAAATGCTATCTTCCGAATACGCACCATTGGCTCACCCTGTATAACATTGCACTGTAACAAGCGTTAGCATGATGCAAAAGCGATAGCCAATATCCGGAAATGTGAAGAGCAAGAAGATATCTCTAATCTCTATATTCTGCGTTAACCTAATTTCATCGCAATCTCACCATGAGTTGAAATTTTGCTTTTGTTTAGCATTCACGGCATTACTACATACAAGGTGAGTCAGGAGGAATGTAGGTATGTACTATCGCGGCCTTAAAATTTCACACGATTTTTTATCAAATAGCCGGAATTTCTCTAAATTATAGTTTTGTACAACAAGCTCTTTCCTCAATTTTGACACTAAAGACATTTAACCAAAAGTCAGATTGTTTGGTTATATTTTAAGACCAGCAAGATAATAAAGTATTAGAACTGAAATAACAGAATAAAAGTAGCGACCAACCATCTTCTAAGTTGGCAATTGCAAAACCCTTCTCTCCTTCAGAAAGCACGTGATTTGGCATTGTCTTGCTACAACTTTAGCATTACATTTGAAATCTGACGTTTAAAATGATTATTTTTGACAAGCCGTCAAAGAAAGCCATATTTACAACGGAAAATTAAATCGTTCAAAATTATAAGGTCGCGATAGTACATATTTTTCAAGTAAATATACAGGGTGTTTCATTGAAGATGCACCAAACTTGAGGGACACGTTTCTGACGTTATTTCAAACAAAATATCTTAATAAAATTTTTTAATCGGTGCAACTTGAAATTTGCATAATTTGGAGCCGATGTTTTTATAAATACCGTAGCGATTTAAATTTCTGCCGCCGTGAAACAAGACGAGCGATTTAAATTGTTTTATGAATGGCACGCGGCTGCAAGAAGACAATAAATATCTATCGTAAACGAAAAAATTTATGAGAGGCTTTAAGTTTGCCCTTGACCGCAAAACGTGTTAAAGGCGAACACTTTGAAAAAAGCGTGCGTTTTCGTCGCACTAACATTTACGCAAACCGTAATTACATCAAATTTGCCGAGTCTTAATAATGTACGATAATTAACGCCTCTAACGGGTTTTTATTTATTCCTGTATCCAACAATTACTACAATTATGTACTATTAAAAAATGGGGAAAATTAGTAACTAGAATTATTGCTTCCGCCGCACCGGTCTGCTAAATTATTTGCTTATCAGACTGAACTTGAGGTCACATGAGGTAAAAACAAATTCGAAAGCGGGCAAATTATAAAAACGGCAATTACCTTACAACATGTGTTCGAATAATCTGCGTATTCTCGAAATGTGTAATCGCCCATCGCACACACCAACACACCCACACACACACATAATAAACTTAAAAATGAAAAGTATAAACTACACCAACTAATTACTCGTCACGACAACGTTAACCAGAACGGAGAGAACGAACTAAATGTGTTTCATCATATCATCTGAGGCGCGACAGTTTATGGGGTAGTAAAGTAAAAAACCGAACGTTAAGGCAGGTTAAGAATTCGGGCCGCTCTCATCTATTGTACGTTTTAAAAATATACGATTCTCCTTTCCCTTCGATTATCTCAAAACTTATTCATTAAAAAAAAATATTATAGGAAACTTTTATTTACTTTCACGATATCTACCAACATACCGAGTTTGGAGCATCTTCATTAAAACAGCCTGTAGTGTCTATTTCAAAATCAAAAAACCACCATCCTCGCAATTTGCCTCGTAGATACAACCGGCAACGATGGTACGTGTACCAACTAGTGTCATATTTAGGGGGAAGAAAATTTTAACTACACGTCTTGAAAGATTTTTGCGTTTTCGTAGCCTCGTAAGCTTTTAGGCAAATTAAATATTAATATGACGTTTTAAATTTTGACCACAAACTACTGATGCGTATGAATGACAGTGACATTGTGAAGTACTAACCAAAATACATCTGGGAATTTTGCTTTTTGGTAACATAATTCAATAGGTGGTGGTTTTCTAATTTTGAAACAGACAATAAAACACAAAAAACCAAAGGTTGTAATCCGACATTTATTTTTGTTTTCAAATTATTTCAAGTTTTAAAAATTTAAATTTGTATGTAAATATGTAAACATTTTGAACATGTCTAGAGAACTCCAAGAAACTTGAAAAATTGAAGATGTAATTAAAAATGTTTTACTTACCTTATTTTGTTGAAGAAATAAATACACTGACCGGCAAAAAAAACCGGCCACCCTAAAATATATAACAAAACCATTGATATTCTGGTTTATTTAATTTGAGATGTACTTTATATCAAAGGACCATTCATTATTAACAAAAAAACATAAAAATTACTCAAGAAAAAGACGAGATTAAACAAAATTAAGTTTAATATGAAAAAAATAACAAAAACGGCAGTTCGAAAACTGAAAAGAAATGTCTTCAGTTAAGTTACTGGTGATGGTTAATAACGCGTATGACCTCCTCGTGCTCGAATGACATCATTTAAACGTCGAGGCATCGAATCAATCAAATGTGTCAACGAATTTTGAGGTATGGCCTCAAACTCTTCGTAAAGCACTGCTCTTAAATCTTGCAGTGTGTCTGGCAAAGCTGGGCGACGACGAATACCTCTTTGAAGTTGATCCCATAAGTGCTCAATGGGATTGAGATCAGGGCTGCATGCTGGCCAGTTAAGTCTCTGAATTCCGACCTCATCTAAGAAGTCAGTCACTACTCGTGCCACGTGTGGTCTGGCATTGTCGTGCATTAGAATGAATCCATCTCCAATAAAGTGAGAGTAGGGCACGACAGCTTCTTGCAGAATGTCTTCCACGTATCGATGGGCATTTAAAGTCCCATTTTCCACAAAAAGAAATTCGGTACGTGCCTCAGACGAAATACCTGCCCACACCATAACAGAGCCACCATTAAAAGATCGCCTTTCGGAAATTGTGCAGTCTGTGTACCGCTAATTTGGTCTTCTCCGCACCCTTTCGCGACCGTCAGGCGAGCGTATACAAAAGCGCGATTCATCAGTGAAGAGAACTTTACTCCATTGGTGAGGAGTCCAGTTTGAATGAAGTCGTGCAAATTCCAAACGTGCGCGACGATGTCTTGGTAACAATTCTGGGCCTGTTGCAGGTCTCCGTGACTTTAGACCTCCTTCAACAAGCCTTCTCCTTATTGTCCTCTCACTTACTTCAACTCCACGAGCTGTTTGGAGGCGATGTTGAAGTTGAACAGCCGTTGATCTCCGATCCCTTAGTGCGTTGAGCACAATAAAACGGTCATCAACTGCAGTTGTTGCTTTTCTTCTTCCGGATCCTGCTCTCCTAGTGCAGCTGCCAGTCTCCAAATATCGATTCCAGGCATCCTGTACGGTGGTACGGGGTATTCCCAGTGAACGAGACACGTAACGTTGGCTACGACCATCTTCAATTAAACCAGCAATACGAGCAACAATCTCAACAGTTAATGGCATTTTTTTTCAATTGCGTAGCTCTTTAACTGTCACACTCCATTTTAAAAACAATGCAAAGAAGCCTCCTTGATTTTAGGCAAATAAATCATAAAAGACAATACATGAACTGCTGATGCGTAAACAACAAAAATTTCTTAATCTCGTTAAAAACGGATTTTATCCTTTAAAAATAAAGGTGGGAATAAATCAAACATCTTAAAGTACGGATTATGAAATTTAATCAAATTAACTTTCCATGTCGACTTGAAATATGTCTTTAGATTCGATTTTTAAATTTTTTTTGTGGTGGCCGGTTTTTTTTGCCGGTCAGTGTATAATATACTCCCTTGAGCTGATAAGTTAGAGTTGGCTGTTGTTTATATGTAACTAATGTATAAAAGTTTGTCATTACATGTACCTAAAATTTTGCTCACATTAAAAGTTATGTTCTCTACTTAACTGGGCTTTCAATCACACCCGCTGCAATCGCTAACAGGTTATGGACCCAGATAACGTTCAAGAAGTGATTGGAAGTGATTTTTCGTATTAAGTGCGAAGGAGTAAAAGTGAGCGACATAGACATTATAATGGCAGGTACAATTAGAATCGAAGCATTAACGAAACACAATTACGACACCTGGAAGATCCAGATGCAGGCACTGTTAGTGAAGAATGATGCCTGGGCATTCGTTAACGGGATGAAGGTCAAGCCAGAAGTTATGGATGGCAACGCGGAAACAATTGCAGCCGAGGCGGTATGGATTGAGGGAGACGATAAAGCAAAGTCAGATATAATATTATCAATTCACCCGTCTGAACTAAAACAAATTAAGGGATGCTCCACGTCGCGTGATGTTTGGCTAAGGTTGCAGACAATTTTTCAATCTAAAGGGCCAGCGCGAAAGGCTACGTTGCTAAAGCAACTTACACTTCAAAAAATGAGGGATGGCGAAGATGTGCAAATACATTTGCGTAAATTCTTCGATGCCGTCGACAAGCTCGAGGAAATGGAAGTGGAAATAAATCATGAACTCCTATCGATCATGCTTCTCTACAGCCTTCCGACAAGTTTTGAAAACTTCAGATGCGCGATTGAGTCGCGCGATGATCTGCCACGACCAGAGGTGCTACGTGTGAAGATCGTTGAGGAATACGAAGCAAGAAATAATGACAGTCGTCAAGATTCGGTGCCAAATGCGATGGCCGCAGAAAGACATAATAAGAAATTTTTTCGGAAACCGGAGAAACGTGAATCTGAAAGTGTCAAATTGACTAAAGTGAAGTGTTTTCGATGTCACAAATTCGGACACAAAGCCTCACAATGCAGACAGAATGCGAATAGAATCGATAAAGAGACGTTGTACGCGACACCGGAAGCAAATTCTTGTCGAGAAAATTTAAATCTTGACCAAAAGTGGTGCCTCGATAGTGGATGCACATCACATTTGTGCAAAGATGCAGACCGCTTCGTAGAGATTTACAGAGGCGATCAAGGAAAACTGAAGTTAGCTAATAGCTCGACAACGGCAGTCAACGCAAAAGGTACAGTTGAAATGACTACCAGCGTTAAAGGACGCAAACAGACATTCAGTTTAAAAGACACTCTTTGTGTACCCGACTTGAGGGCAAATTTATTGTCCGTTGGAAAGATAGTCGATAAAGGATATAAAGTATTATTCGAAAGGGAAGTTGCCAAAATCATTGACGTCGACGGAAACGTGAAGATAATTGCGAAACGAATCAACGGTCTAATCTACGTCCAAGATTCAAGCAACAACAGACACGAAACTGTGGTTCAATTTGGTGAAGACGAGAAAAAGTCAATTAACAATGAAAGACGTTCGGACGAAGTAATCGATGTTAATCGGCGTAGAGATGTAATAAGAAAAAACGGTGGTCTCAACGGTGAAGGACCAATCAAAAGGCGAAAAGGCACACTGATGGAGTGGCACAAGAAACTTGGTCATCTCAACGCGAAAGATTTACATGAGGCATTCAAGAATAAAACTATACTTGGATTGGATATCACTGACCCTGGATCTAATCCGGAACAGAACGGAGTTGCCGAGCGAAGAAATCGAACTCTCGTTGAAACGGCAAGGTGTCTTCTTTTCCAGTCGAATCTTCCCCCATCTTTCTGGGCAGAAGCAGTCTCGACAGCGAATTACATAAGAAATCGCTGTCCTACCAGTAAACTTGGAGGCAGAACTTCTTACGAGGCATGGATTGGCCGCTCTCCGAATGTTAGTTATTTCAGAGAATTTGGTCGAGAGGTATACTGCCTGAATCGTTCATCAGGACGCAACAAATTTGATGCTCGTTCGAAGAAAGGAATTTTCCTTGGTTATGCTGAAGAATCAAAGGCATTCAGGATATGGATTCTAGAAAATCGCAAAGTGGAAATTACTCGAGATGTAAAATTTCTTGAGAAGACATGCAGTAACGAAGATTATCCTTTTGAACATTTTTATTCAGATTCAGCATCGTCCTCCGAAGATGGACAACCAGAGTCACATCGCGAAGTGGAAATTGAAATGATGCCTAATAGATCTTCTCGTGAAGATGTTATTACCGACATTGAAGACAACTTCGAAGAACCAATTAGAGAAAACGTAAATTTAAAACGTGGACGAGGGAGACCGCGGAAGTCAAGGACAGGGCGACCTGGTAGACCCCGCAAGGAATACCGTATGATAGAAAATGAAACTGAACCACTGGCTGCTAATGACGAACTAGTCGAGCTTGCCTTCCTGGCCGAAATACCTATCAAGCAGGCGATGAATGGTTCTGAGTCGCAAGAGTGGATGAACGCTATGGCAAGCGAATATGAGTCCATTCTTAAAAATGACACGTGGGACATCGTCGAGCGACCGAAGGATAGGGCTACTATTGGTAGTAGAATTGTACTTAGAAACAAGTACGGTGCTGATGGAAATATTTCCAGAAGAAAAGCACGAGTGGTCGCGCGGGGCTTCTCGCAACGTCCAGGATTGGATTTTCATGAAACGTTTGCCCCCGTGGCACGGCTTAGTTCAATCAGACTGGCAATGGCACTCGCCGCTTGTAAAAATATGTACGTGAGACAATTTGATGTAACTACAGCGTACCTCAACGGATTTGTTGATGAAGAGATTTTTATGGAGGCTCCTGATTATACGATATATGTACGAAAGAAGTACGGATCCCCAGGAATAGTGACGAAGGCGAAGGAGATGCTTCGTGATTTGTCTACTGGAAACAAAGTTTGTCTCATCAAAAAGGCGCTGTATGGGTAAAAACAAGCCGGACGCTGTTGGAATAAGCGTTTGGATCGAGAACATAGAAATGTCGGCACAGTTCCAACGAAGAGCGATCCAAGTGTATACATTAGAGGCAAGGAAAAGAATATTTTTATAATTATTGTTTATGTAGATGATATATGTATTAGTCTTGTCTAGAAATTCGGAGGAAATAGACAGATTCGGAGTGTTGATGAAGAAAGTATTCGACATTCATGATTTAGGTGAAGTAAATTACTGCCTAGGTATTAGTTTTTCCCGAAGCAAATACGAAATTAGAATGAGCCAAGAAACATATGTCAAGGACATCCTAGAACGCTTTGGAATGTCGACCTGCAATCCATTATCTACACCAATTGATGCCGGTTCGAAATTATCAAAGTTGGACGTTTGGTCAGAAAAGGACGTACCAAAACCACCTTATAGGGAAATGGTTGGAGCCCTGATGTACTTATCAGTCGCAACTCGGCCAGATATTTCACATGCGGTTAGTTTGTTATGCCAATTCAATGATAATTTTGGAAAAAGTCACTGGGCAGCCGCGAAACATGTGCTAAGATATTTAAAAGGCACTGCTGATGTAGGTATCACCTTCAACGTTGACGGAGACGGACTGCAGGGATTCGTGGATGCAAATTGGGGTGCATGTCCAGATGATAGGAGATCCTTTACTGGATATGCGTTCACGATGAATGGTGGAGTAATCTCATGGGAATCGAAGAAACAGAGAACAGTAGCTCTTTCTTCGACAGAAGCTGAGTACATGGCGCTGAGCGAGGCCTCAAAAGAAGCTATTTACTTGAGGAAACTTCTTGCAGAACTGGACGCAGATATTCCAAAGACAGTGGAATTATATAATGACAATATCGGTGCTCAGAGGCTTGCAGGCAACCCCATATTTCATGCTCGCACGAAACATACATATAAGACATCACTTTGTGCGTGAGGCGCTCGAGGCTGGAGAAATTGAGATAAAACATTTGTCAACGGAAGATATGCCCGCAGATGTATTGACCAAAGGTTCACCGAAATCAAGACATTGGAAATGTTTGAATACACTGGGTATTAAAAAATCGTGTTTGAAAAACACAGCTCAGTTCGAGGGGGAGTGTTGAAGAAATAAATATAATATACTCCCTTGAGCTGATAAGTTAGAGTTGGCTGTTGTTTATACAGGGTTAGTTAAAAGTATGGAAACGGCCATTTATTGCCGTTAATATTCATTTTAAGAAATATGTGCTTTATGAAAGTTTTTTAGGAAATTTTTATCTACAATTGAGAATACTTGAATTTTGTTCTTCTTCAAGTGTTTTTGAGTTACGCCTATCTGCGTAAATTTTTTAAATGGAAACATTCTAATTTTAATCTACCGTTCGGCAGAGTATTTTTTTCTCTTTACAATAGTATTTTTGTTTTTTTTTTAGAAATGAGGGGTTTCTGAAAAAAAAATATTTTTCACTTTTTTGTGAAATTGAAAACACTGGTTCAAAAATTTATTTTAGGGCCAGTTTCATAATGGAATTTAAAGGAGGCTATAAATCTAAGGTCACTTTTAGATGTCAAAACAAATATGAAAACACATTTGTTTAAACATCAGATTGTGACTTTATTTTAAAAGTTCCTTTAAAATCTATTATGAAACTGACCCTTAGTTAGGAAGATCTAAGACAAAAGTGAAGTTATGGGTCACAATATTATCATTAAAAACAAAAAACAAAAAATAAAAACAAAAAAAAAACTAATAAACAACTAAGTAAATTAAATTAAGTGTTCAAATTGTCCTCCATTTGTAATTTGACAATGACTCAATTGATTTACAAAACTCCGAAGAGAATTCTCTAAAAATTCACGGGGAATTTCTTGTATCGTCCTGCTAATTCGAATTTTTAAATCTTCGATGTCATCGGGCTTATCTTTATAAACTTAGTTTTTTACATATCCCCAGAGGAAAAAAATCTAAAGGGCTTAAATCATGGGAACGGGCTGGCCACTCAATTTCACCTCGTCTCCCAATCCATCTATTTGGAAAAACGTTAAGTCAAGATACTGACGAATATTTAAACCATTATGTGGTGGGGCGCCATCTTGCTGGAACCAGATATTGTTATTGGGAAGGTTTTCGTTGTTTTCATGAGGATAGAGCGTAGCACAAGCAGGTATAATTTGATTTTGCAATAACTGCAAATACAGAGCCGAATTTAAATTGCCATCGATGAAAAAGGGACCTAATATGACCACCTAGAATGCCAACCCAAACATTAACTTTTTGGGGATACTGCGTATGGTGCTCCAAAAACCAAAACGGATTGACAGATGACCAATATCTGCAGTTATGTCTGTTTACTTCACCGGTAAGGCAAAAGGTAGCTTCGTCAGAGAAAAAAGTATTATTGACAAAATTTTCGTTATTATTGCAAATATTTAACATTTCTTCACAAAATTGAAGTCTCCTATCAAAATCATCTTCCGTCAATTCCTGTACAAGTTGTACCTTATAAGGTTTATACTTTTCACTTTTTAATATTTTAACGACTGATGACTGTGAAATATTGAGATTGACCGCTAATTGGTTGGTTGATAAATGGGGATACAGCCAATAAAATATCCAGCTTTTTATCATCACTGGTCGATGTTCTCGGTCTACCACTCTTTGGCAAATTTTTAACGCTGCCGGTTTGTTCGAAACGTTTCAAAGTTTTACTAACAACGAATTTAGAAATTGGATTTCTATCAGGATGCGCATCATTAAATAAATAACAAACGTCTTGTAAACTTCTACGTCTATCTCCATAATCCAGCATCATAAGTATTTCAATTCATTCATGTTCATTTAAATTCGCCATTGCTAATATTAACAGCAGTAAATTACAAGCAATTGAATTTGACGTAAACAATAACCACTGATAAAGTTACTCGCTCGAGTTTGTTTATCGCTTACTTAGATGTACCTGACCTGGCGCTAATAAGCGCGCACGATGGGAAATGAATACTTGAAATATTGTTTTTTTTTTCAGAAACCCCTCAATTTAAAAAAAAAAAAAAACAAGAATACCATTGTAAAGAGAAAAAAATACTCTATCGAACAGTAGATTAAAATTAGAATATTTCCATTTAAAAAAATTACGCAGGTAGGCGTAACTCAAAAACAATTGAAGAAGAAAAAAATTCAAGTATTCTTAATTGTAGATAAAAATTTTCTAAAAAACTTTCATAAAGCACATATTTCTTAAAATGAATATTAACGGCAATAAATGGCCGTTTCCATACTTTTAACTAACCCTGTATGTAACTAATGTATAAAAGTTTGTCATTACATGTACCTAAAATTTTGCTCACATTAAAAGTTATGTTATCTACTTAACTGGGCTTTCAATCACACCCGCTGCAATCGCTAACATATTTTATTGTTTTTTTGCCGATATATTAAATAATTTTCTGTTTTTTGGATTGATAGTACAGGTGTGCCAAATTTGGCATTTTTAATAGAAAACACCTATTTTTAGAAGACCTCGGCTTCTGGAGCTCGACTTTTGACACAAAATTAACGGTGAAGATGTCTTGTACCGTTAAGGAGCCACAGGTGTTTTCCAAAATTTTGCGATTTCGAATAATTTTTTTGTTAATGAAAATTTGATTTCTGTAAAAACATCAGTAAGGCACAAGTGTATTTTGACTATGAGAAGATGCAGAAATTTTCATAAACAATTAATTTTTCTTACAAATCAATAATGAAAAGTTTTCTTTCTGTGTCCAACTTTCTGTCGGTGACTATTGGTATAAGTAAAATCTCTGATTATTTTATAAGGAATATTCTCTATATTTTTGAAAACAGCATAAAATTCCATTACAGAAATTTAAAACACTTGATATTTTTAAATGTTTTTTGATATATATGTAGAGGTGCCAAGTTTTAATTAAAATTTAATGGGTTTTGAGCATTCAAGTAGTCTGCGAATGACGATAATCAAATGTTTTATTAAGAATTCAAGGAGATATGAAAAACTATTGCTGTATAACGAATCAATGCTAAATTGCACCAAAATTACATAGTCTTAAATTGTTCCAAAAATAAACGGCATCTAAATAATGGAAAGGTTAATGCCAGGAAAATACAATAAAAAAGAGTAAATAGCGGCTTAGCTGGCAAGAAAAAGTAACTGTCAACGCACGTTCCGGTCTTATTAGACCTCATCAGGACAGTATAACCAAGGTGTAAGGTGTTGACACTTAGAGATAGAAAACAACAAATGAAGCAACAGACCAGGAGACCGAATGCACATTTACTGGATGTTGCCCTCAAATTGCGGGTCTTCTCAGTGGTTGCAGCAAATGTGCATTCGGTCTCCTGGTCTGTTGCTTCATTTGTTGTTTTCTATCTCCAAGTGTCAACACCTTGGTTATACTGTCCTGATGAGGTCTAGTAAGACCGAAACGTGCGTCGACAGTTACTTTCCTTGCCAGCTAAGCCTCTATTTACTTTTTTTTTATAAACGGTATCGTTTTCATATTGTTTGAGCTTAGTTTACCAATTCAAGGGCAAGTAGGGAATCGAATGCTTGTAGTACTGCTGCTTCTAATTCCTCTTTTGAATTGGGATACCTTTTAAAAATAAGGCCCTTTAGCCTTCCCTATGTAAAAAATCCATTGGCGTTAGGTCTAGAGACCTTGCCGAAGAAATTTTGAATGATTTTTATTTCATTCAGTAAAAAATATATTCATTAATTACATTCATACAATTTTCGATTTTAAGATTAAATATTTATCGCAGGTAACTGCTGACAACCAGGTGAACATTTCCAACAGCAAGACATAATCCAATCTAACGCTTTCGTAATCGCTGAAATAGAATTCTTTAATAGCAATATTTTGAAATCACATTGCACTTACAAGATTCTTTCGTTTTCGATTTGAAAGTATATGTTGGTGTACCTGAAAACGTAATAAAGACAACTAAAATCATGAAGGTAAGCTTTTTGCTAGCAGTGAAATGGTGTTTTGCAAAATGCTTACGCGAAGCTTGACATCCACAACGATTATGATTACTGCACGAATTTAGAAGTATTTTACTTCTTGGAGTAAATTCCACCTTTAAGCGGTTAGTATCATAATAGTTTCCCTCAATGGAAGAGTCTTCAAAACTGCTGCCTTCAACTAAAAATGTTATTTCTATTTAATATTATTTTAAGGAAATATATAAATTAGATTCTAGTTCGTTAAAAATGTGTTTAACAAGTTTGAGGTTTGTAATTATTTCTCCTCTTCATATATCCTGAAGAAGCTGTTAACCGATACAGTACCTTCATCTTCATGATCCAGCCAGATTTTTGGACACTTTTTGATGAATACTATTTCTTTATTCAGAGTGCATTGTAATTCGTAACCTGCATTCGAGGCTCTAAATTATAAATAAACCAAAAGGTTGTATAATTTTGATTGTTGATAGCAATATGTACGAAGCGAACCTGCTTCTTGAAGAGCATGGCCTCTCGAAAGATGGGACGGACATGTCATCCTCAGTTAGAAAACAACATTTGTGCAGGAACATTTAAAATATGGTAATACGTCAAAATTTTGACTTCAAATGAAGTGATAAACTAAATATTGATCATGTTACCTAAAATGATTAAAATTATTTGCTAAAAATGTAGAGCCGCATTTTGCGTGATATCATGTTCTACTACAACACAATAGTTTTTCGTATTTTTCTCCAGTTTTTCTCGAAATGGGGATAAATTTTTTACATAGATCAAAATAGATTTCAAATGTCTATTACAATCTGTCGTAAAAAGTAGGTACACGTGGGTACACTATGCTATTTAAAAAAAAATCGAAGAAGTCGCGGCAGTTTCGAAGCAATTGAAAATCGAGGTCATTAGAGGTTTGGGGTGGCTTTGGGGTTGTAGTAATCCTTAACATTCAATGCAACTTTGTACTCTCAAATTAAGAATTTATTTATTTTGAAAATACAGAACCGTGATTCATTTTACTTGTGCATTTTTTATTTCGATTTGGTTCCATTATTTTGATTTTAACTTTTCTTTACTTTTTCAATTCTTTTGTGAGGTTATAATTTTCATTTTTTTTTTCAATTTATTGTGTCTCAAAATCAAACAAAATACATTTAAAGCGCTGAACAAATTTTTAAGGAGAAATGATATTTATTTCAAAACTAAGTACACTTTTTCTCAATTTCATTTGATTTTATTGTAATGATTAAATATGTTATAGTATATAACGATATTAGGCCCGATTTCTCAGTCACAGTTTAACTTTAATCTCCCGCATATTTTCATAGTAACAATTATGAAAACAATTGTTCCTAAAGGAATAAACTAAAGATTAAAGTTAAACTGTGACTGAGAAACCGGACCTTAGGCCGATATGTTTAACTCGGATAATTTATAGCCTCGGTTAGCGCCATAGAATTTATCCTCATTTGTTGTATGCATATCGGCCGTATGTTGTTTTATAGTTTTCGTAATACTAAACGACGAAATAAATATCTATTTTGGCAAAATTATTCATAATAACAAACTTGAATATAATCTATTCACTCTTTTTCCTCGTCCCAGTAGGCGAGGCTAGGGTGACATTTTTGTTGGTATCACAATAAAACATAGACGTCAGATGAGACGGTTATGTTTATTTTTAATTTCATGGTTATAATTTGAGTCCACTGACGGAGACGTTGTTGCCAGCTCGACTGTAGTGCATATTTCACGGCGCCATAGTCTGTATAATATTTGGCAACATAGTCAGATTAGTGGTGTGGAATTGTCATTAATATTTTTCATGTCAGATTCTGGCATCTATCAAACTTCAGGGCAACAACTTAACGAAACGAGAACACGGCCTACTGAGACGAGGATAAAGAGTTAATATATACAGTGTGGTGACAAAGTAACGCACCAAGCGAGAAAACACCCTTAGCGTTGACTTTTTTGAAAAATGCTCGGACAGGTCGATTTTATTTTTAAAAAAGACATCTTTTACAACCAATTTTAATTTTATGTCAGTTACCACTTTTCCGTCGTGACGTCATCGACACTTTTTTTAAATGACAACCTATTTTTTGAAAATGTCACTTGAAAGCATCCATTTTTCTGAGTACAAAAATGTTATTGAACCACTAGTTGCATAAGAAATTTTGAAGAAAAAAATTATTGAAAAATGGAAATGTGATTTTTAATCTTAATAACAGTTTTGTTGAAATATACGTTACAATTATATATTCATGGTTATAATTTGAGTCCACTGACGGAGACGTTGTTGCCAGCTCGACTGTAGTGCATATTTCACGGCGCCATAGTCTGTATAATATTTGGCAACATAGTCAGATTAGTGGTGTGGAATTGTCATTAATATTTTTCATGTCAGATTCTGGCATCTATCAAACTTCAGGGCAACAACTTAACGAAACGAGAACACGGCCTACTGAGACGAGGATAAAGAGTTAATATATACAGTGTGGTGACAAAGTAACGCACCAAGCGAGAAAACACCCTTAGCGTTGACTTTTTTGAAAAATGCTCGGACAGGTCGATTTTATTTTTAAAAAAGACATCTTTTACAACCAATTTTAATTTTATGTCAGTTACCACTTTTCCGTCGTGACGTCATCGACACTTTTTTTAAATGACAACCTATTTTTTTGAAAATGTCACTTGAAAGCATCCATTTTTCTGAGTACAAAAATGTTATTGAACCACTAGTTGCATAAGAAATTTTGAAGAAAAAAATTATTGAAAAATGGAAATGTGATTTTTAATCTTAATAAAATTTCAACCTAAAATAATACTTTCTTATAAAAACATAACAAAATTACAATAAATGTTAGAAATGTCCTCCACCAACCACTTGACAGTGACCAGCTCGTGTGTAAACGCTGTTAATGAGTCTTGCGATGGTTTCACAGCTAATGTTATTCATTTCCGTCCTAATTTTGTTTTGTAAGTTTCCTTTTTATGGTGTTATCTAAAAGGTCGCGTTTACGTGAACAGACCTCAAAATTTGGAAGATTTACAATACAAAATTAAGACGGAAATGAATAACAGCGTTTACACACGAGCTGCTCACTGTCAAGTGATTGGTGGAGGGCATTTTCAACATTTATTGTAATTTATTAAGTTGTTTTGTTATGTTTTTATAAGAAAGTATTATTTTAGGTTGAAATTTTATTAAGATTAAAAATCACATTTCCATTTTTCAATAATTTCTTCAAAATTTTCTTATGAAACTAGTGGGTCATTAACCTTTTTGTACTCAGAAAAATGGAGGCTTTCAAATGACATTTTCAAAAAAATAGGTTGTCATTTAAAAAAAGTGTCGATGACATCACAGCGCAAAAGTGGTAACTGTCATACAATTAGAATTGGTTGTAAAATATGTCTTTTTTAAAAATAAAATCGACCTGTCCGAGCATTTTTCGAAAAAGTCAACGCTAAGGGTGTTTTTTCGCTTGGTGCGTTACTTTATCACCACACTGTATAAGCTTTGTTCCTACATAGTACTAAATCAGTTCGGAACTGTACTGCTCATGCGCTCTTCCTAAAGAGTAAGAGCACATGAGCAGTACTGTTCCGAACTGATTTAGTACTGTGTAGGAACAAAGCTATTAAGTAGCCTGAATTCCGAGTGTGATTTGGTTGTAACTATAGCCAACGTTTGTTTACAAAGGTGATAAAGACCAAATAGTAATAACGGCTATAGCTGTTAAAATTTAAAACAGTGCAGGTATAATGAAATACTTAACATTCAAGTATTACGAACATTATTAAACAAATGTAAATTAGCGAAGCGCATTCTGTAAATTTAAAATGAAATTCTGATATCCGAAGTAATAACAAAATGCCAGTAGTGTTGAAATAACTTTAACTTTTATTTTAATTTATCTATTTTTTTTCAATTTCTAGTCGCAAGTGGTAATAAAAACATACAACATTCTTTTTTGTTTCTATATGGTTTAGTATTTGATATAAATATGATGTTAGAGTTGCTTTCTTAATAAAAGCCATTACCAACTGAATTACGAAGCGAGTATTTTTTTTGTTTATTTTATTTATATTTCACACAAATACTTTACATCGTTTATCTGTATTACAGCCTTCAGCAGCATGTTAAAAATGATATATTATTTTCCACAGAACAAAATTAGTCGTTCGTGAAAAATTAGGTTTATCGCAAGCAATTTCATAGTATTAGAGCATTTAATGACATAATAAATACAGTCTGAACAGTAGGAAAAAAAATCGCGCATAATTTATCGCTTTACAATTTTTAACGATAATACCTACATATTGCAGTTAGTTACAGGAACGACCGATGAATATTCATTGACATAATTTATATAACAGAACTATCCTATCTTACGCATATTTATATATCAACAGTGAGCACTTAATAACAGTTTTGTTGAAATATACGTTACAATTATATATTCGCTTAAATGAAGTTTAAATTAATCACACATTTAAAGTGCTAGGCTAGGAGTAAAATTTGATCATTAAAACTCTACGCAGGTAATAGTTAATTACTTAGTAGTAGAAATTTTTCTTGCATAAGAATATTTTAGTAAAAAAAGAGGTTTCTCACATAAAATTAGTCAATTAAATACTTAAGATTACAAGTCGTTTATATAATACAGTTTTAAATATACAAGTAGCTTTTCGTGCCGGTATAAATTTTGGATATTCTAAATTTCACATTTTTATCTACTTTTAAGTCATATTTAGGATTAAAATATTTGTGAATGCCGTTGGTTAACACGTAGAGGAAGCCTTGTGAATCGAACGCAAAACTGTCAGGCCAATTCATGGTTTTGTTGTTCTGATCTATAATTTTCGAGCTATTAAACGGCTCGTAAATGTTCCACTTTCCGATTCCGTACATATTCAGCAAACCGTAATAAAGATTTCCCTCGTTGTCCATGGCAAGTCCATCTGATTGTCCGGGTTTTCGACCGACGTTCTTCACGTATCTCCTCCACGCCCCAGTTTTGCAAAACTGCTCGTTCTTCAAAATCCTAGTGCTGACTGCATACAATTGGAAACCGCTTAAGGCACAATAATAGACAAGGCGATCTTGATTTTTCTGTGTGGGCGGTGGAGATAAAGCAATTCCATCAACTGGAACAAGTTGGCTGTGTTCCAATCCATCGACCGTGAAATTGGCGGCCTCTACCTCAGCAAACATAGATTTGTCTCGAAGCTTCCAGGATCGCTTTTCTCTTCTGGAGTAAACAACAATTCCTGGATCAGTTGCGCTGTTTTCTGATATAAACGCATAATCACCATCGCTCTCGTCGACCACTAAATCATTTAAGAATCCTCCATCTGAAGAACAGATCTCGTTAGGAAAATCGTAAGTCTGCACGAGTTTGCCTCGGTTCTTCAAGTCAAGTAGCATCAGCTTCGGGGGGCACTGAGTGAAATTGTTAAATCTATTACCGTCCAAAATCCACATAATGCCTTTCGAGTCGATCTCCATGCTTTGGACGTTTTGCAAAGTTGCACAATTATTTCCCGTGTTCATCCTCCAACTTGGAAACGGCCTCACTAATAAATTACTTTTACTTTTAGAAGTTTTCGGGAGTACGGCGAGAGTTACTGGCGAGCCAGTTCTTATCCTGGGTAACGCTAGGTAAATATAATCCTTGTAGACTTTTATTCCAGCCATCACATTATGCTCCGGGATGTACTTTCCCAAATCAACGGCGTTTTTGTAATCGTCCGGAGATGGCCAAGTGAAGTTAATATAATTCCATTGATACTCCGTTTCGAATTTGTCCGTGTTGCGTTTCTGTTTCACATTGTTCTCTGTGTTTTCTAAGGCACAGTAACTTATAAGTAAGAAACCAAGATAGTCACAGATATTAAAAACTTCCATTGTTTATAATTTGATTAACGACACGCTAGTGAGAGTATTTCAAGAACTAATACAGGCGGTTTTATGGAACTTATATAAAGTAACTTCTGACACTGACTTCAGAGGCGTACATATAGAGGGGATAAATTATGTGTTACTAAACCTTACCCGGTGCACATATTGGAAATGTGTGATACGTGTAATTACATGTAAAAGTTATATAAATTTTGTGACACTAATTATGCTGAATATTAACATCAATTTTTTTCTAAATTATAAAGTATGATTGCATCTGAATGTTTCGAGATTTTTTTTTCTTTTTCATCGTATAGGAAGTCGTTATAATTTTTATTCGAAGAAAGTTGATTAATATACTTTCAAAGTGGTAATCATTGATTAACTTCTTTAGTTATGTAAGCAAATAAATCAAATCGTTTTAGTTGACAGGCTGTGAAGTAAATTATACGAGGGCGCATTTTGATGTTATCTACTCACCCAAGAAACAAAAGAGCGACGAAGTCAAACCAATTATTAAAAAGTAGTCCTGACATTTTGAAATATAAATGTGCTAAATTGTGTTTAATTTGTTCGGTATATAGAGATTTGGTAAGTGTATTTGTTAAAAAAAGAGTGAAATTAAGGTGGAACATCGCAGAATCATAATATACCTGACAAAAAAAGGCAATGGCCTAAAAAATATTTGTGAAAGAATGATTTCTGTGTATAGGGAACATACATCGATTTATTTTCAAGTTAACCCATTAACGCCTGCGGTACCATAAAGTCCCATGTGCAGGATCCTTTTTAAAAGGTCTGTGAAATTTGACATATGTAATTTCTTCTCGTATTACTAGGTGGCGTGACTTGTTTATAAGTCGTTGACCAATCCCGTGCAAAGTAATTTGAAATTTCTTGTTACATGTGTTTGTGCAGTGCCGTTAAATTTGAAACATGGATTTTGCAAGTGGCAACTTGGATTTCCGTCTAGAGTAAGTATTATTTGAAGTTATTTACTACTTGATTTTTATTTGTGGTCGTGTAATTCGCTTTTTAAAACATCATAAATTCTACTACAATTAATTTTATTTCATTTCATTATTCACAGGATTTACAATTTTCCAATAATGTTAAACGTCCCCGTAAGGACCCACTAAGCGCCTAATGAGAAATTTCATGTCACATACTTCTTTCTCCTATTTAGAGGAATTACACTCCAAGAAGCACTTGATATTATTTATGATGACCCAGATAACACTCAACTGACCGACATTTTTATGGAACCACCGGAAAGTCACATTCTTGTCACATATTTGTAAATATACAGTGACCGGCAGAAAGTTGGACACATGGAAAAATTTTATTATAGATATCTTATAAAAATTTATTCTTTATGAAATGCATCCTCTCAAACTCAAAATGCACATATCAAAATTTTCCCATATGTTTGTGTCCAAGTTTCTGCCGGTCACTGTAGACTGTGTTTTTATTTCAGACATACTAGATAAAATTTAAATTTCCTCCAAAAGCACCTGGTCGAATTTCTTGTGCAACTGACAGTGACTTTCGAGTAAATAGCTCCGTAAGGTATGATGGAATGAATCATTATGTTATACCCGTTCCGCAAGGCAAGAGACGAATATGTGCTGGAGAAAAATGCACTTGCAAAATTCGCACAATGTGTGAAAAATGTGATGTGGGACTGTGCATAGATTATTTTAAGAAACTTCATAATAAATAAATACTTATGTTATACTTATGTACTAATAAATACTTATGTTATCCCCTATTTTTAATCATTTAACTAGTCTAAATGCAGTATTCTCTGATATCGCCTAGCGTACCCATAACGGAACTCCCCTTATTTTGAAAACTGCTGATTAGAAATTTTTGAAAACAATTCTTACATGTCTAAGAGGCTTATTTTAAAAATATTTAATGTTAAAAACATAAAAATAAAAAATAATAATAATTCAGGCGTTAATGGGTTGTTTGGCCTAAACTTCTTTGATGGGGTAAAGAATCAATTAACGATGACTCAAAGTCTGAATGATTCGTGGAAGCACAAACTGAAGAAATGATGCGAATCTGTTGCTGCAAGATCGACTGCTATTGCCAGTGAAGTCTGTATGTGCCAAAACAAGTGTACTGAAAATGTTCTATGACGATTTGGGCATGAAGAAGGTGTCCACACAGTGGATTCTAAAATTGCTTATATTTGAGCAAAAACTGGTCAGAAAAGAAATTTCTCAAGGAAGTTTGGCCGCGTCAGAAAGGGACAGATATTTTCTTTCACGAATTATCACCGGAAATGAGACTTAGATATACACTAGTATCCTCTCACTTAGCAGGAATTTATGCAGTGGATTCGTAAAGGCTTTCCACCACAAAAAGAGCCGAAACACAATTTTCTAAAAAAGAAAACTGATAGTAACAATTTTCTGGGATGTTGAAGGAGTCTTGCTTATTGAGTATATGCCGTTGGGGTCTAACATAAATGGAGAGGCATATGGAAACGTAAAAACAAAATTTAAAAACGCTCTGGTGGACATTCTTATTCGCAAAAAAAAAATTTGTTGCTGCACGACAATTCTCGGGATAATAAGGCAAACAGGGTCCAGCAGATAATCAATGACTGTGGGTTCATGGAGTTAATGCATCCACCTTAGAACCCTGATCTAACACAGTCAGACTTATTTTTATTCAAAAACATTAAAAAAATCATCTTAGCAGAAAGTGTTCTGCATCTGATGAAGCACTTAAAGAAGGTGTTGAAGAATATTTTGCAAAGTAGCCCAATGAATTTTCTTTTGAGGGTTAACATAAAAATCCGCCCTTATAACAAATGTATAAAAAGTTTTCCCACCTAGTGTGTTGCTCTCATTTTTTCGCATATTCACGTATGTTCCTTACTTGATCCGTACCCTAAACAGGCAAGTAAACAAACATAACTTTAAAAGAAAATTGTTTTATTGATTTGATTTTACAATGGTTTTCACATTGGAAGAAAAATCTTTTATGGTTGAAACCTCTTTGGAAACGCCCAAAAAAACAATGGCGAATGGACCTATTCTATTCCTGATTGACGTTATGTCAAGATTAAATGTCAATTTGGCATTTACTGATCAAGTAAGGAACATACGTGAACATGCGAAAAAATGAGAGCAACACACTAGAGATGGGAAAACTTTTTCTACACTTGTTATTTAAATTTACTTAAATTACCTTTAAATTCACGTAAGTGTCGTAAGTAATGTTATATGTTCTTGTTGGCAATATAAGTTTAAGATCTTAATAAAGTTATAGATTTGAAGAAATATAGTTTGGATCAAATAATAAATTCATTTATCTTCCTCCTTGTATTTATTAAGATTTTGCTTTTCATCGAAAGAGAAGCTTACCTTTAAAAATAAAGGTAATAAACGTATGGACCAAAAAATATAGAAACTAACCCGCTTATTCTGCATCTTGTAATGACATCTTTAAATACTGATTATCGTTAAGTGACAAATTTTGACCAATCAGTACTTAGAAATGCGTTATATCTAAGCATTAATTGGTCAAAATAGTGTTACATTCCGTGAATTTTTAGACTAGTCGCGCCACCTATGATGCAGACAGGATTGTACTGTATTCCAGACTCGCACCGAATGGTGGTAGAATTTATGTTCTATCTTTGTTCGCCTGTATTCTAGAATAGCGTGACTTGCTAATATAACTCTGAGGCGCGGGATATTTAAATCAGTTTTATTTAGAGAGTGATAGCAAGCGAATTAATATAACAGCTCGATATTATTGTGCTTTCATTGTAATAAATGATCGTAGACATTAAAGTGTTTTTCAAATAAACAACGATTACAATTTGTGAACCCCGAAGTCGTAAGAATACGTCACTTAACGATTATGATTATTTAACGATGCCATTTTGAGTTACAGAACAGAGAAAGTAATATGTCAGAATCAAGAAATTGAAAAAGAAAAAACGAAGTGAAATTAAATTTGAAATGAAATTCTAATGCACGCAATAACACTTAAAAAAAATGATACCTAAAAGAAAGGACAGAAAGAAACAGAATAGTAAGAGGAACTAGGAAAAAATTCGAAAATAGAAGAGGTACAGGGAGGGGGAGGCAAAATTTAAGGCAAGAATTAAAATATCAGAAGAAATTAAAAAAAATGGATACGATCTGTGCAATAAAAGAAGAGGAAAAGATTTTTACGAAATCATAACCAACTGGCTTACATGTCAATCAAAACCTTTGCAACCTGATGAGAATGATTGTATTAATTAGCTATTTACTGTTTTTATCATCTACGATGAATATATTGAACTTACTTATGTTTCTAGAAATTTTAAAGGATTTCGTCTGAAATTATTGACAGCTAGTAAAAAAAACTATTATTTGAATATTTGTTGAAATAACGTAGGGAAGAAAGTATTAAAGAAAAAAGAAAGTAAAATTGATAAACAGGATAACTACTGCAAAAACTTTGGCTACAAGTCGGGTAGATCGCAATGGGGCCTACGAACATCCACTGCATAGCTATTTCAACCCTACTTGGGGCCTCATCAACAGAAGAGTAGCCCGATAACTCCATTGTAATCCTGACGACCAACGAGACTTACGCATAAGAACAAAACCCAGCCGTGCGATGTCGCGGCTATGCGGGGAGAATGTGCGACTTTGCGACTTTTGCAGAAGGGTGGCACATATACAGGTGTACAGTTTACTATTGTAACAATTTCAAGTGATATACCTTCCTTAAAAAATAAAAAGCGCAGGTATATTTGACGTCCTTATATTGTCACCAGTAATTTGTTACCTATTAATATTCTATCAACATAACGTTCTAGCGACTGAAAAAAATATTTACTGAAAGTTAAACTTGAACGTCACTTGAAATTAAACTTAAGCAATAACCATCCCATAAGTACGCCCATGTAGTAACTTGTCTTTTTCGAAGGTCACTGTTGCGTTTCTCGCGAACGCGAATACGTTTCTCGGGGGCACAGTTACCGGTTTCAATGGAAATTGTTTCATTTCATGTAACAATTTTAAATAAATTGCAATTATTGCTTGAATAAGTCTGCATAATTTATTACTAGGTGGATTAAAAGTAGCATTGTAATTAATGGTAAACGACCATGGCCGTGAAATAGTAATTCAGGAAAAACAACTAATCACGAACCGCAGGATAAAGTCATTCTTGCAGATTCTATTAGTGGTGTAATTAATTAGACTACGGTTGAGGGGCTGCTTATTATTTCAATTAATAATGAACACGTTTCGTATTACTGTTTCGTAAACTGTGAAATTTCAATTTGGAATTTAACATAAAATTTATTACCATTTGAATTTTTTTGTTTTATGATTATTTAGAATCGAATCACAATTTTCTGCGAAAAACTGCTGGTAACAGTTATTTGGGATGCTGAAAGAGTCTTGCGTAGTGAATATATGTCCAGGGGGTTTAAAATAAGAGAAAGCTATAGATATACAATTCAAAATTTAAAAACTAGGAAAACTCCCCATTCTTATTCTCAAAAAAAAAAACTTTTTGCTGCATTACAATTATAAGGGTTTATAAGGCAAACAAAGTCCAACAGATAATAATCGATGAATTCATAGAGTTAAGGCATTCACTTTATAGCCCAGGCCTAGCTCTGATAAAGCACTCAAAGAAGCTGTTGAAGAATATTTTGCAAAGTTGCTGAAAGAATTCTTTCTGGGAGACAGAAACTAATTGGAAAAAAATATGGTATAAGTACATACTAAGTGTTGAAGGGTTACGTAGACAAATAAAGGGTAAAATGTGATAAGTGTTTTTTCCATGGCTAGTAGATAATATAAAAATACGCCCTGGTATTTTAAATTTGGATTTTTGACATATTTTGTTAATCAACAATTATTACATTGTCTAGTTTACTGAAGATTTAAAAAAAAATTAATTTAAGCTCAGAAAGTGTAGTGCTCGTAACTTGTTAAGGAGTCATTTTTAAATCTATACCGACAGTAAACTACACATTTTTAAAGTAGCAGATATTCTTCGCCACCTTGTGCACCTAAAATAAATAATTAAATATTTACCAATCGGAAAAAAAATATGAAATTCCATGCTCCATAAGGTAACACTTTCACGAAGCGATTTATTCGGTGAAAGTAACTAAATAAAAGAAAAACACGGAAATGTAAAAAAGTGCATAAAACGTTTACTCTTTTGTAAAATTTCTAAAAACTATGCAATTTATTATTCCGACTTCCTATTTTGAAAATACAAGTCTTCTTGCCATCAAAGTGCTTCGTCTTCTGGAAAATTCGAAAAATTTCCTTTCCACGTTCATTATTTACATACTTCACCGAATGAATTAGATAATGCAATTTCTCAATCCGATTGTTATTACAGAACACGCAATTTTCCTTTAATTTGCAATAAATTAAACTCTCCCTTCTAATATGTTGCTTGTCGTCATTTCTTATGCAACGATGCCTCTTCATCAGGTAGATTAAACGGTGCTGTCTGCAGGAAAGTGACCTCATTCAACGACCTGCAACTACTACGAAAGAAAGCAAAAGCGGTTCTGCTTGAATTAAATTAAATTCGATGATTGTCGTCGGCATGAAATTCTTCACGAGGAAGTATTTTATTGACGTGTTCATGTATGTAAATAAACATAGATTACTTAAATAAGCGTTTACCTCACGAGGAAATATTATGCTGATTTACATTTATAAGCTGATTTACATTTATAAATAAATATGCTTATTTAATTTCTTATAAATAAATTTCTAAAAATACGTTGATGATTGCTTAATTTTATAATTAATTTGTCCTAACAGTTTTACTTTCGATAACTTTATAATGATAATTAATATCTAAATAAAAAGAAATCGTTTAATTCTATGTTAAATAAATAAGTTACAACTTTAGCAGAAGCGTAGCTCGAGCTACGCTTTGCTGACGAGGCCCCAAGTAGGGCTGAAACAGCTGTACAGAGGATACTCGACGAATCCACTGCAATCAAAACCGACTTGCAAGAAAAATGTTTAATTAAATTTAATGTTAATTTCCAACTAAAAGCAAAAGCGGGGGAATAGAACAGAACTTTTTTGTGACAGTGAGTGGTCGCTCCTGAAAAACTCAATAGTAATATGTAAAAGATTATTATGAAAAATATACTGCTTTTCATAGAAAATGCATCACCTAGAAGGTATTGAAATATTTCAAGGAAACTTGGTGGAATTGTTTGTCTTGAATAAAGTATTAAATGATTGCATTGGCAAAACGATACAAATGAAACAAAAGAAAAAAACTAATAATGTGTAGGACTACCTTAAGCACTCTTGAACTCGCCTAGGCATGGATCTAATTAAGAGGACAAGTTCTTCTTGAGGCAATAGGAATCCCAAGTCACTTGTACCTCATGCCGCAAAGCTGTCAAAGTTGGAAGAGGGCGAGGCAAATGGTTAAATCTTCTTCCCATTATACCCCATACATGTTCAATGGAAGAAAGAAGCCTATTCCTGATTGCTCCATGGGCAAAATGAAGCCGAGCGTTATCCTATTAGAAAAGGGCACCTCGTATACTTCTAACGTAAGGGAGAGCAACTTCTTGTAGAACATCCCGAATGTAACATTCCGCTGTCATAGTACCAAGGATAAATACTAAAGGAATGCTGCTTTCTACCCCATACCATTAGTCCCACGGTCATTTAACTTGACGTCTTCTAACACGTTATCGTCCATCGTGAGTTCCCAAACAAAACCGAGACTCGTCACTAAAGATAACTGAATTTCATTGATGGTTTCAATGACTTCGGTCACGGTACCATTGTGATATCTGCGGTGATCTCGAGTCAAAGGTAGTACCAACTGAGGTAGATACGAACGTAGTCCAAATTCCATAATTCTGCGATTTTCTGACGACATAGAGATCGGCCTTCCTACTAAATCATATCAGGCATTGGCAATCCGTCTTGTTGAAGATAATCGGTCCCTAAGAGAAAGCAGACGAAGACTTCGTTTTTGTCGCTCCGTAGTCCTTCTCTGAGCTCTAGTACCATGGCGACGCTTACGATGGCATTCCTCTGCCCAAGCACGATTTTATCTGATGGCCGTGGTAATATTGCGATCAGTCCTTCTTGCAATTTCCCTAAAGGTAATTCCAGCTTCACGTAAGCCCACAATTCTGTCCCTTTCAAATTGAGTTAGTTGGTGGAATTGTGGACGTCTTCTTACTCGAAGCATTCCCTAAATTCTTACCAACAGTAAATTTGATGTGTCAAAACAGGAAATCGAAAATTTTTGTCACGATGGTAACAAGTCTGAAGACCAATACACCTAGATAACTTGATGCAGTTAATCAATTTGTTTGAGAATGTGATCATTTAATACTTCATTCAAGACAAATATATCCACCAGGTTTCGTTGAAATATTTCCATTCCTTCTAAAACTGTATATTTCAAACAATTTGTACATAGATATGAAATTGAAAAGTACTTTGCCATTTTTTTCATCGCGCCATTGGTGATTCTGATTTATTAAAGGAATGAAATTTTGCTATTACTTATTCGCTCACATTTTTCTTCGTATTACTTTTACAAGAAATTTTTATTCGTTTCCTGCATGTGACGTTAACAACTATAAATGTTGCGTTTGTTAAAAAAGGAAATGAATAGTAAAAATTTATTTATTTGTAATTTTCTTTAAAGGTAAGGTACTTAACAAATTTCTGAATACTAATAAGATTTATCTACATAGCTTTTGAGATTTGTACAGATCAAATTAATTCTTTAAATGATTACGTAGAATTTGTTCTATTTATGCTTGTTTTTCCTTCTCACCTGGATTACAGTTTTAGTTAGATCTCCAAATTCATATTCAAGTAGACTTTAAAGTACCTATTAATTGGATTTTGATGATAAGTACCTAACACCTATTGTAATTAAATTAATTAAGAAATACTCAAAAAATTTATTAAAAACTAGCTGTGACATTTAGGCTCAGTTTTGCAACCGTGGCATAAGGACAGAATAATTATTAACCGAATATCCTTTAACATTTCTCCATAGCTACGTCACGTTATTCCAAGAATAGTGTTATACTCACAATCAGTTTATCCGATGATTGTAAAATCGGGCCTTAGAAGTGCGCGTGCTATGTTGTGTTTAATATTTATAAAGTTTTGGGAAGGTATGTTTGTAAATAAAATGAGTAATATTATGTTGGAAAATCGCAGTGTCCCAAGGTTCTTGACAAAAGAAGCATTGATCCAAAAATTATTTATTTATTTGTGGAAGATGCACCATGTTATCTACTTTCAAGTTAAATTCTGGTCTAAACTCTTTCGATCGGGTAGAGAATCAGTTAACGATGATCTAAAGTGTGGACTACTCGTGGAAGCTTGAACTGAAGAGATTGTGCAAAAAGTCGAAAATTTGGTATTTCAAGATCAGCATATAAAGGCCTCTGTTATTGCCAATGAACTTTGTAAAAAGTGAGCAAATAAAAATCAGATTAGAGTAGGCGGTGGAAAGAAAATGTATGTCTGTGATTAACTGAATTAATTAATGCAATACATTCATGGACTGTCAAATTTATTGACTTTTCATTTAATCACAGACATACATTTTCTTTCCACCGCCTGCTCTAATCTGATTTTTAGTTGCTCACAGGTTATATCTGAAACAAGTGTTCTGAAAATTTTTCTTGACGATTTAGGTATGAAGGTGGTGACTGCACGGTGGATTCCGAGATTGCTTATATGTATTTGAGCAAAAATTGGTCAGAAAAGAAATTTCTCAAGAAAGTCTGGCGGCGTTGGAAAGGCGAATTACCATCAGAGATGACACTTTGGTGGGACTAGACTGGAATTCTCCACTAAACAGGTGGCTTCATAAAGGCTCTCCGCCACTAAAATAGCTAAAACACAATTTTTTGGAAAAAACTGACGGCAACAGTTTATATCTGAAGCGTTTTGCAAAGAAGTTGTTGAGCAATATTCTGCAGGGTTGCCGAAGGAATGTTTTTCTGTGTATGGAATACTTGAAAAAAAGATGGAATAAGCATGTAACTGTTGAAGAGAATTATGTAGAAAAATAAATGTTTGTTAATATTGTGATATTGTGTTTTTTTCATTGACTAGGTAAATAATTTAAGAAGCATAATAATTTAACGAACTTGCATTTTGCCGCATCTACAAGATTTTTATATAACGTACTTGAAAGTAGAAAATACCAAATAAATTTCGTTTGTTAAGAGTTTTCTTTAAACAATAAGAAACAAATCCATGTGTTGAGAAAAAATATTGAATGGAAGGCCAGTCATATTTGTACTTGAAATGTCTTATTTAAAGAGAAACAGCAAACAAAGCATGGAAGATATATAAATTTAATTCTCTCTGCATGACCGGTAAAAAGTAATTACAAATACAAAGAATCAACATAAATCATAAATAATAATAGAAAAGAAAAACAACACAATGAATGAATCAACTAAATTAAAAAGCAAAAATTTCGTTAAAATAAAACAAATCGCAAATATTTAAAACTAAATGAAAAAAATGACAAAAAAATATTTAATTTCAAAAACTTACATCAAACTTACATTGAGAAAAACGATTTACAATGATTTTTTATTAAATTTTTACTTCAGTTTCACGAAAATAAATTTGTTTGTTGCTTTAAATTTCGAATAAACGAAGAAATAAACGTCTGACAACCAAAATCCGCATATGACCGAAAGTATTGTATGCCTTTATTTATTCCTTCATAATTCGAGAACGGTTACATTTAGGACACCGTATTATACAGGGTCTCCCAAATAGAGTGGCCTATTAAAAGTTTTCGGCGAAGGGAATATACAAATACTCTGAAGATTAGTACACTGCCCTAAGGGAAAGATTTCAGATTAAAGTATTTTCACTCTTATATCACTTGCGGTTATACCGGAAGTCGCCGTTAACTTTCTTATTTTAAATGGAATGCTATACTTTTTATTACAAATTCTGATTCTACACATTATTTTAAATAAAAAATGTTAAGGCTTCCCTATACCTAAATCTAACCGATTTTGAGATATCTTCAAATTTATTTAAAAACTTGTTTTGGTGACCTTTCATTTAAGACAATGTATTTACTCCAATTTCAAATTTAAAGATTGAAATGACATGTCGTTTAAAAGTATAATGTTCAGACTTTCAAATCATATCCTAACTATGAAAAATTCATAGGGTGATCACAATATGGTGTCGAGATACAGAATCAAATTCTACATCGATTGACATTAGCATTCCTTATACCTATTTCTTTTAGTTTCCTTGTTATCAATAATTGTTTATTGTAACGGCATATTTTGCTAGAATTATCGAAATTTTTCGCAGTAAGTGTCGACAAAATAAAAATATTTATTGAGTTATACCATTAACAGATAAGTACAAATAAATAAATAAGTTTAGACGAATGCTAATACAGAAATTTCATTTGCTTCATTGCCAGTTACATGAGCACATGAAGTTTTCTTTGGTCAGACGGTGCCACTTCTTAAAAAATACGTTCAAATCTTCTATATATTTTTTTCTGTCATTGGCGGTAACTGCGGATACTTTACATTAAATTTTCTGCTCGTTCTCGTAACCATTTTATTGCACTCTCCTTGAATGTAAAATAAAGTTTTATTAGAATAAATAAAATTATTCATTATTATTTTTACCACTTTACCAATTGTACTTTACCAAGTATTGCTTTTGTTGTTTAATAAAAACGTTAAATTGACAAAAAAATTGTTTTTCAAAGCATGCTTAATTTTTTAAGATTTTTAATAGGCCACTCTATTTGGGAGACCCTGTATAACAATTTTTGTTCGTCTTGATCCAAGCTACCACTCTGTGAAATTATTCCACTCAGATTGATAACAGCCTGTATACGACATTATACGTATACGGTTTTCTTGTGTCTCTAGAAAACTTTGTTATCAAACTGTTATATTAATGAATAAATAAAGTATTCGAAGATAAGGCTCTGACGATGTTTTTAAGAATCTCTGGTCATCTGGAAGCTACCACCCTGTGAAATTATTCCTCTCAATTTGATAACATCCTGTATACGGCATCTAGTATTCTTATGTCTCTAGAAAACTTTGTTTTCAAACTGTAATATTACTAAATAAATAAAGTATTCGAAGATAAGAATCTCTGGTCATCTGGATTTATTTATGGAGGAAGTCTGTTATCGTTGAGTTCAAAGGATATTAACGAAAATACTTAAAATAATATTGCAATGTTTATAACATATTCATAAAAATAATATAGCTGCAGTAATCAATTACTTAAATAGGTTGTCATACAAATAATTAAAAAATACAAATTCTCTCTTAAAGTAAACAAATAATAGGGAAACGTTAAATGCATTTAAAATAAAAGTATTGCTCATTGTTGTTTTATACAGGGAATTTCAAAATGCAATGATGATTTCTGAAATGGAATAACTTTTTAATAGTTAAACTTAAAAAAATTGCAAGCACAACATCTTAATCTACAACTCTGGGAGTTTCTTTACTTGAAAACTGAATGGCGTAGGCTGCTTCCTTCTTCTGCTACACATCTTAGCCGTCGCACAAATTCAACCATCACTCTGCTCGGTATCTGCAGTAGAATAGCTTCGATTTCGTTTAAGCTCTTGAAGACTATGGGGTCTATTACTGTATGACTTTTTAAAAAGAAATCTGGCGCTGTTAAGTCAGGGAACCGGGTTGGGAAACATATCACACTGCTTATTAATATTGATTAGTCGTCCCCCGTCCTGCTGATGCCATTAAAGATATTCATACTTTGGCTGAAAAAAAATGTTGATCATGTGACAATATCTTTCTGATGTTACTCATACGGTATGCTCGTGCTCTTCAAAGAAAAGGGCCAATAATTCCTGTGGCTGATAATATACAGAAGGAAGTCATCAACGCCGTTCAATTTTTAAGTAAAGAAACTCCCAGAGTTCTAGTTTAAGATGCCGTATTTGTCATTTTTTGAAGTACAACTATTAAAAAGTTATTCCATCGTAAAAATCGTCAGTGCATTTTGGAATTCCCTGTATTTGCCCTTTTAAACCAAATAATCATTGTCTTTATTTACTTTCAGAATAAATTAAATATTACAATATTACAAAAAATAAATTCGCAGCGCTTTTTTTATTTAGTGTTTTTATCACATTTTAATAAACTTTAATTATACAGGCTGTCCACCGAGTGCTGCGGTCTTCTCTACCGTCTGTAGTATATCAGATAGAAGAAAAATTCAAACGAGCTAAGATGTAACTCAGTCAGCTCTATTTTATAAAATTACTTTTGGCTAAACACTGTTTTAATAAGGTTTCATAAAATAGCAAATGTATTTGTCTAAACTGAAGAAATCGCGAGACAAAAATTAATTTTTTTTTCTTTCAATATTGACATTATTTAGCCTTTCCGACCAATACTTCTGTTTTGATTTGCTGATAAATCAATGAATGTTTTATTTTGTTGTTCAAAGTAATTGAATATGTTCCTGTTAAACTAATTCCCATTTTTCTTTATTTTGAAAATACTTAAATAACGTTATTTGAATAACATTTTTACTGTATTTAATGTTTCGAGTCATTCTTTTAATCTTTGGAAAACTCTATAATCCCGGTCTCTTCTCATAGGATAACGCTTCGAATATAATCTTGAAGCCAAAAGACAGTTTAGGTTGCTTTCTCCTATTAGGTATATCATGTCACGTACTTCTTCATTATTAAAATGCATTTTGTTATCTTAAAAAAAATACAAAACTGTGAAAGTAGTGTGACACTAATCTGAATAACTGTTTTGTCAATTAGCAACTGTTTTCCTCTTCTAGCAAACGACAACGTGATTCTAAATTTTATTTTTTTAAATTATTATAATAACGTTATTTAAGCATTTTCAAAATAAAGAAAAACAGGAATTAGTTTAACAGGAACATATTCAATTACTTTGAACAAAAAAATAAAACATATTCATTGATTTATCAGAAAATCAAAACAGACGAAGTGGTCGGAAAGACTAAATAACGTCAATATTGAAAGAAAAAAAATTATTAATTTTTATCTCGGGATTTCTTCAGTCTAGACAAATACATTTGGCATTTTATGAAAGCTCATTAAAAGAGTGTTTCACAAGAGTTTAGATATACTGGGTGTTCCATTTGAAAATTTTGAGAAAAATTATCTTTTGCAAAACTCAACACCCTGTACACATAATAACTGATGCGCCGAAGCTGTTCTGATATTTCTGTAGAAAAGACATTGTATTGACTATCTGCAAAAATTCAGGACGAAATGTTAATAAATAACCAAAATGTAAGCGCTCATAACACAGAATTTTTTACACTTAAACGTCAATATCTTACAAACTCTTAAGTAAAAGTTCCGAAATTTTTGGTTATTATCTATTCGTTATGCGTACTTTCGAAATGTGTAAAAATATACCGGGTGTTCCATTTAAAAAAATATAACTTTGGTACGGCTCTCAGTTACTGAACATTCTGTATAGCCAGAAATAATTTTATAAAATAGAGCTGACTGAGTTACATCTTAGCTCGTTTGAATTTTTCTTCTATCTATCTTATATACCGTAGACGGTAGAGAAGACCGCGGCACACGGTGGACACCCTGTATATACTTATTTAAAATTTGACTACTATGTCTTTCGTGAATAATCGAATATGATATCGACGAATGCACTCCATTTAAGGTTTGTTTGCTATCCTGTACTGGTGTAGACTAGTATACATACACTTTTTTTACGAAATATGCTTTAATGATACCTGAATTCTTTGATAATGTGTCAATACGAATCATACTCATTCATACTCACATAGGTACCACATAAACATTTCTGGTTGCATTAAACCGTATTTTGCGAAAAACTATGCAGGTGTATGTACACGAGTGCAAGATAACAAACAGACCTTTAATATTTCTTAATTCTTTCGTTTATGTAATCTGATGATGACATTCGTAATTGTTAAAAAATGTGAATTACTTATATAAGGCAAATGATAATAAATTGCAAATTACGATATCCAGGCTTCCTTGAACAGTTATAAACTTTAAAACTAATTAATTATAAATGCGAATCATAATTATAAACATTAATGTACCATAGCTTTCTTATTACCCCCGTCATTTTATTTAGGTACCTATTTATGTTTGTGTTGAAAATGAACTGAAGTAAATTACGAACTTAATTTCTATTGATCAACTTACCTTTTGAGGAAATGCTTTGATTAAGACATAAAATGCTTATCTATCTAAAAGTCCTATTTCTTCAAATTACATTAAATGTTTCAATTTCTTGAGGTAAAGTTATTTTATTTTCAATAATAATTATTTCGAATATGTGATGTGAATGAAATATTTTTGTGTTAGTGTACCTAATAATGATCGCTGAAATTAAAAATACTTATATACCAATTGTTTCACTGAAATTTGTAAATGTTGGAGACCGGATATTGCTATATCATAAAACAGAAGATATAAAACAAAAGTATTTTCACTTTACATTTTGGACACAAGATTCGTATACTTAAAGTCGAAGTTTGAGGACAAGTCCCAGTGTATATTTTCAACGTAAAATGAAACATACGGTACGTGAAAGGAATATTGAAATATGAAAGAAAACACAATACTTAAAAGTAGAATTTAATTGCAAGCTTTATCTCATTTTCTGGATATGATTCACTATAATCCTTAATAAATATCTTAAATTTACTGAAAATAAAAAGAACGGAAGTTACTTGCATTTATAAACTTAATTTAAGTTGAAATTTAAACATCACAAATTAATGAACAGGTATTACGACCATTCATGAAAAAAAATATTTGGGTCCGAGACTATTTCAAAAACACTGCGGAGCAGGTATTTTTTTTTTTTTTTTTGAAAAGTTAAAAGTTAACTAAATTACGTACCATTTATTCGATAAAGCTAGTTATATAAATAGCTTTTAGTGCCTGTAAATAATTTTAAAACTCGAAATTTAATTTCGCCATCGATGGCGAGCGGATAAGTCGGAGTTATGTACTTGTTAATACCATTTGCGAGCACATACAAGTAACCATATGAATCAAAGCCAAAACTATCAGGCCAAATAATCAGTTCCCGATTCAAATCAATTATCTTAGAATTCAAAAAAGGTTCGTAAATATTCCACTTGCCAATTCCGTATAAATTTAAAAGTCCGTAATAAAAAGAGCCTTCGTTGTCTACCATAAGTCCATCGCTCTGTCCCTGTTTTCTTCCAATATAACGAATGTGCTTCCGCCAGGCATCCGTTCTACAAAACGCTTCGTTTTTCAAGATTCTGTTACTGATGGCGAATAAATTCTTTCCACTTAATGCACAATAATAAACCAGTCTTTCCTGATTCTTTTGTCTGGGCAAAGAACTCATAGCAATACCATCGACGGATACCAATTTATTATTCCTCAGCCCGTCTACAGAGAAAGCTGAGGCGGAAATTTCCGCAAACATGGATCTATCACGTATTTTCCAGGCCCTGTTTTGAAAACGTGAATAGATAATTATTCCTGGATCGTGATCGCTATTTTCCGTGATATACGCATAGCCTCCATCATTTTCATCAATGACCAAATCGTTTAAAAACCCACCTCGCCTGGAACATAATTCTTCGGGAAATTCGAAAGAATGAATCGGTTTTCCATTATTTTTTAAGTCCAGGAATACAAGTTTAGGTGCGCACCTAGTTAAATTGGTTATCCGGTTACCGTCTAGGACCCACATTATTCCTCTTCTATCGATTTCCATACTTTGTACGCTCTGCAGTGCCAGGCAGTTATTTTCATGATTCATTTTCCAACTTGGAAAAGGCTTCAATAATATATTAGTGGTGGGAGTGTGTGTATTTTCCATTACAGCTAACGTCACTGGTGTACCTGCTCTTAACTTTGGGAGGGCGATGTACATATCATTTTTATAGAATTTTATCCCTGTCATGGCATTGTTTTGGGGGATGTATCTCTTGGTAACAATAGCTTTTCTGTAATCATCTGATGTGGGCCAAGTAAAATTGATGAAATTCCATTCGTGAGCCACTTCGAAGGTATCTATTCCACGTTTTTGTTTAGCAATGTTTTCATTTTGAGTCACACAATATGAAATGAACAGAAAACCGAAATAATCACATAAATTAAACACTTCCATTATTTTCTGTACTCTGAATTTTTATACTCGCTTTAAATTTGATCAGTACACGTGCAAGTGACTTATGCAAGTGCCATGTACGGATTTTGTGTGTAAACTTCACCATTTTTAGACTGCAGAAAGTCTTGAAGCATTTCATAGACTGGAGGGGCTGGCACACTTCAAATTTCCTAATTCGTCGTTACGAAGAAAACGGAAAACAAATTAATTAATTAAAGTGATTTAATTTCCCCGAACATGTTATATTTTCTCTACAAATTATGCAGTAACGATTAAATTATTCATGTAATTAGTCATTGGTAATAGCTAGGGTGATTTTTTACGTAAAAAATATTTGCTTGCATAGTTTTACGATTACACTTGCACATGATGACAGTATCTTCTAATAAGTAAAGGATTTGTATTGTTTAAATTACTGTAGAAGGCCAATGGTTATTGAATAAATTGAAAAGAGTGAAGATTGAATATTTTATTTAATTGAAAACGGGTCAATGTCTCGTCTACTATGGAAGATAATGCATAATTTAATCGAAATCTTAAATCTACAAAACAATGATTGCGGGTTAATATATAAAAAAAAATTATATAATATTTTAAACAAAGCACTTTCGAATTTTTAATGAAAAGATAAATTGGAAAGACGTGAAAGTTTCTTGTAGAATAGAATGTAGGTGGTATTATATGTATATTTACATATATATATATTAAAATGTGTAAAGGTTCCAGATAAATATGTAAATAAATTTCTTTTATTAAAATCTGCAATTTCTTGTAATTCACAGTCCAATTTTTTGTTCAAGTCAAACTTTGTTGATCATTGTTAAAATGAGTACTGTGCCTTCTTTAGTTAGCTTTAGCATTTTACTTAGCTTTTTTCGAAAATGATTTAATTTCTACTTTGACAAATACATCAGTTGCAATAAGAATTTTAGTTAAAGTATCGGTAACAATTGCTTCTGGGGAATAAGTCCTTTTCAGAATTGAAAACGATAAAATTTTTGAGGTCAACAGTGGTTCAGCACAGGTTAGGCAACTCATATATCCATTGTTGCAGTAATTGAGCATGAGATTTAGATAATATAGATATTAAAAATTTAATCGCAGCATTTGCAAATATGAAAACCATGAAAGTTTAGTTTCTTTAATGCAATTTAATTCTTATTTTTGTTAGTTTCATACGTTTAATATACTGGGTGCTTAAAAAATGGCGAAACACCACCATTTTGTACTATTCAGGGTCGCCCTCTGAGCGTGGGAGAAATATCAAGAAAATCTCGTGATTCCTTAAAGATGTGGAGGTTATAAGATTAGAATTAGAAATTATTATTATTAATCATCAATTCTGATTATTTCAATAATTTTTATAGTGGAAAACATACCGGGTGGCAAGTTTCAAAACCGAACATAGGAAACTTGCATTGAAAAGTACGTTTATGGAGATTGCTGCTCGCTATTTAAACGTACAGAAATGGTAATGGTCTAAAGGAAAGAGAAAATTATGACCAATATTTCTGAGCTAAAATTATTGCTACTATTGTTAATAATTTCGTGAAAATTAAATTTTTAAATTTCATCAGAAAAATTTAGTTTCCATCACTATGGAAATTAACCAACCGATAAAGTTTTGTCAGATTTGAATACTTCAAATATTAGCCGTCCTTCATTTACGACTTATTTGAACGCGAATCGAATCACTTAAAAATCACTGATTACATTCCATTTGCAGTTGTTCAGTTGGCGATCAGTGATGAGGAAGTGATTGAGTTTCCCCTCCCGCACCCCGTACTCATCAAGCTGGTTTTTTAAATCACTTCCATGTGATTTCATACATATTTTGAGGTTATGTTAATTTTAGTTCCAAAACGTCATTCCTTTCAGAGTCTCTCTGTTCACTTTAAAATCAATTCAGTTCAGAATCAAATCGATTTGATTTTGGGTGAAGTGAATGTAAATGGAGGACGGCTATTTTCGTAACTGAAAATAATTCACTCAAAAAGTGCCATGAATAATTACACAGATCCAGAAAGGATTCTTATTTTAAAAACATTTTATAGCGGTGTTTATTTTCCGTAAAATTCGACGACAAACCAGTACCTTCTGTGTCGACAATACACGCCATAATAAAGCGGTTTGAAGAAACAGGTAGTGTCATTCCGAAGAAAAGGGGTGGTACGTGACAATATTATTTTTGTTAATAATAATCATGCGAATAATCATGCGAATAAATCGCGACAGAAGCTTTTTTATCCTTAATTTATCCTTAACACAATATTCGCAGAAAATTAATGTTTGGGCAGGGATTTACAATAACAGAATTATTGGGCCGTTCAAAATTTTAGGAAATTTAAACTCCGGATTGTATTTGAATCTTCTAATTGATGTTATTGGTCCTGCTTTAGAAGAGATTGCTCGCGCTAATAAAGAGGTTTGGTTTCAGCATGATGGGTGTTCAGCCCATTTCAGCATGGAAGTAAGAAACTACCTAGATGCTGTTTTTCCTGATCATTGGATTGGACGCGGCGGAGTTATAAATTAGCCAGCCAGATCCCCTGATTTGGTACCGTGTGATTTTTTCTTGTGGGGCCATATCAAGAGCAAAATTTATAAAAAGAGACATGAAAATCTCGATTCTCTATGGGAATCAATTACTACCGAATGCCGTTTATTAACAGACAGACAATTGGATAATGTTCGAAATTGTTTTTATAATCGGGTAGGATATTATTTAGTACAAAATGGTGGTTTGATTGAACACCTCTTGTAAAATATGAATTAAGAACGATTAATAAAGTTTCAATGTTAAGTTTTGAAATTTCGTACTGTCCGAAGCCCAACACCACTGGAAAAGATTTTTAACATAAAAAATCCTTTCTTGATCTAAATAATTACTCGGTACATTTTGAGTGACGTATATACAGGGTGTCCCGTGACGTAATGTCACCACTTCATCTACGTGATAATCAATTCAAACTAAGGAAAAAACTCTAATAATGTATTGTTCTAAAGTAAACCCTTTCAAAAATACTGGGTGTTTAATGTTTAATTTTTTATTTTTAAAAATTTATATATATAGTAATAGATAAATGATTAGATGAACTTTAAAATTTTAAAAACTAAAATGTTAAACACCCAGTATTTTTGAAACGGTTTACTTTAGAACAAAACTTTATTAGACTTTTTCACTTAGTTTGAATTGATTATCACGCAGGTGAAGTGGTGACATTACGTCACGGGACACCCTGTATAATTTTCAATTAATAGGAAATAATTGAAGGTTTCAAATCTGACATACTTAAGGGCCTATTCTGCATCGAAGACGTTAAATTTAAAGGGTTGTTAAATTTCGTTACCATAGTAACAGCCAATCACAAGACTCTATTTTGAATTTTAACGTACCCTTAAATTTTAATAGCCTGTTAATAAGGTACAGAATAGCTCCTTTAGAAAACTAAATTTTTCTTGTGAAATTTAAAAATTTAATTTTCGCGAAATTAATAACAATAACAGCAATAATTTTAGCTCAGTAATATTGGTCATAATTTTCTCTTTCTTTTAAGACCATTACCATTTCTTTACATTTAAGAGGCGAGCAGCAATCTCCATAAACGTACTTTTCAATGCAAGTTTCCTATGTTCGGGTTTGAAACTTTCTACTCGGTATTTAAAATCATGTTCAACAATAATTTTTATTTAAAATCAAAAAAAGAGTACATGTTTTGCACAAAAATTATCATAACATTAATTGTTCTTAAACGAGCTCATCCACCATTCACATGTGACAGAACTGTCAAAATTTCAATTTCAATTGTCAAATCGAGAACCTTTGGGACATGGTAATAATTGTGGGAAAAATATTGAAAAAAATCAGACTTTAATTTTTCCTATAATTTTTCAAAAAAATTTAAATGTTATAATTTTACAACACCATGCGAATATTGCATTAAAAATGGAGATGGTAATGGTAAATAATTTGGGTCAACTAAACTATCATCATCACTAAAGTCAAAGCCGTCTTCCGAAACATCGGAAAGGTGTTCAGTAATTTCCTAAAGTTCTTTATCTGTGAGATATTTTTTACACCGTGTCTCACGCAGCATCTAAACAAATTGTAGGTAATGCATGGTGTTGTAAATATATAGCAATAAAAAAATTGAAGGTTATTTATTTGAAAAACAGTACCTACCTTTTTTTATGTAAGCAAATGATATACAGACCTTCCTAGAAAGTAATTATAATTTTTATTTATAAATTACAAACTTATATAAAATAATCTTGCAATCTAAAGTTCGAGCACTACGTACAATTTGTAAACTGAACGAATTGTTTTTAAATTCAAACCAAGTGGTTCCATCTAGGATAAAAATAGTGTACTACCTACATTATTAATATGTTGTAGAATTACTACACAATGCATTACCTTAAACTATATAGTCCCTTAGTAAGTAAATGATGGTTTTAGAATACGTTGTATTATTACAACAAGGGTTAAGAAAGCGTCCGGTAACCAGTGCTTAGCGGAGCATGCTTGAACTGAACTTTTGCCCAGGCCAGAGAGAACTCGTTATTCATTTAGAAGGCCATGATACATATAATCCACTCATTATCTATTTACCATCATAGTATGCCGTGAAAGTCTAGTGAGAATATGGTACTCATGTATGTAACTAAGTTTTGACAATGAATGTCATATCGATTTTGGTTTTAAGAGTTTTAAGGTTACTCCGAATTAGGTAATGTTGCGATATTTTCCTTTTCGCCTAGCATGTGTGAAAGTAACTCATATTAACCCTAAAAATGTGACGGAAAGTAATGTTTATCTGCCCTAGGGCTGCTAAACTCATAACAACACGATTTATAGTTCGTAACCTAGCGACACATTGACTTTCATTTGCGCGCTTTGACATTTCACAGAATTTTTCATTAAACGTCAGTTTTAAACAAAGCTTGAATTTGATTTAGGGCTAGGCGAAAAACGGTTGTGTGTCACACATGCAGAAACGCATTAGCAGCTATGAACTGCCCTCGCTTCGCTTCGCTCGCTCGTGTAGCTCATAGCCGCGGGCTGCGAATGCTCACTTTCTGCCCTTGTGACACAATATACTATTTCATCACGAGGTGTATTCACGTCCAAATTTACATACATAAATTGTAAAACGATTTCCTTCACTTTTAATTTTGACTGGGTTACCTTTCAAATCTGCTTCGTTGATCTATCTGATTTGAATTGTCACAATTTGGCGTATGTTAAAATGACATCAAATTAAATCTGTCTAATTTTACTATGATAGCCAACCTGCTAACTTAAAATAACGGTCTACTACGATGGTAAATAGATAATGAATGGATTAATTATGTGAACATAGAGTTTATTAGAAAGTATGACACTCAAAAACAAAGAGAATATTTCTGGTTACAGTGAATAATCATGTATAAATGAGAAAAAAATTCATTCTTTATAATGGTAGTTCGCTCTAACAAGTTTTGAGACTAATTGGTACTCTACGAACAGATCCAACACTTTTTTTTGTTCCCCATAGTTATCTCTTATTAGAAAATTTTGATCATAATGTATGTATAGTAACGTCAATTTTTATACCTACTGTGACTGTTACAACATCAGCAACAATTGAGGCGTTGAGAACCAATGTTTAGGCGCATAAATTCACATTTCTCGCGATTATAATGCCTAAAATTAGTACTTAGTTTACAGTTTTAATACAAAGCCGGTCTGACTTCAGTTTTTTAGTAAGTTTAGAGATGGAACTATAAATTTTGTTCTAGCATTACGGTTTTGCATATTTTATTATAATCGCGAAAAATGAATGAATGAAATGAATTTGTGAATTAGGCCACATTAGTTCTCAACGCCTCAATTTATAATTAATTGTGCATAAGACGAGAACCAAAAGTTTACATCTTTAAAAGCGTGGAATAAAGTTTATGGCGTTATGCAGAGAATCAGAGTCGTTCAGTCGTAAAACCGTGAACAAATAATACACATTTCCATAGCTGATGATGAATGCGTGTACATACAAGTGCATTAACTACATCAGATGATTAATCAATTACGTTTTTAAAGGTGTACAAAAGTGAAATACTTACGCCAAAGCGATCAATTTCGACAGGTAATTCCGACGTTTTAAAAAATAACACACCGAACGTACGTATTGAATTTTGTTAGGCTTTATACAAATTCGTGTAAATAATTTTGTCATAAAAATAATAAAATTCGTGTATAATTTGAAGAACGTCGCACACAAAATAAATAGAAATCTTAAATATGAGAAAAAATTCCGACGTCCGACTGAATAAATACCAAACTGATGCATTGAGTCAATTGAATTAATTAATTATATAAAGTTTACCTTTTACACATGTAAACAAGCGAATTAAAGATTATGAAGAAACGAGTTTAAAAGAAATTGTTTCGGGGAAGAATCGACAGCAGTTTATTTAGGAAAAAACCGAACTATTGTCAGATTGTCGGTATCTTAAACTTAACAAATAAAATAAACAAATTTCCTAACTTAAATATCAATTTAAATTTATTTCTTCAAACCTGTATGAGTCTGAGTAATAAATTTTGTGTTTAAAACGTTTAACTAATGAATTGAATCCTGCAAGAACAAGGTCACTAGGCGGTCTGAAAGGTGGAGATTCTGCCCAGTATATCACAAAATTTATAAACGCCTTACGTTATGTAAACATCGACAAGGACGTTTGTGAATCCTCTCGTTTTTACAATGCAGTTATAAAACATTGTAATACACTTTTATAACTATATTTATTTCGTTCATTGACTACTATTTGTTCATCATGGAAGTATCGTCGTTTGGAATACAATATTTCATTAATTATTTCTGGAAAATTAAAATACGTAAAATTTTTCGCATGTTCTGTGATGACTATTCTTTCAACATTTTTTCTTTGTCAGTCTATTCAAGAATTACCCTGTAGATATGTTCTTTCTGTATAAAGAAAAAAAAATATATATTACTATCATTAATAAAATAATAACTCTTTTCACTTGATAAACGTATTGCCGACAGCTGAGGTTAATAAACCACGGTTTACTTCTAAGTAGTGAAATTAAATTTTGATATTTTAATTAAACTCTAATGAGCGTGTCTGCCTGCGTTTGAGACACACTTTCTCCTAATTTAATTAATATAAAATGTCAATTTCATAACCTTTTAACAAATTTTTCACACAGATGTGCGGTTTTCAATCAGTGGAAGTTTAAATTTTTTCATCTAATATAAAGAAATAAGTAATTATTAAGTTGTTTTCTTTATACCTACGACCTGATTTTTTCCTCAGTTTAAGTTAACAGAATAAGCATAATTTTCAAGTTAAGGACTGAAAAACAACTTTCTTACTTAATTTCGAGCACTACCAGACCTGTTGTTATTTATTCTTTTCGCAAACGATACGGAACATTGGCATTGGCGTTGTTCCCATAAATTGCGTTTGTATGATATAAATACATAGCAATCTACACGAAACCGTTAAGTGAATAGATTTCAACATAATGTAAATTGAAACATTAATATGTAATTAAATGTCAAGGCGTATTAAAGTCTGGCGTTATTCTGATAAACGAGGTAGCTTGCGTACATATGTACGTAGTTTCATAATGAACATTGCTACAGTTATTAGATTGAATTGATATACTTCGATGTAGTTCCGTGTTTATATGCGTTATTTAAATCGTGCCCTCGAGAAATGAGTTTATTTTGAACGGAATGCATTTACAAATACGTATTAAGGAGCATTTTGCATAATTATAATTTTTTTTAATTTCTTGTTTGTGTTAACTTTGACTGTGAACAAAAATCAGATTAACTCTTTTGAACTGATCATTTTAAATTAAGAAAAACTTATTTTGGCCCTATTTTTCAGTATCCAAGCTTTCAGGTGTTTTTTTTATACAAATTTGCATATACTTTCGTAGTCAATTTTTTGAGACTTCCTTGGCCATTGTTTAGTTGTTTGTTCGCTTCCCTCTAATCGCTCTAATCTTTTCATTTGTAATCTTCAGTTTTCTTTTCAAGATATCAGTTTGTGTAAGCAGTAGTTTACCCCAGTGTACATTCTAAACCTTCATGAACGTTTATCTGTAATAAACACATCAATGATGTCCGAAATTTTCTGTCTGCAACTGTACATTGATTCAGACATTCGGTCATGCGTTTTGCGTTTATTATTGAATTTCTCTGCGGTTATTAATCTTAAATATATTTTTTTTTAAATTAATCTTAAAGATACCAAACTTGGTATCACTGGATTTCTTAAGGCGATCGCTTTTGGTTTATTTTCGGTTAAACCTAAAGCCCCATTTTCTTCTATTCATGGCTGGTGTGTCCGCTATGTCGGTTTACTTTATCCACTTTACCGTTGAAAATTTTAGTCCAATTCATATACTTAACTCTCCACGAGATATTTCCATTGATTCAGATTTTTGTCCAACCTTGTATTATGAAGATGTATGGTATTAATAGTGGAAGAGGTAATGGAGAGTTTGTGGTGCCATTAAACTTGATTATGTGGTTATAGCAAGAAACAGGAAAAAAATTATGAACATTTTAAGTAGCGACATCTTTCGATGGCTTTTTAACCTGACATTGCAGTAGGATTGACAAATTGAAGCCAGTTCGCTACTTAATAAGTCATCCCATGCAAGGCGGCCATGCTTGCTGTCAAAGCATATGAGAATTTGAAAAAATTTGTGCAAATCGGATTTGATTACAGCTGATTCCTCGAGCAGGCTCTGTACAGCTGTTTCAGGCCTAGTTGGGCCTTCGTCAGGAGTTCTCGAGCTACGGTTCTGCTGACGAAGGCCCAACTAGACCTGAAACAGCTGTACAGAGCCTGCTCGAGGAATCCGCTGTAATCAAAACCGATTTGCACAAAATTTTTTTAAAAAATTATGGTTTCTCAGGTCTTCGAAGATCAAGATTGAATCCGGTCCCCTTCAATTTCGTAAACATAATGAAGATGTCGAAATATCAACGTAAACAAGAACACTTGAACAGAAAAAGCAATAAATATTTTTATCTTTCTAAAAATTGAAAGAACAAATTTACAATATATCGTTGTAGTAGAATTTCTTTCTGTATATAAAAAAAAATAACAAAGGAATGCAATTGTTAAAAATATTCGTTGAAAGTAAAATTCTATATAGTCGACGTTAAGGAAATTCTGAGAACCGCAAACTTAAAAAAAAGTTAGAAATATTTGAAAGGTGCTGTTACATATATGATTGTTAGAGGTCGAATGAACCTAGAGAGACTTTGAAAGTATAGGAAAGGGTAAAGTAAGATGACAATAAGTTCAAATGTAGAAGGTAATACAAATTCATAACACCTTGCGACATGAGAGATTTTGCAGAATATTAATGAAAAGAAGGACCAATGGAAGAAAAACAATAATGCATCAAAATTATTAGAGAAGCTGAAATTTTTGTTTACAAAAAATTTCTTTTGGACTCTTATATTTTCTAGTTTATGTTAGATAAAGAAAATGTGTAGGTACTCCTTGAAAACAAATTACCTAATTGCCAATATCAAAAATTTATTACAAAAAGAGGCGAAGATAAATAAAAGGAGTTTGGAATGCTCAAGAATACTGTAGGAAAGCCAGCCTTTCATCCAGTAATTTTGGAATAACTGCACCTTACAACCAAAGCACGTAATATATAACAATTCTCCTTATCTCAACATAACACGGTTTTATTGAAACTTAGCATTTAGTTCCTTGAAAGTATAAAAATTTTGCACGAACCTGTTTAACTGTACCTGTTATTCAGTTTAGTGACAATGAAAAATAATTTAATAGTACCTTGTGCAACGACTATTATGTGAAGTAAAACTTAAGACACGAAGGACATTATATAATTGTTACTAAAGGCGTTGTTGTATCGACTAATTAATAGTATGGTTTTAAATTTATATTGTTCTCTATACTCTTATAATTAAACAAAATAAATAAAACGTTTATTTACAAATTTTCTAAGTTGAGAGTTAAAATGTTTTAGAATTCAGATTTTTTTCTCTATGCAGTGCATCAGATGCATTTTCCCAAAAAAATCAAAGATTCATATTTCTCTTTCACATAAAAATCAAACTGCTTTCAATAGTATATTACATAACGAGAGTTGTAAATTGCAAATTACGCACGGTGGAAAAGTTGCGCAGGAGCCGCGTAGCGGCGAATCCAAGTAATTCCACAAGTGAGTAATTGCTTTACAACTCGAGTTTTGTACTATACTTATCTACGACCACAACAATTACCTTCAAAGTAATCAGCAATGACACTTGCAATTTCGACGACTCTCAATCTAATGAGATGCGCTGTAATCCAGCAAAAACTCAAGTTATGTTATTTGGGGGAAAAGGTTCTCGTGCTGATGTTGCTGCTGCAGTTAATTTACGTTGTGGGAATCACTCTTTGTCTCTGACTGATTGCTCAAAGAATTTAGGTTTGTTCATGGATGTTGATCTTAAATTTACTCGACATGTTACAGAACTGATTAAAAGAGCTTTTGCCAACATTAAGTTGATTTATCTAAATAGACACTATCTTTCAAAAAACATCAAATATATGTATGTTGTGTGAATCTCTAGTGTTGTCCCACTTCAATTACTGCGACACCGTATATGGCCCATTTTTAAATTATTCTGATGTCTCTAGAATACAGACAGTTCAAAATGCATGTATGAGGCTCATATGCGGGGTCCGACGTAGACAACGTATTACTCATAAACTCATTGAATTAGGATGGCTAAATATGAATGAAAGAAGATACTTGCACTCCGCGCAATTTTATCATAAAATTTTGTTATATAAAAGTCCGCCGTATTTGTACAACAAGATCACATTCAGGACGGATGTTCATAACGTTAATATTAGATTTCGGGGTCTCCTCTCTATACCCAAACATAGGTTACAGTTTTTTAAGCGCTCCTTTAGTTACAGGATAGTTAATGTTATGAATGCCTTGTCGAGTGAGTTTTTAAAACTGGGACCAACCAAATTTGCCAAACAATTAAAGCAAAAGCTCCTTCGTGACCGTAGCGACCAACTTAATCAAAATATATATTAAAATACTTACACTATAATGTAAAATGCAAGCTAAATGTAAATTATACTTTAATGTAGATTGTAAGCTAAATGTAAACTTACATAAATTTGTCATTTCATTGCCTGTTTTAAGTTAGTATGTTTCGGTGAAGGGGGTAGATCAGGGTATTAACTTTTTTAATGCATCTGACCCTTCACCATTTAAGCATAGAATCTCCTTTCTTTTTGGTTAATAGCTTTGTGTACAATTACTTGTTATTTTCGTGCTTAATAAACTTATTATTATTATTATTATTATTATTATTATTATTATTATTATTATTATCTAACTGCAAGTGTGCGTAAAGTAGATACGTTGTGCGTTTTTCTTACTTTACGCACGACGTTTGTAAATACCCGCCTGCTTAATTTATATGTTGTACGTAATTCGTTATTTACAGTAGTGGTCGTAGATAAAATAAATTGTATAATTGGAAAGATTACAAAAATGAATGTTTTCTTTCTTATTCTTTTTTTTGTTATACAGTGTTGCACTTTTTTTACTTTTTCTTTATTACCTGGATACTAAGAACAGAAAAGACTGCATCCTTCAAATAAAGTAAAAGACTGCTTGCTTCTAGAAAAGTGCCCGCTATACAGCAGAAATGTTCAAATCAGGTAAATTCTCAATGAAACGTAAAGAAGTCAAAGTGACTCTCGGCCATAACAGAGGCGATCGATCTGACATTAATAATTACCATCTTATTTAGGTATTGTCTTCGTTCTCCAAAATATTTGAAAAAGCAATTCATGTGAGACTGTTGTTTCACCTTAATTCCACACGGTTGCATCTTGGGCCCCATTCATTTCTTGATATATGTCAATGATCTGTACTCTCATTTACGAATAAATTCACTATGTCAATTTGCCGATGATAACTCATGTAAAATCAATGAATCAACCATTGACAAACTTTTTTCAGTGGGTACTACTATGGTGGTCATTGAACTTTTGCCAAATAATTTAAAATAACGAGTGTTCAATTGCAAAGTTTATCAAGTTGGTTTTGATTTTTTGAAGAAAGAAAATAGAGCAAGAAAGGGATGACTTCTTAAACCAACTGACGTTTAACGATGACAGTTGTCAAAAGTTGTAGTGTTTTGCTTATAACCTAGTCTGACATTATTAGCGCTTGAGTTTGCTGAGTTAGTGAGTCAAAGCATCTTTATCCTGTATTAATTCGAAGTTCAAACCAGTGCACATGAGCACAGAAAACGAAGGCGCTGTAAAAAGCACGTAAAATGACATTTCACTTGATCTAATTCAAGACTTGCTTCACAACGTTATGAAAAGTTCAAAGGCTACTTATCATATTCGAATTTTGAGAAAAAGACCAATTTAAAGGTAAATTAATAACGTATTATTAATAAAACAATATTTCTTAACATTACTGCAAAGTACTGAAAGAAATCTGAACAACTGGGTTCTGATCGAGTAATTGATTCTATTATTTATGTCATTTATACAAATGAGAAATAGAATGGAACCCAAGACTGACACCTGTGGGACACTATATTTTATGTTAGACATTGAAGGAATCCGATCATCGGCACAAGTAAACTGCTTTCTATTACACACGAATCTACTACTCTATTTATACCTACTGTTATGTGTCGATAATTTATGCTTCAAAAGGTAAGAAACTTACTTATGAAGTTTAAATTAAAAAAATGTTTAAAGTTTATTAAAAAATAAAATTATCGAGTAGGGACAACATGGGTAACTTTTGTATTTGAAGAGATAGAGAGATGGTTAAATTAGTTTGGTTTTGTTCTGCCAATAAAAATATTTAAATTATCATACAAATTAATTCAAACCGCATCTAAATACCCTAAGTAACAAAGAAGTTACGGCAAATAAAAGAAATTATGAAATTTTGTTTTTTTCTTAATTTTAACCAAGTTGGCCATGACAAGTAAAATTTGAAAATGTATTCTCAATGAGCTCTTGAACCCGCACCTTTTTACTAGTTTAACCATCTCTCTATCTCTTCGAATAAAAAAGTTACCCATGTTGCCCCTACGAAATCTGGGCACCCTGTATATGAAATAAAAGTTTATGAATTAATCTAGGTGTGGCAGTCTGAGTATAGCACCATCCTTGGAGAATCGAAGAAAAACTGGCTGTCCTATTTTTTTAAATTCCTTATTATAACCTTAAACTATGTACAACAGACATACAGAATTACATCATACAGTTCTTGCTGTACTGATTTATAAAAAAGTATATTTTTCTTCCTTATTTCTTGGCTTCGATAACTTTGAAGGTAATATGTTTTGAAATACGGAAGAATAATTAGATCTCATTCTTTTTTAAATTACTTATAACAACAGAACTATATAAAAAGCACGATACAAAAAATGAATATATGTAATTGACATAAATATTTTCAATATCTAAAAACCGTGATTAAAAAATTAATAAATCACGAATTTAGAGATTGAGAACATTCTCGAAAATTTTTAATTAGGATTTCAGTTTAACATTAAACTATTCCATACTCAAAAAAGAATGTATTCAGGGAACGTGTTTGTGTTCCAATTCTTGTTTTGTTTGGCTCGACTAGGCAAGTTCTGTGCAACTCTGTTTATGAAGTGGAGCACCTGTCAGGGGAAAATTCTATTATCTTTTTGTTACTTTAAACTTGAATTAGAATTTATTGTAAATATAAATTATAACATGTGCGAATTGTCATTATGATAATGCAGATATTAAACTTATTATTTGATTTGATTATATGAGAGTAGCAGTGACAATTAATAAAGAACGTATCACCTTAAACGAGGTATACCATATATTCAATAAATGACTACAAAGATTACTTAAAATACATTTGGACCTTACAGCAGTAACTATTTAAATATATGTACATACATATACTTAATTTTATTTTTACACACTAGGCTTTTTATATCATCTAGCATTTATTTATATACAGGGTGTCCTGTGATGTAATGTTATCACTTCACCTACGTGATAATCAATTCAAACTAAGTAAAAAACTCTAATAAAATTTTGTTCTAAAGTAAACCGTTTCAAAAATACTGGATGTTTAATGTTTCATTTTTTATTTTCTAAAATTTTAAAGTTCATCTAATCATTTATCCATTCACCTAATAATCAATTCAAACTAAAAAAAAAAAACTCTAATGAAGCAAACCATTATTTTTCAAGAGTACGACGTGTTTTGTAATTTTCAGAATTTTTAAACTCTCAAAAGGTGTTCAAAATAGGTCCCGTTGTTTGCTAAACACATTCTGGCATGCTTCAAAAGAGATGTAGTTGCCTTTGAAGACCTTTTGAGATAAAGTTTAAAAATTTTGAAAATTACAAAACAAGTCGTATTGTTGAAAAATAATGGTTTGCTTTATTAGAGTTTTTTTTTTAGTTTGAATTGATTATTAGGTGAACGGATAAATGATTAGGGGAACTTTAAAATTAAAAAAAAATAAAACAGTAAACATTAAACACCCAGTATTTTTTAAACGGTTTACTTTAGAACAAAACTTTATTAGAGTTTTTACTTACTTTGAATTGACTATCACGTAGGTGAAGTGGTGACATTACGTCACGAGACAGCCTGTATAAGGGTCAAATTGCATATTTCCAATAGAAAAAAAAAAATTAACTAGTAATAATTAATTAATAATTTTTCCATCCTGAAAAATTGTTTAAATTGGAATTTCTCTATAGTTATTTGATTTGTTAGCAAATATGTGCACGTGACATAATCGGTTAGCAGGGGGCTTCATGGTTGTCGTAAAATTATTGATGAATAGCATTAGTGGTCCGCCCTTAGTCTGTCGAAGTCTAATATTTTTGGCGATAATTAGCTGCAGATGATTTTCAGAAATTAGCTCTTTGTAAGGCTAACGATGCAGTTTGTTAAATTCGCCACACTCGTCGTCCTCGTTAAAAATGGCCAAAATAATTTTTTGTGAAGTCGTTCTTTGAAATGTTAGTTTTTGTAAATAAATCGATAAAATGTGTGCCCATCTGTGCACAGGAGAGTCTCAGTGTGGTCATAGCAATTACGTTTTACGCAAAGGAAAAAAATAAACCAGCTTTAAAAAATAAGATTTATTCTAAAAATAATTCCACCTGCAAATATGTTTCTTTTCTTCTTTAAATAATTTTATGTAATTATGGTTTTGCCTTGAGCATAAGGTGGTTCTAGATTTGTTTTCAAATAAAAATTACCCGTTTGATTAGAGTTTACGTTTTCGCCCATGATCGCCTCTTCATTTCCTCTGCAAAGTCCAATAGCGTAAAGCGCATATGATGAGCACTTAGTGGCGATGAAATCAGTACTGTTTATACTTTCTCTAAAATAAGTGGTACTTATAAGATGGCTGCAACCAATTTCATCTGAAACAATTAAACGTGAACAGTAAGAAGTCAAAAACAAAATTGTCCATACAGTTTGGAATTGTGCCTACGCAGCTAACGAGTTGTACTGAACCACCATTGGGCCAAAAATCAATGTGTCCGACTGACCCAATGATTCCAGCGGCACCAGACATCGTGTGGATTACATCAACAAATTTGGCATCATTCTTACTTAGACGATGGCAATCACTGGCCAAATTAAAATCTGGACCTGCTGGATCTAATCCAGTAATTCGACCAATTGGTTTATGGATAGTTTGGTTAACTTGCTGGCCTAATCATAAAATACAAATATTAAAAGAAAACATTCAAATTTTATTATATTGAAGAACAAAATTCTTTGTAATTTATTTAAAGAGGTAATGCTTACCCAGATCACCACATATGTGCGCTCCAAGTGAATGCCCAACGCAATGAAAACTATCCAGTGATACATTCAAGACAGTATGCAAATTCTCTGTAAAATTGGCAAATATTTTGCCCACGGGGTTAGTATCAGGAGCAGCTTCGCTGAAGTATGGACTATCGGAATAATTAGACCAGTCCGCCGCAAAAACGATGTAGTCCTTAGCTAAGTAGCTCTCAATCATTGGTTCGTACCAGCTTGTGTTTGAATCTGATATCCAACCGTGACACAAAAACACACAGGGTTTGGTAGTGTTAATGTTTAATTCGCTTAGGTTTATTGATAGGACGTTAACAGCTTCGACCTGTTGCAAGTCATCGTACAACCAAACACTCAGTAGATCTGCGGATACATCGATGTCATCGGACTCTAAAATATGTTTCACTCATTTATTATTGATGTGGAATAAAGGTTGAAATATGAAATAAATTGCTCAAACGTTCATAAAGAACTAATTTATTTTTGTTATGATATTAGCGCTACTGAGCATTCGTGGGGTAAGTTAAAGAATATTCATCAAGAAAACATTGTGCAAGTAGTTCAAATTCTTTTATATTGTTGCCACGAGGTCATTGAGAGGGAGTTATGGCAATTGTTAAATTCTGTGGAATACGATTTGTTATTTTTACCATGAAAGGAAGAAATTTAGCAAAGTTCAGTTTCTTCCTAGAACTAAATTAGTTAGTAGCAGTTCTTGTTACAAATTGTTTAAAAAGTATTAAAAACAAAACATACGTAAAAATCTTTAAGTGCTTGGAAGAAATTGGTTTTCCTTTTTGAATTTCTTATCAACTTGAATGGTTTAGATAAAATGTTGTTTTTATCATTTTTTAAAGTTGTAATATCTTTTAAAATGTTAATTAAGATTTTACGGAATTAAAGAAAATCTTCCTGTATTTAAAACAGAATGAAAGAAATATTTTGTGATCAAAAATAAACAGGAATATATTATTGCATAATCACATATTAATACATTATCCTGATTGTTTATTTGATTTATTTGATTAGTATATGTAGGTATTTGCTATATTAAATAATTTTCGTTACAAAGTTTCGCTGTAATTAATAAACATCATTCATGATTTATTTCTTCATCAAATTTCCGAATAAATAAAACATAAAATAATAAATATTTAATCAATACTTACGCGAATAGCCGAGTATGCACAAAAGTAAAAGACACACAGTGTAAAACATTTTAGTAAACTAAATTTTGATTTCTAACTTCCCTCCTTTTATAGGGCACGAATTAATTCGGAAAAATAATGAGGAAAGTTTTTGAACAAGTAGTAATTATGCATAAGTCATCCCAATTTTGTAACGATTTTATTACCTTGTAGTTGTAGGAAAATAGGCGACTTACTCAGACGGCAGTGATTTTATAAATATTTGTTTCGCCCGGCAAGTTCGCAGGGATGTACAAAAATACTTCTAGAAGATCAGCATTTATTTAAAGTACGTAGCATTATAAAAAAATCTTTTTTAAATTACATATTTCACTTTGTCGGAATTGTTTTATTAAAAAAAAATATAATATTGTAGTTCATACATAAAAATTTCTCACGGTGCCCGGGCGGCGTTTAACAGGAATATATCGCTTCTGCACACCCCTGTAAACTAAGCGCGCGGTCGGTGTTTTTTTGCAAATAGCTTATCTTTATTGCCTCACTTGTCTCGGATTTTTGTTATCCATCATAAAATCGTTAGAATTTTTGGATTACTATACAACAAAAGCCAAACATTGACACATTTTCAAACAAAAAGTTAAATATGTACCGAACTTGTACTTGAAAAGAACCACACATAAATATTTTCATTATCATCAAGGCCTTTTCTAACGTTTGTCTGAAAAAATTCCGCCTCCCTGTTCGATTATTATTAAAGACTCCAAATCTTGGGTCCGTTTATCCGCCCAATTGTATATTACTCACTGCTCCTGCTGATCTAAATCTCAATCGGTCCAGTGCCGTATAACGGCTATATGTTACATTGGTATAACATGTTTTATCTAAACAAATTTTTTCTTGGTTGTATTTATTCTTTATTCTTGAAATTATGTCGTATCCTCAATTATACAAAGAATAAGTAAATAAAATGTGACGAAGTTGATTAGTATATTCTCGCTATATGGGAAAAATAATTCGTAGTTCAATCGGCGCTCATTCCTTTATGCACATCAAATCGTCTATGCATTCGGTACTATTTTTTGGAGACTTTAGTTATTATATTTCTGACGAGACACGTTTCGTTGAAATACTAATTACTAGTTGCGCAAAATGTATAATAATAAATACTGGGTGTCTCTAAACCTCTGTCTTTAATTGAAACCACAGATAGCAATCAAAAAATGAAACAAAATTTGTTATACAACAATAGGGAAAAAGTAAATAATAACTCCGGTAAAAATCAGTTTTCGTTTTCAAAGAATTTGTTTTAGTAATGCTGGTTGACGATTTAAATATATTTAAATGTCTCAACTGCACAGAATTAGTGTTTTTTGTGGCCATAAACGAATAAATGCCGAGAAGTGTCTGTTGCGGTAGGTCATGTTTGTCCTCCACAAAAAAAAATTCGCCAGGATTCTAAATAAAAACGTCTTCAGGTGGCGTTCCATATTGCAATTACTTATTACTATTTTATTTATGCTTATTTATTTAAAGTAAAATTTAAAAGCAAACTGAATTCGTAGCACAATAATGCATTTCAGTTTTATTTGCTTCATTTTCATGACAGTACATCGATCTTAACGAAAAGACGAAAATAAATGTCTACTAAAAATGTTGATAAATATTAATTAAATCCAAGAAACGAGTGGTTTAATTAGTTTTCGTGATGAAAATTTGATTCTGGTTTAAAATTCTGAATTTTCAGAAACGGTTTCCTACATTCGTCTTGGCAATTTCGTTCTTTTATTGTTTGTTTTTATTATTATCATGCTGTCATAACTTCACAGATGCTTACATTAGGGAGGGGGTTAAAATGAAAGACGAAGTGCTGAATGACAGTTTTTGAGAAAATTTAGCCCGAGCGAGTACATTTGTGTTTTATAAAAGACTGACGTTAAAATAAATTTTTAAAAACATTAATAGGCTTGGTATTATTTATCAAATTTACGTATTGTGTAGTTTGTTTTGTGTTAGTTTAATATCTGTGTACATAACTTAATTTAAGTGTAAATAAGTAATAAATATGGCTCATGTGTATTCCAATGAGGAATTGATAGACATAGTGCTCTGTTATGGCGAATTATGTGTTAATACCGCAGGACAACATTTCGAACGTTTATTGTAATTACAACTATCAGTGCCAAGAACAAGAAGTGAACTTTAGTAAAATTCTAAGGTTATAATGCATGCACAGGTATGACAACACGTTCGATATGCATTTTGTGCTGTACTGTACATTTTTTTTTATTTCGCATAAACGCATTTTATTTCGAAAAACCCATTTCGCTATGCCAGTGTCGGTGAAACACAGATGGATATAAAAAATTTGCCGCGCGCGCGGTATCTGAGACCTTGGCCTAGTTCTTTCAAACGTAAATAAAAAATTTATTGCAGTTTATTGCTTTTTATTGAAAGCGGACTTGCCTCAACAAGTCATAAACTAAGCAGCGGTTTCAAAACAAAGGAACTACATGCGCTTGTGGTAGGTCAGTTTTTCATTTTTGAGCAAAATATTGAGCATATTTGGGGAATCGATCTCTTTTATAATGAGGAACTTACAGTTTTAATTAAAGACATAGGTTTTGAGACACCCTGTATAGAAAAATAATCATACCTACATACTTATGGTAAAAAAAGTAATGTGAAGTATAAATATTAACTTAATTAAATACAGAGAGTATGTTACAGCAATAATTTTTTTATGTTTATAATGACAGTGTTATACAGTGTGGAAAATAAATCTGGAACACTTTATAAAATTTATAAACGAGGTGAGTATAGATTTAACCTGGATTTTCTTATACAGCGCTAACAATAAAGTCTTTCATATTGTTGCCACGAGTACATTGAGAGGGAGTTATGGCAATTATTAAATTGTGTGGAATACGATTTGTTATTGTTACCATGGAAGGAAGAAATTTAGCAAAGTTCAGTTTCTTCTTACAACCACATTAGTTAGTAGCAGTTCTTGATACAAAGTGATTAAAAAGTATTAAAAGTAAAACATACGTAAAAATCTTTAAGTGCTTGGAAGAAATTGGCTTTTCTTTTTGAATTTCTTATCATGTTGAATGGATTACATAAAACGTTGTTTTTATCATTTTTTAAAGTTGTAATATCTTTTAAAATGTTAATTAAGATATAACGGAATTAAAGAAAATAATCCTGTATTTAAAACTGAATGAAAGAAATATTTTGTGATCAAAAATAAAAAGCAAAATGTTATTAAATAATCACATAATAATACATTATCCTGATTGTTTATTTGATTAGTATATGTAGGTATGTGCTATATTAAACAAATTTCAATACAAAGTTTCGCTGTAGTTACTAGACATTATTCATGATTTATTTCTTATCAAATTTCCGAGTAAATAAAACATAAAATAATAAATAATTCATCTATACTTACGCGAATAGTCGAGTATGCACAAAAGTAAAAGACACACAGTGTAAAACATTTTAGTAAACTAAATTTTGATTTCTAACTTCCCTCCTTTTATAGGGCACGAGTTAATTCGGAAAAATAAAGAGGAAACTTTTTGAACAAGTAGTAATTATGTACAACAAAAGCGAAACATTGACACATTTTCAAACAAAAAGTTAAATATGTACTGAACTTGTACACGAAAAGAACCACAAATAAATATTTTCATTATCATCAAGGCCTTTTCTAATATTTGTTTGAAAAAATTCCGCCTCCCTGTTCGGTTATTATATTTCTGACGAGACACGTTTTGTTGAAATGCTAATTACTAGTTGCGCAAAATGTATAATAATAAATATTAAAAATTAAACATACCTAGATACTTATGGTAAAAAAAGTAATGTGAAGAATAGATATTAACTTAATTAAATACAGAGAGTATGTTACATCAATAATTTTTTTATGTTTATAATAACAATGTTATACAGTGTGAAAAATAAATCTGGAACACTTACAATAAATTTTTTTTTCCAAAAACGCTGACCTCTATTATTATTATAAATTTGCCATATTTGGAAATGGATAATTTATTTGGTCAGTATGGTACATACCATTGAGGTACAAAAATTATTGTATAGTTTTTTTTTTCAATTTTAAGAGAGACTCTGTTAAAAAGTGTTTGTAAAGATAACAAAATATAAAATTGTATATAATTTCCAAAAATTTTTGCTAGATTAAGTTTTCGAAGTGAATAAATAATGAACATATAATATTATTTCATTTCACAGAAGAAGATGAACGATTTTCAATGCATTATTATTCATTTTCACAAGATATTTAAGAAACTATACACTTTCGTAAAGCAATCAACTATAAACGAATTATTTGATTGATGCATCTGTAAACAGAAAATATGCAACGAAGTACGAAACGATTTACTATGAAGAATTTCTTGATATTCAATGTACCAAGATACACTCACACATGTGTACATACGTAATACTTGTACATAAAATTAATGTAGGCATAAATATGGAAACATTACGACAGGTTGTAAATTTACTGGCTAACGGAGGAGGGTCACAGTTACTTCTGTTTTGTATCTTCTCGGCCACCGTAAACTTTTTTTGCGACCGTATCTGTCTCCTCGTACTTAGGTACTTATATAATGTAAACGAGGCAAAATGGAAATTAGAATTCCTAATGAATTATTCGACGTTGGGTCAGCAACTTTGCGGAAGGCGCTTTACGTTTAACTGTGCGCTGAACTGCAGGTGTGATGAATTTTTATTTATTTTCCGAGTTATTCGCTCAGGTGCTAACTGAATTAATTACGAGCAAAACAACAAAGAATGTTTCATTTATCTGGAATACGATAAAATTCCAGCAAATGCTAATTTAATTAACGAATTCATTTTAGCGAGATTCCTTAGAAAAGGTAGTTCCCTTAAGGCAATAAATAAGTAAATTGATTAAAGTCGAAGATATTTTGTAATTGATCGAAGTATATGGAGGATGGTCCAGTTCAATAAAGCCAGTGGCGTCAATAAATTCATTAACTTTCTTGATTTATGCACCTTGCAAGAGAGAGATTTCTTTACAGAGCTTATGAGATCTTTTTGTTAGATTTTGAAGCTTCTGCATTAATTGTTGACCCTTTTGGTATATATTCAATTTTCCTGCAGAGCTTTGTATCCATACTTTTTTCGGGGGTGGAGAACCTTTAAGTATCCATTGGACTGCATAGATTCTTGTTTTGTGTCTGCAAGAAAACTAGAAGAAATAGGTATAGGGAATGTTAATACCAATCGATGTAGAATTTGATTCTGAATCTCATGATGTATAAATATACAGGGTGTTCCATTTACGAAAATTGAGTTTTGGGCAGTTAAACATAATGAGCTTCGACATATTGTTACCAGTCTGTGAATTATTCAGAGATAATTAGGATATGATTTGAAAGCCTGAACATTATACTTTCAAATGACATGTCACTTGAATCTTGAAATTTGAAATTGTCGTAAATACATTCTCTTAAATGAAAGGTCAACAAAACAATTTTTTAAATAAATTTGTAGATATCTCGAAATCGGTTACATTTAGGTGTAGGGAAGCTGTAATATTTTTTATTTAGAATAATGTGTAAAATCAGAATTTGCAATAAAAAGTATAGCAATCCATTTTAAACGTGAAAGTTAACGGCAACTTCCGGCATAACCGGAAGTGATATAAAAGTGAAAATATTATAATCTAAAAGATCACTTTACCTTAGGGCAATAACTTTGGGGTACCCTGTATGATTTCAAACTGAATAGTAAATAATAAATCGGGTATTTGTCATGTATTATGAATCTCATGTTTTCACTTCTTCATTTTTGTTTTTTTTTTCTCTTCTTTTTCGCGTTAATCAAATGATGCATTATTATTTTCTTGCTTTGTATTGGCGGTGAGGGGGGAAGATCAGGGAACAGTAACTTGTTGCTAGTTCATCTGACCTCGCACCTATTAAGCATGATACATATATATATATTTTTTTTTTGTATATTTAGGTATGTTCTTATATTATTGTACTGTTCATGCTTAATAAACTGATTTATTATTATTATTATTATTATTATTAAATAATAAAACATTTATTAAGTCTAAAAACTTAATATTGTCATTAAATTGCTTTTGAAATAACTAAAAATGAACAAAACTGTACACGATATGAAATTCATTTATAAAATAACTACAAATCTCTTACATTATCAATAAAAGTTTTTGGACATCTGTTTTAACTTTTAAAATAATTAGTTTCCTCTTGCATTTATGCAATCATGTCTTTAGATTAATCTTTATTTTCAATTAATTCACGTAACGATATAATAAAAGATGAAGATGGCAATAAATACCGAATCTTTTGAGGCAGAAATTGCCGCGACTCGAAACGAATTACTGAAAGAATAATTAAATTTACCTTCCCCGGTGGTAAATCGTAATGTTTTAAGGTAGAGAAATGTGATTTTCATGCTCAGACGGGAAGGAATCTAAATTAGAACACGCTACCTACTCAGGACGACGAGTTCAATTATACACGAAATTCGCCTTCCAGCCATTTATGTTCGGATTTTTTGCTTCTGAAGATTTCGAAAAGTATCTCCGTGATGATAAATAAATTGCAGCTCTAAGTATAATGTAAGTTTTTTTTTCTGTTCTGCACGCTTCATAGTTTGATTTGTTTAAGAGGCCTTAAGAATTGAATTAACAGATTTTCACTTAATTGTGTTTGGTGTGTGTTATTTCATGAGTATTCCAGATACATCCGGTTGGATTCGCAGTTATAACGTTAAACCAATCGATAACGATCGATATTAATGTACGATCGATTTTAAACTGAAAGTTATAATCAAGGAAGATTACCAATTAGAGATGGATGGACGTGTAGTTCAGATTTTATCTCCGTTCACATGCTCTTCATATTTTCTCTTTAAGGAATGAATAATTTATTTGGGGCGCACTAAACATAAATTGGTGACTTATTACAACAAAATAATAAGCAGGTAAATTCTCAATAACTGCAAAAAAAATGCATACATACTTCAAATGGACATAAATAATTAATTCAAGGTTTATTTGTAATACTGCAATGTATTCTGATCGAATATCTGATAACAATTATGGAAAATATCACAAAAGTAATTCTCAAACTATGTTTCGTTTGGTAAATGAAATTCCTAAAATAAATCGTGATAAATTTTGTAATTTCAATTTAACTGTAAACTTTGAGTCAACATTTTTGCAAGAAGAATTTTTTGCAGAAAAATAGGTATCTTTCATTTATTTTTCAAGATCGTTATAAAGCACATATGAGAAATATTGAATTCTCTAATTAGGAACATAAATAGATCCAGGAATTGGATCTAGGAACTCAATTCTGACCATCATATATAGATTAAATTTATTTATTCTACCATCCGTTAAAAATTGCATACATCAACACAAAGAAAAATCTTTTGAAATTATTTGTAGTTATTACAACTTTGTTGCTTACAGTATTTTTTAAGGAAAAAAAAACAACGTTTTTGGAACTTAACTTTCATTACCTAAAATTAACTTAACGGTTAATAATAATACAATAATTAATGGTATATATGAAGAACATGTAAATATACTCCCTTGAGCGTTCGGGACTGAAATTAATTTCGACTTTTTTCAAGCAAAAGCACCGCCAAATTCCAGCAAATATGAAATTACTTCCCCTGTCGTCCGTAACCGAGGAAATTAGGATGAATTTACGAGCACACTTAAGTACCTCAGTGACTATAAATTATGCTTACCACCGAATCATTTGTTGCAATTTGCATACTTAATTACGGCACTTAATTTAAAATGAATAAACTTGAAATAAGATCGGCCTGAAGTATGTAGGCACTGTCGTCTTATTTAAAACCATGTCGTGTGTGGGACATTCTTCATAATGTCTGATCAGATGATAACTACCGATAAAGGATGCTATTTTTGATAATGATGTAATTATGCTTTAAGTAGACGTAATTGACATGATTTTAATAACAAGCCTCTTGAATTTATGCCTGGTTAGCTTGTGTTCTCTTTTGAAAACTAAATGAGATTGCATAATTTATACGGCCAAGTAGGACTTGATAATTTTAAGAACTCATCTTAAAAGATTATTTGGAATATCAAGTCATGAAATAAACAATCATTAAATAATAATTATTTCAGTATACAATTATATTGCATGTATTAATTACGATCAATGTCCGAGTCTGCATGAAACTGATTGTTCGTTTCGATTACAGCAATTTTTAAAAGGAATTTAAAAACGTATAGATCTAAAAGATTCAGAGTATTTCCATCTCCTATTATTATATGACGATGGAATAAGATGAGAATACTCTGTGAGCGCTCTAGGGCAATGAATCGAAAACTCTATAAAATAAAAATACCAAATTTGTATTCTTTCTCTGAATAAATAAATGAAATATTCAAAATTTTTGAAGCCGAACATTTTTCATTTTTTTAAATATATGTATGTATGGAAAATCATGTCTCTGTCCGTTATACATTGTTTATGAAATCCACATAATAGCTTTTAAATTAGCTGTCACCATGTAGAAATTGAGCAGAATGATGCAATGATAATGACAGAAGAGAAATAGCAAACTGTTCATTAATCATCATAGCAAGTTTTATGAGTTTCAAATAATCTGAAATGTTCTCTCGAAGAGTGGAATCGTCTTTTGACGGAGCCCAGTGCACTTAATGCGTAGAAGCTTTCTATTGATTCATCTGGTCTCTCACAAAATTCAAAAATCCTATAGAAGAAGAGAAGTAAATCTGCAACTTTAAAATAGAGTAAGAACTGTAAATATCTATATCGCTCCGTCATCGAAAACGGAAATCTAAAGGAGATTCAATCACAGGCTATGAAAGCAGGTAATATTGAGTAAGGGCCAGATTCTGAAACATCACTCATACTCAGCTCACACTCAAACTTTATATTTATGTTATTTGAAATTGAGCAATACTTTTACATTTACTAGTATAATGAAGTTCTTGGTCAGTACAGGTATTTTGATCATCATTGACTTGCGATAGAAAGTCAAAAAATCATGAAAATTAAAGCGTTCCTAAATTTCAAATTAATATCAAACTGTCAATTTGAGTATGAGTTGAGTATCAGTGATGTTTCAGAATTTGGCCCTTATCATACATAACAAAAACAATAATGATGAAATTAGAATCTATTGTGAAATTCATGGTAGACGAAACAAAAGAAAAGATTGGAAATATCGCAAAAGTTGTAAAAAACGAAGGCTTCTTGATTTAAGCCAAATTACTAGTATAAGAGTAAAAATCTATTTTACATGATTAAGGCCCAGTTTTACAATTATGGAATAAGAACGGAATAACTGTTCGCCAAATATCTTTTAATGGTCCTCCATATCTACGTCATACCTACGTCACGTTATACCGTGATTATACCAATAATAATGCTTATCCGACGATTGTAAAATCGGATCTAAAAGTTTTTAAATAAAACCCTTTCATTGAGACGAATAAGCAGTTTTATCATTATCATCATAATCAATCAAAATTTTGCTACCTATACTTAAGGTGTTGGGTATATGGTCCTATCCTTCGCCAGTATTTTAGTTTTATGCACGTCTGTTGTTTTCCGCTTTAAAATAGTTTCGATACTATCATTTCATATCCTGACTGGTCGTCCTCTAGGTATTTTCTTTTGCCTTCTTATCTTCCATATCATTTTGAATCACCTGTCATTTTCATACGTACTAAGTGACAAAATATCATTTTAAATGACTCCTTTTGACCCTCTCCACATCAGTCTTCACTTCCAGTTTTCTGACTATGACATTTCGCACTCGATCTTTTCTTGTTATTCCCGACGTAAGCGTTTTATTTTCATACTTTCAATTTTACTAATTAATCTTTTATTTAGCACCCTGGTCTCGCACCCAAACGTAAATATCAGAACATACACGGATTTAAAGACTTCCATTTTCCTTTTCTTTATTCTTCCTTCTTTCCTATGAAGGTGTTTCTCAGTATAAAAAATACATATTGCGGTGTTTTTGTGAGTTAAATGAATTTATGGAATTGTTTATTAGTTGTTTCAAAAATGAAAATTTATTAACTCTATTGACAAAGTGACGCATAAAACTTTAACATAGAAACTCTTTTCATTTAATTAATTGTTTATTTAATTGGTATCTCAGGGTAGCCAATTGTATTACTAACAATTTTGATTTAACTTGACGTGTATTTGTTCTAATAATGAGTTTTGCAATGTCTACAAATTTTTGTCACGCTACGTGAAATGCATGAAGGCAACTAAAAGTTAATTTTATTATATTCACACATAATTAGTTTATTAATAATATTTCAAACAAAATTTAACATTTTATTACACATTAATACATAATATAGAATTGGCGCAATATAGCATTGGTACAAATGCAAGGCTGGTGCAAATGCACATTAATTAGTGTTTGTCACGAATTAAGTTGACATTTGCTTCGTCGAAGAGAAGATGGAAATTTTAAACAAAGTATTTAATTAAAAATGCAATCATAGTCTCCTTTAAGCAAGAGTACACTATGTTTGAATTTAATTCTCATCTGCTGTAAGTTTTGGTTTTAATTTTTATGAAACAAAATCGAAAGAAATTTATTTGTCAGCATTCTATCATTTACGATGGATTCTAAGAATTTAATCTTTTCCTACAGGGTGAATGATAGATCTGTATTGCAGTTTATCAAGATTGCTCGGGTCACGTCGATTAGTGCTTTCTTCGCGATACAGCTATTACACTCCTCACGCATGAATTGTAACAGATAAACACTTTTCGAGAATCTTGGTAAAAAAACATAAGACAAACGTTAAATACGGCCAAAATCATAAATGATCCTTATTAATTTTCACACAATTCAAATTTGTCAAGTTGTCTTACAAATGAATAAATTTCAATCATCAAAATTGAAATTGAATTTAATAAATTATTTTAAACATAGCATTTTTAATCAAATCAAATTAATAATAGGAATATTCTTACTTGTCCAATAATCAGATCACTACTTTCAATTACAAGTATGCTGGTCTGAAGGAGCTCAACATAGACTGAAAATTTACACTGAAATCTCTCCCTTTTATATGCACAAAAAGCTCTGTAACCTTAAATAAAAAAAATTAAAAATAAAAACGTTACTTTGATATATGCAATAATTAAGAAATTTGAATTTTATAGATAGACTGTAGTTAAAAATTTAAATTTAACCATTGTTTCTGAAATTTCTTGAGAAGTAGAACTTTTTGTAAAGAAAAACTTTTTTACGTACAATTGATATTAAAAAAGTTTTTCCTCGTCAAGTTGATTCGTGGACACGTTGTATATTAACATATTTATTGTAAGTTGCGCATGAATGCGCGTTATGAAATTTGTTTCATTCATTTAAGAAAGAAGGTGACTATTTGTTTATGAAAACCGCACGTTGTGGACTTTCGAGGAAAATTTTATAACTCAATATAAAGTAGTAAAATATAACAAGATCGGCCAATCTAACGAGTCCTTATAAAACATGTCCTATAAGATGTATAAAATTTATCATTTTAACCAATAATAAAGCACTTGCCTTAAGGAACTTCTCTGCAAGATTGCGATTTAATTGTTCAATATTTACTACTATAAAACCTTACAGGAAAACTGATGCAAGTAATTTCTGACGCTCTCTCAAAAACAAATAATGAGGTGCAGGGTAGGTTAACCGGATTACTGCAGGTAAAATATTGTAATAGAATTTGTAGCAATTGATAGCCGATACATTTTTTAGAAAGGTGAACAAATGCCCATGATATTAAAGCACATTTATAAAATCGATTTTTGGCCACCTTTTTGGAGTTTAGTCCCACAGTGTATGGGTTCGAATCCCACCGCTGCCGAGTTGATTTTTTTTTCTTGATAATTTTAATCCTTTTTAAAACCAAATACAAGTGGAATTAAATTAAAAAAACACGTTTGTTAATTTTTTGATGTCGATGAGAATGCATTTCAGAAATTATTGTTGCGCCACCTAGTGGTAAAGCTTCATCAATTATTTTGTCGGCTAGGCATTTATGTCTTGCCAGGCTAGCCGTGGAAACGTTTGCTTTCTCCTCTCTGATGAGGCGGTAAAATTGAAATTTTCTAAGTGTAGGAAAAAAAAATTTTTTTTGCGGATGAGATAAAATTGGGTGTTTTTGAATGATTTTGGCATTGTAAAGAAGAATCTGTTATTAGTTTTTTTTCTATCACGTCAGGTTTTTTTTAAATGAAATTACTGTCGGCTATATAAGATATAATATATAAGATATCCATGTCTTAATAAACTGTTAATTAATAATAATAAAAATAAATCAAGTTATTCATCGAATAACTTTAATAGGAGATGGATATCTCGACCCTAAATCTCATCTGAGAGGAAGATAATCGAAACATTTAATTAAAATAAGTTATTTCAAAATTCGCGCCGGAAAATCTCTAGTCCGATAGGATTTGTATAGATGGCGCCACAGATTTTCGACTTTTTTTTGGAAATTACTCAATCGGCGTACTTTAAATTCAAGAAATCATTTTATTGACGAGCGACAAAGGAAGATTTAAATACAGAACAACAAAATGCAGACGTAGATGCCAATTTCGTTTTTTATTTTGAAGTTCATCCTATAAACTGTAAATAGGAAAAATCAGTTTCAAATTTCGCGCCGGTAAAAATCGTAGCTCGACAAGATTTACGTAGATGGCGCCATAGGATTTCGACTATGTTTTTTTTAAGTGGTCGAATTTCATGTAAATAATTTATATTAAGAAAATTATTTCGTTGACAAGCTACAAAAGAGGACAAATAAATAACGACAAAATACAGAAATAGGTGGCGCTACACAATTTCGATTTTTGTTATTTACTTGATCGTATGGCCCGGCCGCTTGGAACAGGCATGCTCACGGAGAAATGCATCGAGAGGGATTCCAGCTAAACTTCCATGACTTCAAAAGGGGCCCTGAAACGCGACGGGGGTTTCTTCTTTTTAACAAAGAAAAATCGCAGTGCTACCTATTTATCCCTACGATACCGTGAGACATTTTTTGAATGACTCTGTATAGGATGACCATTCTAACATCGTAACGTCTTAAAAATTGAAAGTAGGCAACCCATTCTACTTTCGTGTGCTTTTAGTGCCTAACATTATGAAAACACGAAGTCACTTCTGACTTAATCGATGTGTTGCCTATCCTAAAGTCTTCAGGGGTTGTACAACGAAACGTCGATATGTTCTTGAACTAGTTTTATGTATCCTTAATTTTTTTTTATTACGTTTACTTACTCGGGCGACTATCTATAACGAAGGGTATTTTAATTTGTTGTTAATTCGATGGCCTATTGATGATAATTTTTTTTTAATCGACAACCGTTTGTTCAGTTTAAATAAATACAATAACAGCATTTTGTCTTTTTTTTCGGGGCGCGGGATTCGAGCTAAGACGACTTCCATTTATATGCAAATTCCGCGCGCGTAATTGAATTCGACATTTCCATATATTGAGATTATATATATATAATATAAGATAATATGGATATAAGGTCGGCTATATTAAACCGATTTGAAATGAACTCTTGGTTATAACGTGCTATATTTCGAGCAATTAAAAAACCTATTAAATACATGCTTCGTGTTTATTTACCGGTTATAGCAAACTTTGGATATAACGAATCTGTTTTGGTGTATTTTTTGGATTCGTTATGATATAACGTGTATACTGTATACAATTGTCTCCGGGTCGAGTTGACAAGAGGAAAAACTTTTTCAATATCAATTTTACGTAAAAAATTTATTCTTTACAAAAAGTTCTGCTTCTCAAGAAACTTCAGAAACAATGGTTAAATTTAAATTTTTAACTACAGTCTGTCTATAAAATTCAAATTTCTTAGTTTCATATTGCACATATCAAAGTAACGTTTTTATTATTGACTTTACGCAAAAAAATGTATTCTTTACAAAGAATTCTACTGTTCGAACACCTTCAGAAACCAAACATAAATTTAAGTTTTTTGACTACATATACATATACATTCTGTATAAAAAGATTCATTTTCTCGGCAAATCTCAGAAACCATACTCAAATTGGAGTCACGAAATACAGAGTGATTCGGCTAAATTCTAGTAGGGTTGGCCATATGATCTTAGTAGTTAGAGCCTAAGTTACAAGGAGTATTCCGCAAGCCGATACCTTGCCCATAAAAGGGGAAAAAACAGTCAGTTTCTCGAAAATTATGTATGAAAAACGTACTTTGAAATATTGTATTAAAAAAATGAGACGTGATGAAAAAATTATTACATTTTTTTCGAACACAGGAACACCAAATCTACTACATAAACTTAGTTTTATGTCGACCGCCAAACCTACGCAGGCTAGTGTTATTTCTGTAAATAAAATTACTCTTAAGTGTTCTGGAACATGCCGAGGTACAGTACAGTAGTTTTACATTTTATTTTCAATTAAAATTACAAAAATAATAACTTAACCTAAATATACAGGGTAAATAAAATTAAAAATCAAAATAACATAACACATAGCAATATGTCAGTTTGTTTCAGATTTTTGCCATGTTACCCCTATCTGTGTTTATATTTGTCTTTCCTGTTACTTACTCGTCTTTTTTCAGGGTTTACTTGTAAATAGTTCTGAGTGCTTTATTCTAGATCATTACATTTGCTATTACTCGCAAATATTGCCAAGTCAACCGCTCATTTTTCATATGCTTCTCGGATTCTAAGTTGCCTGTTAGTTGCTGTTAATTTCTATATAATTTCAATGGTTCTCGTATAAATTCATAATCGCTTTTCGCAGTTTTTGACTTATATTTCCTCTAGGTTTTCATTTACTATTTTTACTGGTACTTTAGCAGTAGCTTTTCCAATATCTAAGAACTAATTAATAATGTCGGATTTAGGTGCATTTTTAGATCACGAATCATAACTTCGCAACGCATTCACCTGACTAAGAAGATGTCTCGACCTAAAAATGCACCAAAATCCGTGCTTTTATTTATTTAGATTATTTAGATTTTTCTATTAATTATTTGATTGCTATGACCTCTCATAAATCTAATTTTCGATTCACTATACTAAGGCTCTAAGTATTGTCGTTTTTAATCTTTATTCAAGAATTAGTTTTTTCTTTTACCTTGGATATCTGTGATTAGTGATATTATACCACAGTAATTACTACACTAAAGTGGAAAATATCTTTTCTAAGCGATAGACGCCTTTTTGTTAAATACAAAGAGTCTACATCCGATATGAATACTTTTCACATGGGAGTAGCTCAGGGATCCGTTTTGGGGCCCTTTGATATTTTTATTTTATGTCTATAACCTCCCATAAAATTTTAATCGCAACCAGCGTTTTTATTTTTCGATGCACCATTTTCACACAATTTCCAAAAAAAAATGGTAAATGTCACTCGTATCCTACACGGAGCGCCGATCAAATAAAAGCAAAGCCCATCGTACCGCGTCGAATTTTGTACCTTTTGATTGTATGAATAAATAAATAATAATAAATTATAAATAAATAATAAAAATAATAATAATAATAATCGTACTTTCTCTCTTCAATAGAGCCAACGATACGCTGTCTTTCTTCTTCCTTTAATCTATTGTCACGAGGGGATTTTCTAAAAACCACGAGGGTTTTTTTTCTGTGTTCCGCGAATAGAAAACATAAAAAGTATTTAAACGCGAACTTGTGTAATCGAGGGCAAATTGCGACCGTGTCGAAATGTAAACACAATAAGGAGGTAACCGATATAACGTAAAGGTTCACATTTCATAATAACACATCAGCGGAATTTGTTACAAACGGGGCCACGCACGTACACTAGCGTATACGAAAGACGCAAACAGATACAAAGCAGGTGAGGAAAAAATGCAACGCTCGAATAGGCAAGAAACGTGTATTTAAAGTGCGGGCCAAAATTGGGAAGCCAGTCGAGCCACCAGACCGACTCAGTGGGCACTAGTGCCAACTCAACGAGGGGACCCCAAACATCGCCGTCGCCGCCGCCCCAGCATCGCCGTCGTCGCCACCCCAGCATCAGCGTCGCTGCAGCCACATCATCGGCCACTGCCGCCGACAACATTGCCGAACCCGTCCTAAGAGAACGAGGACCATCTCCCTCGCCAGCTGTCCAAGAGAAGACGCCACCGGAGCCTGCCCGGGCCACGCTGTTCCAACTCAATCACCCATAGGCTGAGCAAGGACGTGTGGTGCTCCATTTCAGCCAAGGAACGTTGTCACTGAGACCGATCTTGACCAACCACTCTAGTCACGGACCGACCTCGAGCTCCGCAGTCTTCCCCGGTTAAGGAAACGTCGCCCGCTGTTCCGTCTTAGACGAATCAACAACCCCAGTCGCCGCGAACGACCCAGGACCGCATCCCCTATTTAACGGACAAACCACCCTCAACTAAATTAATTATTTAACGTAATAAAGAGGTATTAATTTCTTTTAAAATCATTGTGATAAAGCTCTACTCTCTGATAAACCTACGCACCCCGAATTAACCCCGAAGGCTAAGGACACACCATCGCGACATAGTGGAGGCTTAGCACGACATGGTGGAGCGACCTTAGCGTGACACTATGAAACTAATATTTTAAACTCAGATATTAGGCACCTAACTGCGCATTTAGAACGTATTTGTTAGATCCTCCCTCCTTTTCAAAGGATAATTTAGGGGGTGACTTCAGTATTTTATCCCTATTTTTTTATCTTTTACATATTTCATCTAAAATTTACGAAGACAATATTCTTTAGATTATTTGACACAAAAAGGTTTTCTTGTTGCATTTCGATAAACCGAACCGTTTTCGAGTAATTGAGGTTTAAAAGTTAGCATATAAAATACCAAAAGCAACCCCCTCCAACTACCCATTAAAAAGGAGGAAGGATCTGACTAATGCGTTGTAAATGTTCAGTTAGGTGCCTTATATCTCAGTTTCGAATATTTGTTTGATAACTTAAAGGATTCAGAATACGTTGTCAAAAGAAAAATACGTTTCATCCCTCTTTCAGAGGATTATAACTCCCTTATTAATGACTTTTGGAAAAAAATTATATAAAAAGGTGACCTTTTGAACTTTTGATATTCTATTCACCCTGAGACAATTCGGATTCACCTTCCATAATAATTGTCTAATTGCTTCATTGAATAACCAAAACTAGAAAATTATACATTTAATTACTTAGTATAGGACTAATTTTTAGGAAATCTTATTATATATGCCATAAATCGAGAGAAATTTAAATAAAATTAACTGATATACAAAATCTAAGCATATAATTTAGTTTCGGTCCTTAAAATTTAAATTAATCAGGTCATACCGATAAAATTCGGGGAATAAAGTAGTTAGTTTGTAGCGGGGCATGTAATTATTAAGGGCTAGGGGGTACTAATTAATTGCCATAATATTTCACCAATAACCGAGGTGCACATGTCGTTCCGAATTACGCTCATTGCTTATGCATGAGCCGTGTTCAGCGAGTGCTCCTGCAATCTGATCGCCAAAAATAAATTACGGAACCTGTGATTTCAAATTATCCGCACTAGGGAAAACGTCTCCTCGTTATTCTTTATTGGGTTTAATTGAACTTCTTCGTATATGGTAATTTCAGATTGGGCACAATTCGTTACAGTAGGCAGGCATATTACGTTGACGGGCAGTGTTCATTGTTCAAAATGCGATGCTGAAGACGATAAACGATTATGTAAAAGCGGCGTAACGGTAGGTATGTTGTAAATTGCGTGATTGCATCTGTTTTATAAAAACAAAGAAAATATTCTGCTTACTAAAGCAATGTTTCTGGTAACTGGTTCCTTAAAATTGAACTTTTCAAAATACCATGAAGAAAATTGCCAAAGAAATATTTATATAAATTTTATTTATTAAAGAATTTTTAATTTTAATTTAATTTATGATCTGATATGCGATATTATGCGTGGTATGCACATTAATTAAAGTTTAATATATCAAGGCATTTTATATAAGGTTATAAGTTATAATAAATATTGAGTTTGCATATTTATCTATCAGGGTAGCTAAGAATGTTTCTAGTAGATGCCTGAGGATTATACTTTCACAAAAATTAAATTTATATAATACACCCTTATTTGCGGGCGGTCCGAATAACGCAGAAATATTTCACCGACCGTTGAAAACGTTCAAATTCCATTCAGCGTAATAAAATATGTCTGTTTCATATAACTAATGACGTCTGGGGGTAGGTAAATATTAGGCCACCTGCAGTATTCTTTTCATTGTGAATTCAATAGCTAATTGCATTAGAATCGTCCCCCTTTTGGTTCCGTTCTCTTTTCGCTCGGTGATATTCAAGAGAGATAAACTTTTGTTCTTTTTGAATTTTAGAGGCTGCCGCCTTACTCAATTAACATATTTTATTTTATATCTTCGTGGTAGTTGATATTAGTATTTGTAAACGTTTGTATGTACTTTGAGCTGCTATAAAACGAATAATGTTTATTCAACTCATAATCAGAATGTTGTCCATACAAACTTTTAAGTTACTTAAACCTTTATACCTGAACCAATAATATTCGCAGAAGTATTAGTAATCTTTATGCATGTGTTTAGTCTGTTTCTTCCGTATGCAAAAAGATAGAATTGCTTGTCGTTCTGTTTTTGGTATCCACGAGTGTACATATTTGCAAGCATGTTTTTACGTCTGCACCGATCTGTGTGTTCAATTTCCTTGATTAATAGGCAATGAAATAAAGACTGAAATACGATAAGTTGTTCTGAGTATTTATTGAATTAGTAATATAAAAGAATGGAGCGTCAAGTATCAGCCAAATATTTATACCATTCAATTAAAAATCAATAGAACAACAATAAGCAAGGGGAGGAAATATCGTATTGCACTTGACAAAATAAAATTTACCCTTAAGACTCGAATGCGCTTTACCGGGTTCTGTTCACGAAAACCACTTGTACAACATAAGATTAGAAATACTTATTCTTACCATTAAGAGGTAATTGAGAATAAGCTTTACACAATTGTGAATAATTTTTAGTATTTAGATTTACTATTTATGCATTAACATGAAATGTAGAATTTAAATTACTCATCCTGTAATCACATGCGTTTCAGAAGTTGAACTCAGACTCGAAATCGTAAAGAGACTTGCCAGATGGCTAGGAGTGCGATAATTTGCATTCTTGGCACATGACATGTCTCAATTACGATTTGTTTCAAGTGAATTTCAAGGACTCATTCGGTAGCACGAGGACTATTTGGGTTATTAACAGATAAATAGGCTCATTATTTTATCCGAAATGACGCGCGCATCGCATTGGTTATGCTGCGCTGAATTAAGGACGATTATAGTAATTAAGTGAATAGTTCATTTCCATGTTACGTAGTCAGAAAGATAATTGACATTGTAAATGCCTGTGTAGGCAATGTTTGAGTTGAGATGAATAACTAGTTGCCTATACCACAGGCTCTTTACGTTGAGGATTCAGAATACACATGAAAATATTCCGATATTAAATTCAACATCACGCTTGGAATCATAAAAATTAAATAGTAGCATATCAGATGAAATACAGCAATGGAAAACATTGGGTCCAAATAAATAAGAACATATTATGTATATCCATATTAACTAAAAATATTTAAAATTGAATATGAACATTAGTACTTCCGGTTTGAGTAGAAGTAAATTCAATTTTGAATAAAACACCAGGTGTATTTTTTGTTTGTTTCGAAGTCTATTTAAATCTAAATTTAAAAATATGCGTTTACTTTTTCATTTTTATTAAATGTCGAGAAAATGTTTTCAAATAGAATTAATTTTATTCAAGAATATGTTAGAATGTATTAAGACTGAAAAAGTGCACGCAAAATAATGACATAAATTGTTGTAATACATCAGAGCGCGCAAATATCAAAATAAGTTAAATATTTTTCAGGAATACTTATAATCAGAGATGCGAATGCAGACCTCTTACTGGTAACTTGACTGCACTCGACTATGCCACCTTGTCTAATAAACAGTGCACTCGGCGATTATATTTTACCTATTTACATCATTTTTCGTTATCAGTCGGTGGACGTGACGTTTGGACATTTGGAACTTAGTGCAAGAATAAACTTTTTGTGATTCTTAAGAAAACACCTACATATACTTACGAATAAATTAAATATCTTCTTATTAAATACAATGGCCCGTATTCTCAGTATATGATTAAAGTCGTGTTTAATTAAAGTAGCGGTTAAAATAAACAAGAAACGATATAGCTTTATGTCAATTTAATCTGTAAGAGAGCGACGGAGAGCATTACCATTGGAGATAAACACTTTATTAAATTAATCATAGGATGAAAATGTGGGCCAATATTATTTATATTTTTCAAGTTGTAAAAGTTACCTATCATTGTATCTTTATTAAATACATATAACAAGCGGCATGATACTTTTATCACCACCGATGATTCTTTGCATACGTTCCTCATTCTTCTTGATCAATTTCATATGTATTAGTGATGCGTATGCTCTGAATAGTAAATTCTCGTATTTTACACGCAAGCACTGGACTCAATTCGTATCCTTACTTATAACGATAATGCATGGATACTACTTTTTCAATTTGTACTGTTGTTATTTATTATATTAATATATATTAATAATCTGAAGAGCGTAACTCTTAACATAATAGTTATTATATCAATTTTGTTGCAAATTTTGTTGTCAGGTCAAAAAGCGACCGCAGGATGTCGCTATTTAAACTTCTAATTATTACTTCTTTGTTTTTTTTTTAAATAAATTTAATTTCAAAGACAAGCAATTCAACTTTGACTAAGAATATTTTCACGAAATATTTCACAAATGAAAAAATAATGAATGGTCTTAATATCGCTCATTAAATACAACAACGTCATAACTCAAAAAATCAAAAAAAATCAAAACGGAATTTAAGTTGCGATTTACTATCATTCGAATACTAAATACTTTTTAGCAACCTTGTTAGTATATTTTGATTGCTCTTTCAAAATATATTCAAATTATATATATGTAATTTGAATTTGATGTAATTGGATTGTTATTAGTTTGTTGCTCTTGACGTCTGCATATTCATCTTGCTCATTCTGAATATTAATAATTTGGAATATCATTATTGTACCTACCAAAAGTTTCACATATACATACAAGATCATAGTTGATTGGTCTGTATTTATAGAAACCATATTTTATTTCCTTTTTATTTACTTTTTTGATTCTTGACGATTCTTAATCCATTCAAATTATGTAGATGAGTAACGTAAGACAATTTTATTTTTTCGTTTTAGCCGTGAATGAAGTTTATCTTATTCAAAACATTGATATAAAAATTGAAGAAATTGTGTTTTAAAGCTATATACAGGGGTTTCTCGAATAGTCTGACAAAAAAAAATACCGACGAAAGAAGAGACTTCCCAGAACAAGCGAAAAATGTTAAAAAAATTCAGTATAGCAATTATAATTAATTAAAAATTTACCCAAAATGCACGTTATGTCGTTGTGTAAGGCGAGAACCAAAAGTTTACATCTATATAAACGTTTATGGTGTTACGTAGAGAATCAGAGTCGTTCAGTCAAAACTTGACGCGAACTGATAGCACAAAGTTGTAAGGCTAATGATGAATGCGTCGTACGAATGTATTAACTGCTATGAGATCAATTAAAAGCAATTACGTGTCTAATAGAGTGCAAAAGTGTAATAGTTACAATATAATTTATGAAAGGTAATTATGTTAAACAAACCATCTGTCTGGATGTGTCACGAATGTGTTTGCCGATTATAATGTTTTACATTCTGGTTGTCATCACCATTTCTTTGTTATTAGCAAAGTCTATTATTATTGTTCAAACATCAGAATCAACTGAAAAAACGACGTAAGGAAAACCGACTGATTAAAAAAAGCAAGGCGTAATATTTCGCCATAAAAAGATTCCGAAATGTTTATGACGGATACGTTACCTGTAGGAATAAACTTTATTTACAGTGTATTTACTTGTCAAAGCAAATGTTGAAAGAGGGGACGCCGTCCTTATTTTAAACAATTTGTACGGAAAATAATTTACTTCCCGGTGGTTTGCATGCATTTGTCAAGTAAATATCTTGAAGTTCGTATTTCAGCTGATCACGTCAATTCCGTTTAAAGGTCAGGTTCATGTCCGATACCGTGAAGTAGGTGATTCCATTTAATGGATAATAACGGCCCCATTTTCATCACTTGCGATCTATTCAAGAATCACCCTATATACGGGAGTTCTAAAAAAAAACGCCTTCGCTTTCGCGATTCGATTCATGAAGTTGAAACAAATCAAAAGGAAAGAATGATAAAAGTGCCAATGCCCTTCGTTAACGAGTAATTGTATCTTTTTTTTTGGGGTCTGGAGTTACAGTTGTAACATTTTTTTTGCATATAAAATTTAAAGGTTCAGTTACCTTAAATACATATTATTTTTTAAATCTGAATATGCCATATGTAAACAAAGAATTCAGCAAACATGTAAATCTGCTTTATAACGGAACTAACTTGTAATGAAAAGGAACAACGACAGTCCAGCGTAAGCGCTTATGAAAGAAAGCACGTAATAATCGACTTCACAAAAAGATTTCAGATAACGTTGGTGATTGTACTGCACGCAATATATAAACCCTCAAAATGCATGCCATTAAATGAATTGCGAAATAGCATTACAGGCATTATTTAGAAAGAACACTTATCGATCAAAATAAAGCGAGTTTTATATTCATCATAGGTACTTAGTATTGTTCTGTTTTCTTCATTGTTCAAATTAACTGTGAAATTTAAATATGGAAACTAGAAAAAATACTGCAAAAAAAGCATTAGATAATACGTAAGTACAAAATTTAAAAAAAATGCTTCAAAAAGCAGAGATTATATTGTTTTCCTTAAATACAATAAAAAAAATAAAACGCAATAAAAATCGACAGCTAAATTAGTTTGTCATTTTCTCTTAAGTGCTTTCGTTTGTGTATCTAATTGCAAGAAATAAATGTATGTATTCTTATTTATGAATGAACAGCGGCGCAGTTGTTAATTAATTGCATGACCTAAATAAAGGGCACTTTGAAGTAAATTGTTTATAGCTAAATGTTTTTATGATGTCACTTATTAAGAAGAGCATAAACATTTATCGGGGTCATACAGACATATGGTTGTGAATAACTTCTGGTTTTGCTCAGTTATCTTAAACACTGCAGTTTGTCTTTAAAAAATCGTTAAAACAAGAACTCGTCGTTTTTTTATACAAAGTAAACCTTTATGCTGTGATCAGGGAATTAATGAATGAATAATGAACTTTGAAATTAAATAAATGTATTGTTTTAGAATGACACAGAAATAGTGAATCCACGTTTTGTAAATGTAAGTAATTCAAATTGCTATGAAAGTGTTAAAAATTAAAATTGCAAGGTACAGAAAGTACTTTATTATGTTATATTTATTTGAACATTTAAGAATAGACACAATCTGAATTCTGGGTGACTTATTACACTCGGAAAAAGAACAAATTTTATTTACGGTTAATCATTTTTGCAATGTTGAATTTTTTACATTGTCATAGCTTAGCGTAGACGAGGAAACTTAATTATTGTTAAATATAAACGTTTCTAATTATAAAATCACTTCCTGTAGAACTTACAACATAGGTATTTAGATACAATGTGACTAAAACGAAAGTTGTAAGTATAACAGGAAAAGAAATTGAGTGTCATTTAAATTTTTCTTTTCTATTCACATTAAATTCCATATATGGAGGAAATTTATCGGATAGATGTTGAGTTCGTTCTTTTTACACTGACTGCTGCGGTTCGATTGATTTACTTGTTTTTCATTTATTTTGAAATAATCCTATAAACTGCAGCTAAATGAAGAAAAAAATATCCTTTTTTTAATTCACTTTAATGTTTACTAAAGTCAGCACTTATAGATAACAGTACATACAAATCACTTAAAATTTCCAAATCCTTGTCACTGATTTAAATAAGTATTATGATGTATTCAATTCGAGAATATGTTGCAAAGAATGCAATTTTTATTAAGTGATTCTTATTATTTTAATTGAATGTGATTGCAATTTTTTAATAAATTTCTAGAAGTATCTACTCTTTAGATCGCTTAAAATTTATTTCAGTGGTGCGATGTACGTTACGGTCGTATTTTAAATTAATTTTTGAATTAGCCGAATACAAGTTTTAAAACTAGAAGCAAGAAGTTTATTTGCAGTTTTTCATAAACATGGTTAGAATTAAATTAGGCCTAGTTTAGATATCTTTAAATTAATTTAACGTCGTAACTATTCATTGTGTTTTTGTATCATTTAAATTGATGTTATTATTCTTTTGATTTATAAACTTATACAGAGACAAATAGAAATGATTGTATTTTAAGAATTGGCAATTAACAAACTTAAATTAAAACAAAACAAAACAAACAAAAAAAAACAAACTTAATTACAAAAATGAAAAGAGTTAATTTCAAAAATTACATAAGTCACAGAATCAAACATTTTCAAGAATCGATTTTCATTAAAAAAATCAAGTAATTAACAAAACACAAATTATAACAGTTAAATTATTTTTAGCTGATAGATATAGATTTCACGATCGAAATAGTATAATATACTATTTTTTCTACTTTGCGTCACTTATTGAACAAAAATATGAAAAATATTGGATCTTAGTTGTAATGCGTGGCAACACTGAAAACCTTTCGTTTTAATCAAAAGTCACATTAACAAGTTATTAATTTTTCTTATCCAGCTTCATTGTGAGTATATTGTTAAGTAACAAATAAATACTGAGTTATTTTGTTTAATCTATTAAATATTTTCAATTAAAAATGACTAAAATTTCCCCAAAAACAGTGTCACAATGAGCTTCATTGTGAAACTGTTTTTGGTGTCACAATGAGTTCATTGTGAACGCAAAGTAGAAAAAATCAGTTAAAAGATCAAAACTCATTACAACCATGAAACATATTCCTGAAGGTGCAAGTTAAACGCCATATTAGCATACAGAACGTATTCAGACAGCGTAGGCTATTGTTGTCCCGTGCCAAGAACTTGAATTCGACAAGCAACCTTGTACGTCACGTTTTTGAGTCATCTGTCGTCTCTTATTATGTTTGCAGAGGCGCATTGCATCTTCCTTTCGACTTGCAAAGTGTTTTCATTTCCTGCATTTGGGTTGGTTGACACACCAGAGTAAAAATAAGCTTTCGATACATTCACCTCCTCTGTAACAAAAAGTACACTTTCCAAATTTAAGTTTGTGAACTAGAAAAGAGATACTTACTAAAACCACATAATAGTTTGATTTAATGGACATGGTAACGGTAATTTAGTTCGACTCTTCTTAAATTCATTGATAACATTTTGAATCGTGGTTTTTGGAATTATTAACAATTTACAATTTACACAGAATGTATTAACAACTTTTCCTATCTGTCAGCAGCACGCCTATTTATAAATAAGTAAATGTACTTCGACCTAATACAGGAAACGGTCCTGAGAAAAAGCTGCATAAGAACTGAAAGTTTGATGTAGGTATGGCAATGGACGCCAGTGGCTGGTCTATGCCGATGACATGGTATTGATAGCGAGGTCCAAGAAAGAAGCAGAAAGAATATTCAAGCTATTGTAAGGGAAGTTAAGGGAATGTGGTTTCACAATTAACCAAAAAAAAAAAAACAAAGTATTTGGTAATGAAAGAATGCCCACTAGTCTAGTTATCAACTGCGCAGAAAACAGGCAATACAATGTGCAAGGGGGACGAAAAGAAGGAAATAGGAAACCGGATGGTGAAAGGGAGTAAAACAGCTGGAAAGTTGTCAAAAGAGAAGAAAGTATCAAATAAGAATGTAATAAGTAGCACTGTAATAAAACAATGAGAGAAAGAGAAGAAAACAAACTAAAAGCATAGGAACGGAAAATTTTGAGGAAGATTTAAGGAGAAATTAAAGTCGAAGATTCAGAAGGAGAACAAATAACACAGGAGTTGTACAAGAAATCCAAGTATTGTACAAGTGGTGAGAAAGCAAAGAGCCAGATGACTGGGCGAGAATGTCTAACGAAAGGTGGGTTTAAAGAATTTTAATGGAAGAGGAAAGAGGGAAAAGAAGAAGATGGCAACCCAGAAAGAAATGGTTAGAGGAAGCAAAGAAAGATCTAAGAGAAGTGGAAGTCAGGTATAGGAAAGAAGAGGCAGTAGTGAGAAAAAGGTGGCAAAGAAGAGTGAGAGAAAGATGGCGAAAATAGTCGGGTCAAGAGTCACAAACCATGTCCGTCAGAACAAAGTAAAAATAACACAAGTGATCAGTGCAGCTCGATGAAACAAGGCAAAAAAGAAACCATAAGCATAATTTCACCTATCTGTCAGCAACACTCCTATTTATAAATAATTAAAAGTTGACATTTGTATTTTGTTTCACAGCCGTCTATCTGTGGTCGGATTTTTTTCGGTATACATCTTATATCCAGACTTTCCTTAAATATTTTGCAAAATTTTCAAGTATTTAGAGCAAGGGAATCGTTTCGAAATTTAAACTTTAAACTAAAAGCGCCAGGATAAGATTAGCCGTTATTTAAAGGTTTTTTTTTTCATATTTGAAGTATTTAGTGTGAGAAAAATCCTTAAAATCAAAATACTTTTGAATTATAAAAGTTATAAAAAGTCATGCTAATAAGAAAAATAATTACAAACTCTTTCTTTTTCAATTGATTTTGCCCTTTCGTTTCTCGTCGGATTCTTTAATAATCTGTCACTCATATGAGTAGCTACTATTCATTTTTGCGTATGTATTTTTTTATTTTATATATTTATAGAGGCAGAGAGCGCGGAAACAAACAACATAGACGATCAAGAACCTATCAACGAGGAAGTAGAAGAAATGATTTGCAATATGAAGAACAACAAAGCCCCAAGTCAGAATGGTATAACAGCGGAGAATATAAAATATGGAGGAAATATTTTGAGGAAGGAGATGATAAAATTAATAAAGGAAGTATGGGCAGTGGAGAACATCCCATCAGCATGAAAAAAAGCAGTCATTTATCCCCTACTCAAAAAGGGCGATGTGTCACAATGCAATAACTTTAGAGGAGTAGCAGAACTAGAAGAAGAAACGTACAAAGTTCTACCGTCTTTGATAAAGGTTAGTTTGGATAAACAAGCAGAAAACATAATCAGTGAATATTAGTGTGGTTTCCGGAAATCAAGATCGGCTACGGACCAAATATTCCTGTTGAAACAAGCATTAACTTCCTGCTACGAATAAGAAATACCATACTATTCATTGATTTTAAGGCGGCACATGATACTACAGTACACCGGAAGAAACTGATCCATGCATTGCATACTTTTAACATCCAGAAGAAATTAATAAACCTAGTAAAAATGACGTTGCAGGAAACCAGTGCGACAGGTAAAGTAGACGGCGAAGAAAGTATAGACTTTGAAGTTAAAAATGGGCTTAAGGCAAGGAGACCCACTGTCAACATTGCTTTTAACCTGGCATTGGAAGGGATAATCAGAAATAATGGAATTAACAGACAGGGAACTTTATTAAATAGAAGTCATCAATGCCTATGCGGATGATATAGTGCTAATGGCAGAGGGTCCAAAATAACTAAAAGCCATAACAAAACAACTGGTAATTTGGAGGTGGAAATACAAGATACAGAGAAGATATCTTTCAAGGAGATAGACAGCTACATGTTTCTGGGCTCGCTCATAAACAGCAAATGCGACGAAGAGGTAGAAATAGAATTAAGACTGGCCAAAGCTAACAAATCTGCAGGAGAGTTACACACAATTCTTAAAAGCAAACATTTATCATGGAACACAAAGAAACTATTGTACAAAACGGTTATACGATCAACAATGCTCTATGGATGCGAAACGGGGGTGATGAATAGGAGAATACTGAACAAAATAGAAATATGGGAAAGAAAGATACTACGCAAAATTTATTGAGGGAAAAAACGGATGAAAGATGAGGGAGAGAAGAACAAATCAGAGAAAATCAAAGAACTGTACAGCGACACTAGAATAGAAGACGTGATAAAATTTATGCGTTTACAATGGCTAGGCCATCTCGAACGCACCGATAAAAAGAGAACAGTAAAGGAAATAGCGTGGAAGGTGCCACAGGGAGAGAAGAAAAGGGGTCAACCAAAAAGAAAATGGAGAGAAGCTGTGATGGAAGACGTCAGGAACAGGGGATCGACAACTGGAGAGAAGCGGCGAAGGACAGATAGAGATGGAAAGCAAAAACACGGCTATAGGCCCAAGAGGCCTGCAAAATGCCACATATATTTATTTTTACGTATTTTTTTTTGTAGTTTCTTATCACATGTGATTCTGTATAATACTGAAGGGATTGCACTCTTTTTAATTTAAATTATTGCTGTAGGAAAGGAAGGATTTACAATCTCTTAATCTGTTAATATACAGAATTAGTTCTCCAAGTTCGATTTAATTCAGACAATTCAGTGTAATTATATTTTATACTCAATATAAGTTTCAAAATATTCATTTACGTGAAAGTAATCAAATCCGACATTTCAAAGAATCAACAGTCCATGTGCTCCGAAAAACAAAACCGTTCACTATCCACCAAAAACCTTCTGCTTTCTTCTAAGTTTATTTAAAATTAGTCGTGGCTTTTTGCCGCGTATGCTTTACGACAATTCGAAGAATTGCTTCTTAAATTCAATTATTCACGATGACTGCACGAAAATTCATAATGTATAAAAATGACTTGGCTGGATACGTAACAGGGCGACAAAATTAAACGGGTTTATTTTCAGCCTTAAAACTTTGTCCAAAAAAGTTCAAGTTCCAGTTCATTAACTCCGTCGGCGCTGAAAAATTCCCCAAATATTAGAAGGACAATGGATTTTTTGCGGGTTTTTCATAGGACATAAATTATAAATGTAAATTATAAAAAAAAAAAACATTTGAATTTTTCTACATACGTTTGCGTGTGTGTGTGTGCACACGTGAGTACATATACATATATTGTACATATAACAAACTCGTTTTCAGGTTAGCAGCTTGCTCATCGTGCATTATAGTTATTGTCGTCAGGATAATTTTAATAAAACTGATTTATATCAACAGGTTTGAAACTAGATTGTAGATTGCGTGCCTTATGTTACTTTATTCTTAGCCGGTAGAGATGTTAAAATGTAACCCGTTGCGTGTGGATTTCCTGGAAGTAGAAGTCTTTTAATGTCGTCACCTCAGTTTTATTATTTACATTATTGTAGTTTTTTTTTTCCTTGTTTTATATATAGAATAAGTGACTACATTTTGGCACAAAAAAATTATATCAAAAACACCATAAGCCATATAACTTTTCTGACTAATAAAAGGATGTTGTACTAAAATCCACTGACGTCATTTAGCACGCGCGGATAAAATTAATGTGAAGCACATGGAGGGCATGGTAATGTTGCGCTCGCGAATTGTTCTATTTTTAAGTAAAGAATAAGTTGCAAGTGTTTGTATCCGGATTACGGTATAATGACGTTAATGTATCCGGAAATCCTTATTACAATTGCACGAATGTGCAAACATATAGTTTACTTTAATTTTCTTGTTAGTAGTAAAACTTTCCAATCTTCTTTCACCACTAATACTAATCAATGATTCTTTACTTTTTTTAATGTTCAAAATATAATAAATACATAAGTTGAACAAACAGTTTATTCGTTTTTATTAACCATTTTGTCCAATAAAATTAAGCAAGCTATAGCAGACTCTGAAATGGTATTGAAAATCTTTTCGATTTTTATACTAATAAATGGTTGAACAATTGATATAAGCCGCAAATAAAAGTTAAAAACAATAAATAAAATTATCCATTAACTACGAATAAATTTCAGCAATGTTTCTGTAAATAATTTTGTACCACTTAATAGTTAAAATCATTAAGCTGTAAAGCATTAAAGGATGCAACTAACTTTAAAAAACTTAAGCGCAACACCGGAAATAAAAAAGCTTATTTAATAAGGTACTGGAAGTAAAAAATTATAATTAAAATCCGGTGAAACCTATGTCTCTAGGATGTACTTTCTGGAACTATTAGAGCATACTTCCTTTCAGATTATTGATGTATTTCTGGGAAAGAGCTTCCTATTCTTCGCATAAAGAATTTGCTAGTTTTCAAGTATTGCGACGATGATACTCCCGAATTTTAACTTGTACGATAGGATAACATGGCCAAACGAGTACTATCTGATCTTGAATTAATAACAAGAATAAAGTGTTGCCAAAATTTAGACAAGTACGCTGGATTTCACAAACGTCCCTTAAATTTAATCATCGATTAAGAATAATCATTCCTACACCTTCAATACATGAAACCATGGCAACGTTTACTTTTAACGGATGATTAAATTTAAGTAACATTTGTGAAACCAGCCAGTAGTATTACAATGGGCACAAGATATCCGTTTGAATATACTGCAACGATTCTGGTTCCGTCTCGTAACATGACGAGATAAGAAATGCCCATTTAAAATAATACCATTCCTAACTGTAAGTCAAATTTTATAAATAAATAGAGTCCCACAGGCTGCTAATTTGCAAATCTTGAGTCTCTGTTGCATCGTTTTCTTTACTTTCTTTTCTAATCCTCTTCAGCCCATTTCCAATATGCGATACTCAACTTTATATCTTCTGCAATTGCCTCCGTTACTTTTTTTTGGGCTTATTTTTCTCCTCTGTTGCCCGTTCTTATTTCCTCCAAAGATTTTTTGCAACATTTCCAGTTTTGTTTCATTCTATTTGGTCATTGCCAAGTTTCGTTGCTGGTCCAATTATTATCCTATGAATTACGATTTTGTCCGCCTTGGAAATATTAAACCTACTTAACGATAATTTAAATTACGATAACTGTTACTTTACATTTATTTCAAAAATTCTAAGTATTCTTTTTGAAATCATTCTTAACATTGCCTTTAATATTTATAAAAACCTGGGTCGAGTTTTAAAAGTGGTATTACATATAAGATCATCTCTAGATAATTCCTCAGTAAAAACAAAATTGATATTCTCGTAAGGCAAGTAACTTACAGGATGTTCGACAAGCACGGAGCAAAGCTATTTACGTTATATAGAAAGTACTTAAAATAGCTGAAATTAACATTCTCTGTATTGCGCAAAGTGCTAATATGTGCCTTATAGGAATACGTATACGGCAATAAAAATACGTATGTCTATATACAAACCTTTATGAAAGCGATTTCATAGAAACTAGTGGACAGGGAAGGCACGAGTTCGTCTACGCGAATTGTTTACAGTTTCTGTTTCGATCATCGATAGCCCTCGTTTGCAATACACGTTGTTATCTAATATCTGCTTTGACCATTCTGGTGACATTTCCAAGAATGACAGACTTCAGACTGATTGATTTGTGGTACGTGCGTAAGGCTATCTCTTAACCAGTGGGCTCTTTACGCGGAGTTAGTTATGTGCGCGCCCTTAAGAGAAACTTATTGTTTGCGTGTTTCTATTAAGATACCTTAATCTTGATTCAAGAATTTATGCCGCTTAATGGATAATAGAACGTTTCTAATGCCACAATGGCGAAATAAATCCTGTTACGTGGACGCGATAATAAATCTGTGCGTGAAAATATACATTCTCGCAATTCAGGACTTACCAAGTGTTTACACGCTTGTGAATGTCGAAAAGTACTGTGTTTATATAAACAAACTTATACTTATGTATGAATGGAGAAATATTTATTTTATTGACCATCAAGATGTAAAATTATAGATTTTTAAAATACTTACCCCATTTTTGTTTGTTTGTTTTTGTTTATAATATGACTTAACAAACGCCGCCTCTTATTTATATGCGCATAACGATTCAAATATGTATATTTTAATAAAACAATTTAAAAATGTTATTGTCTAGGGAGAGAATTTTAAATATACAAAAATATTTTTACGTTTATTTCAGTTTTTGTTACTTTTAATCCCACCTTACTTTCCAAAAGTCAATAAACTTAAAGTACGTAACCCCTCAGCTTATAAAATTCACAACAATGCAATTACATCTGCGATTCTTACATGCAGGTAAATACAAGGAAACTTGATGATTCATCGGCCTTTATTCGATCGAACGCGTCCCAATAAGGCAGAATTTGAAGACAACACATCATCCACAATTAATTAATTAAGTTGAATACGACCAGATGGTAACATATACCCGGGACTGAAAATTACAATAACAAGATTCCGAGAGCTTTAAGCCCGGTAAGGAAGCTTGGAAACCGGATCAGCCGATGCAACATTCACCGCTCGCTTGATGGCTTTTTTTGCGGTATGATTAACTATAAGACTTTTTTTTACTGAAATATTCAATTATTTGAGTTAAAAAGCAAACTCGTGTAGATCAAGTTGCCGCGCAGTGAACATTTATTTTTTGTGGGGGTTATTTAGCTGTCAATTTGTTGATAAAGTATTCAAAGATGGCTTTAACGTGTTTGTAATTTCTATAAATGTGTAAATAAAAAGTTATCAATTTCTAACTTTCAGGAAAGATTTTTTTCATTATTGAATTTTTTATTACATATTAATTTTGTTTTACCAATAATGTTATGATCTATGATTTGATGGTGTACCGTTACTTTTATATTATATGTTTTGTTTGGTGATTCTGTGAAGAATTGAAGGCTCTTGGTAAAATATTTGAAATATTCCTACTTTTACAGTTTTTACTATAGGCCAATAGGTTTTATGTGTTGAATTTATCATTAAATTACATATGAAGTCATTCTATAAACATTTTAATAATAGTTTGATTTAAAAAATAAATTTATTATTATTAGTCGCACTTTATGCTATAAAGCACTATAAAGCAGCTGAAAGGGATGTTAAACGTACGGAAAAATCGAGGAATTAAAAACCTTATCGAAGCCATACCTCCTATGGGAGAACCCGAATATTCACTCTAAAACGTTACTAGTAAGATAAAAGCATACACAAATCATTAAATCTCCTGTTGGAACCTAAGATGAGCATTGGTTTAGAAGTGATGTGGAGAACCCCATATTTTTACTATACATCTTCAGAAAGTGTTTGTTCCATTCCCTAGGAAAGTTCCGCTTAAGGATGAAAAGAATATTCATCAACTCCTTGCTGCCCCATACTAAATGGATATTTCCAGTCAAGCTCTTTGGATGACCGAAACGAATGACCGAATGACACAGGAATATTAAGAGCTACCCTCAGAAGGGTTAAGGATTATTACATTTATATTTAACGTCATTATAATAGGTTACTTCCCATCACAATGGAAAGCGATTAAAATCATTTTCACTCCGAAGTCAGAGAAAGTAAGTGCCTTCCTATCGATCAAATAGTCTACTACCAGTCCTAGGAAAAATGTTCCAGAAATTATTCTTGACTAGATTAAAATCATACTTAGAAGAAAAACGACTTATTCGAAAACATTAATTTCGATTTTATCAGAAATACTCCGCCACAGAACAAGTGCACAGAGTAATGAAAAAATAAGGTGAGCTACAGTGCAGATATATTGTTTAGCTGCTTTTATGGACGTTTCTGTGGCTTTTCTTATTGGCTCTTCAAGTTTTTATTTGATTGGCTTATGGCCGATTTCTTCACCATGTTTAACCTAAGGTTAATTTATCTAACAGTTTGAATGTGACGTACAGTTGGCCGTACACATACTATATGTCACATTCTAACTGACAGATAAATTTAACCTCAAGATAAGGCGATGAAGAAATCGGGCATTAATCAGACACGTAACTCCGGGATCATTGTTTAAACTAACGAATATGTTTATTTTGTTCTTAATTTAGGCAAAGCTTAAAACTATATTCAAAAACTGCTCCAAGATTTCAAAGGTTTTTTTAGTAGTAGTTATGTAGTAGTTATGATACAGGTAATATCGAGGGGAACATGCAAACCCAATTCCATTAGCTTCAGATAAAGAATATTACAATTTCTTCTATTATTTTCACGGTTAGAAGAAAGCATATGATCAGTATCTCCAAATTCTCCACATGAGCAATTAGGGGAATCTCCTATACCTACCTATCTTGTATAAAAGGAAAGATGACAGGCAATGATTGAATCTAACTCTGAACAGTGTCGTAACCACTTTTCTAGGCAAACTATGTCAATCTAAGTACATTTGGGCACGCAGTAGCAAAAAAATTAGCTTTAGTTCTAGTACATTCATTATATTTAAACTCCCAATCTTCATAAATATTCCTCTTAATTCCTGGTAAAAATTCACTTGAGCTAATAAAATTATACATGGCCTCTCCAACCATGTTACAGGCTTCTTTCGCAAGTAGATTCACCAGAAATTCCTCGATGTGAAGCGGTCTACAGAAAAAGTATATTCGTACCAGAGTCACTTAGTTTAAAGAACAGTTCTTTTAATTCCAATACTATACGATACTTCTTGGCCAAAAGTCATCTAGAATTTAGTAACGATAATACACTTTGAGAATCTGAGCAGATAAGTGATCTTATGTGTATCAATGAGTTTGAGTGCCTCTAAAAGTGCATACAATTCAACTTGACATATATTAGTTTTAGGCGGCAATTTCTTTTTTATGTTATGATGTTAGGTATGTGGAACTCAATCCCAACTTTATTGGTGTCATAAATTCAATTTACAGTTGAGAGTTCTAGCAGAATAGTAGTCAAAAGGGGGCTATTAAAAGTTTACTCTTGTTTGATTGCCAAGCTTTCGGAAAGTATTTATTTCCTTCATCAGGGCGGCTATAATATTAATATGAAAGTGTTACACAATTGAAAAATATAGGTTTTAAAGTTTTACTTACATCTAAGTGAGGTTAATAAAGTTAACGTTGCACATTTTTGAACAAGCAGGATTAATTTCTTACGTAGTAACCATGATTGACACTTAATAACGTTGAATTGTATAACAGATTAAAATTTACAAGTCACAATTTAAAATGATGGACAAAACATTTGAAACGATAGCGTGCAAAATGGCGCCTATCTTGTAATGCTTCTAGGTTAGTTTAAAATCATTTGGAGGGAAAAGATCCCGCCGGGAAATTTGAAAAACTGACTGTAATCTTGATAGAGTTCAAGAGAAAAAGAAAATCTTAAAATTATTAATTAGATACAGAGATTGGGGCTGGCACAAAATTTGTGAAAATTGACGCAAAAATAAGGGGACAAAAGTTAATTGTAAGTTCAAAAGTGTTAAAAAATTAAACTACTCAAGTTTGTATCAGAAGTATTGTGTATGTTGGTATTTGTTAATAAATTATGATAAATTAAACTTTAAATTAAAGTTTGAAATATCAGTTTGTTTAGTAATGGTATTGTTATTTATGAGAATGTGATACATTTCTAAAAAACTGTGTTTGAAATAGTTGGGTTCGATAGTTAAAATTTCGGAATTCAATGAAATTCAATAAATTAAATTTATACCCAAAAAATATATCCACTCAGAGCATTTTATGTTGGTGTTCAAAACCATAGTGATAACATGCAAGTCGAGTCAAGTTAAATGCTTCTATCAATGTGGGGCGGGAAAACATTTCCAGAGTGAAGAGTTTCTAGCCAGGTTACTCATGTGATGAAATTTCACCAATATTAAGCTGCTGTCCACTTTCATTCGACTTAAGGAGGTATTTAGACGCCAACCACTTACTTCTTAATTCAACTGGAGAATCAAAAGCCTCGATATCTACGATCTCTATTGAATTCTATTGAAAATCTCCTTTTCGTTTTATGTAATGGGAAAATCAAATGGCTAAAATATTTTATCCACTATCACATTATAATTGGACTTTTATCCACACTTATGAAGCATTTAGAGTGACCTATTATCCACTAGTGGAATAAAGTTACTTTATTCCACTAGTGGATAATAATAAACAACGTACCATAGCAACCAATAAGTATGATAAAGCCTGTCAGTTTCATTTTACGAAAACGAATATTTTTTAATTAAATTTCGCTCATTCTGATTCCATAAATGTTGTGATTGTGGATAAAACGTTGTATTGCAAACGTTATTTGCAATGTTATCTAAAACACTTATACAATAAAAAAAAACTATTATATGAGACTTCTAAATGTCAACATGGTGTCAAGGTATGCACCTCACCAGGTGTGATGTTCGTACCTAATTGTCACCCACACTATCTAGTATTCTGCAAGGTAGCGTATTTGATCAGATTTTAATTCAATGCTTACTGCTAACTTACCTGCCCAAAAATATCGAAATTGTAACGTTTGCTGATCATACGGTATTCTGCAAGGCAGCGTATTTGAATAAATTATGATTCAGTGCTTACAGCTAACCTACCTTCCCAAAAATATCGAAATTGCAACGTTTGCTGATATATAGCAATATAGCACATAAATGTATTCCCCAGCCTTTACTGAATTACCTGTGCAAGTGGTTGAAAATATGACCGTTAAGACCAATCATACTAAGCCAACATATGTAACATTCTCCTTAAAAAAAAGAAGAGATATATTGAATATTTGTCTTCCGAAAGAGATCAAGTAAAGTACCTAGGTCTTCATTTGGACAGGCGTTTGATGTGGGAAAAACATATCTGGAGTAAGCGTAAAAAACTAAGCCTCATTATCCCTAAAACGCATTGAGTTATGAACTATTGAAACCATAAACAAGATACCTATGGCATTCAATTATATGGGCAGTGTTCCCAACTCGGTCGCCACATCTCCCTCTAATCTAGACTGTGATTTGCGGAGATCCGACGTAGGCCGTATATTGCCGCTATTCCAATTTCGGTTGCATGAAGATGTAGCGACGGAGTTGGAAACACAGATTATGGGGCACAACAAATGACTCCCATATTGGGAAACTTCAATACTTTCAGTTCAAAAAATAATGCTTCATTTGTCATACCCCGTGCTACTTTCCAAACTATGTCATTCATCGTGACCTTAATATGACTAAGAAAGTATGAAAGAAAGAAATTGCTTCTACGAAATATGGATCATCCCAATCATCTGGCTGTGGATCTTTTCATTACCCCTAGAGTTATGATCCACTAGACTTACCTCAATTCCTGTACATAATGGCCACTTTACACTACCCTATTTCTTGTACAAGATTTGGTTTCATTTCTATAGTCATATTTAGACTTTTTTTTAATCCAAACGTCCTCGGCGTTTAAGGGGAAGCAGTGTCGAATTTTATCCCCAACACTGAAGGATGCCTGAAGTCGATACCGACCACCCCCAAGAAAAATCCCGAATGCGGTTCGAACCGACGACCATGCGATTGCAAGGCCGGGCCCCTACCACTTGGACCGTTCAGGCGTATAAAGATCAAGAAATTTTCTGTGCTGAAGATACGGTTTAGAGATAGAACACGTTCTATTTTTTCAGATAACTTTTGATTCAAGTTAAATTTTGCCACACATACTGTATAATTCAAATTCATGAAATCGAACCAAATCTTGTACAAGAAATAGTGTGGTGTAAAATGGCCTTAAGTGTTGTATTTTTACGTTAAGTTCTATGTAGTCAAAAATTACAATAGTATACCTAAATTAGGTATACCTCCAAGTATACCTGTCACAAATCTGATTAATTATTAAATTTTATAAAAATATTCACTTGATACGCAATCATATTTAATATACATTTTAAGAAAACACTTATTCTGACAGAAACGTAAAGGAAATAACACGTCGTAAATAAATTACAAAAAAAAAAGCTTTTCCTTCATCGCATATAAACCTCATTAGTATTCTGTGAGCCGCATTTAAGTTTGTAAGCGATAGCCACACGAACGTGACCATTCGGCATATTCGTGTGGTCATAGGTTGATTTTTTGTTGGCATGATTGATTATTTCGTCCTACTAATCCCTGCGTGTGATTCAAGAATACTGGAATGATGCAAATGCTCTTCTCCGACGCAATCGTTCTTGAATAAACGAACAACAAATGAAATATCCGAGAGGGCAAATTAACGATTATTACTGCTTTTTTTTTAGGTCCGAACCGTCCACGTGTTCTTACCTGAATAAAGAGCTAAAATTTCCTGACAGGTATACAGACGAAATAAATTACAGGTAACGATTAATAAAACAAGAAGACATTCAGAAATAAGTCTAGTCATTTCGTGTATCGCTTCCGTCTTCTTACAGATGTAAATAAAATCTTGAAAATTCATACATGCATCGTACTTATTACTTTAATCGTTTGCGATGCATCAACGTTGATGTTTTAATTTTTTTCTGACTTGACCGGACTCGTGTTATTTGTACGCCAAATTATAAAATACCACGCCAAAAAACATCTTTGCAATATTCAAGGCGGCTCTGTTGTACATATTTATTTATAATTTAAATTTTTTTAAACAACAAGAGCACAGATATCGATCGCATTAATCCATTCAATTTATAATTCAATGAAAGGAACTTACTGGCATAACTTCGTAATGAGTGTTTTCTTTTATTATTAGTAATGGGAATTGCTGGTTCTGAGGAGATTTTGAGCGTCCGTTATTTCATAAATTACGTGATTAATTTATTTAATGCCGTCGCGGGCAATCGCTGTGTTTAAGTAGGTCCTGCAATTAGGCTTTTTGTTTTTAAAAAATCTTTATTGGGTACTTATAAGTAAGCAGCTGTAATTAATCATTACTTCGTGAAGTAGTCATTCCTGAAAACACGATAATTGTGCTCCAGTTCTTCCTCATATTAAAGCGTTTAAAAACTTGCTAATTAAACGTTACCATGGTTGGCATATTTGTATCTTTTTTGCAGAGTACTTCGTAAGGATGAATTTATTATTTAATTTTAAAAATAATTATTATCCCATGAAATATAATGTGTGCAATTACTTTTTTGATATATTTTTCTATTTAATCTTTAAAAACCTTCATGTTTTAACGTATAAGTGCCGAGTGCTCTTTTTTAAAATTAAAAATGTGACCTCTTAAATTGCATTATTCTTTTTGCAATAAATCATTTTTGTAACATAATTGAACTCTTCTTATAATATTAAACTTTTATGAGCCTCTACATAATGATTAAAATAGAATTTAGCGTTAAACAATAATTTTTGACTTGAAAAGGATAAGGAGCTAATTGGTTTCTTTCAGAAAGTGTAATTCTTACATAAGACTTCGCTAATGGGAACGATTAATATCGAAACTACAATTTTAAGCAAATTAAACGAACGTACGCGCAAAACAAATTGTTCTGCGAAATGATTGGCTTGATTGAGTACTTTTTTGTAATTGATTAGGCTTATTTATGGCGTCGTCTTTAATTTCACAGTCACGATTTCAGCCCGAGTACAAAATGCCGTGAGAAAAATTAGTTCCCACTGCGAACGCTCTAAGGAAATTCAAAACTGCGCCATTTCTTCACCTAACGGAACTCGAAACCTTAGGAGATTTCGCTGAGGATTTAAACTGAATTAAAGTAATCGCGAATGTCTTTAATTAACTATCCAAAAATCCCTTGTTGGGAATGACAAAATCTGAAGGTAAAATTGATTTATATGATCGAAGTGACTGAATAAACACCAATACATTTGTATTTTTTGTTTGTTGTGTAGAACATAAAATATTTACATTCAAGATTACAATAACTTTGGTTGAATAATGAAAGTTTATTAAAAAATGTTAGAGGGAGACAGTGTACGTGAAAGAATGTGTATTTCCTTTCTTTATATAAAATCCTATCCCTTACTTACTATAAGTTATAAACAGATTTTATGTGTTATTTAAATATGTTGACAGGATATCCTACAAATTTATTAGCAAATTATAAATTTGCAATATTTCAGCTACGTTGTTTATGACTGTTGTTATTAGATGTTGTAGATCACCTATCCCAGCCCCATTTTCTTGAAGATACAAAAGTTGCAGAAGAAAATTAATAACAAAAGAAGAGATAATGCTACAAAATCAGAAGTAGACATGACCGACATTACCTAATACTAACATTTACGCCCGATTTTATGATCGTCGGATAAACTAGGTATAACAGCATTCTTGGAATAACTTAACGTAGATATGGAAGAATATTAAAGGATATTCGGTGAATAGTCATTCTGTCGTTATTCTACGTTTGTGAAACTGGGCCTTAAAGTGGGAACAAAAACCGACCTGATACTGAACAAATCTTTTAATTTTACTTTTTTTTTAATATCACTTATGGTTAGAATAGTAAAAAACCAGATCACTCGTGTTTTTTTTCTTCATATAGAGACTTACTGAAAAAATGGGAAGGTATTTTAAGAGCGCCAGTACATTATACAAAAGAATCTAGCTAGACACGGCTTTCTTCAGCTGAACTACTCCATCGACATTACATTTCAGGAGAATTTATTCTAGATAGAGCAGTGAATAGGGAACCTCTAATAATGGGGAACTTCTAATAATTAGATCACATTAAGGTCAACTTAGGACTCTTAAGGTAGAGCTATGGTTAGGACTGATTTCTCTACACTCAAAAACCGATTTTGTTAAATGAAACAAAATTGTGTCAACTCAACTAAATTATTCGTTTAAATAGCAGCAAACAAATCATCGATACTTTTCAGAATTTCTATTATGACACGGTTTTACTTTACGGTCTAAGGCCAATATTAACTACAAAAGATCTTTGACAAAGATCTTTTATAAAATATATTTTATAAAAAATATGACAGTGTAATAGGCAATCTTTTATAAAATACAGTAGACCTCGGTTATAACGGCCTCGATTATAGCGATCCACCGCTTATAACGAACTACATTTCAAGTCCCGTCATTTTTCTCTATATTTGTGGCATTATCGCTTATTACGAACTTCGGATATAACGAACCGATTTTGATGGTCCCTTGAGGTTCGCTATAACCGAGGTCTACTGTATTTCTATTTTTATAAAATATATTACACTGTCATATTTTTTTATAAAATATCTTTTATAAAAGATCTTTGTTAAAGATCTTTTATAGTGTAATATTGGTCTAAGTAAAGCCTTCAACTGTGACTATAAGTTTTGTCTTAGTAGCATTCTTACGTTGAAGGTAGGTATCAGATAGTGTGCGATATCGGGTGTACTGCAGAGCTGTTCTAAGTACTACTTATAAGTACAATAAATACAAGTACAATGAGAAGAAAAGAACTTAAGTATAAATACAAGTCTTTTTCATATAATTCTGATAAGTATAAGTACATGTCCATGGATAGTACTTATAATAATAAATACAAGTACATTTTCCACTCAATTGTCATTATTTACAGTAAGTATTTTATAACTATAAGTAGTAAAATAAAGGTAACAGAAAAAGTTCAATCTGAACATATATTTACAAAGTACTAAAAAAAAGAACATATTTTTGGGATTTTTTTATAAATTTCAGTTCATTGTTGTAGTTATTCAGAACTACATAATATGTATATAAAAATATTAAAAAATAAATTAAACAAACAATATCGTTGTAATTATGCAAATTTTCATTAAAACACAAATTTACTAATAATTGTTTTTATTATTTCGAATAAATGGGTGCCGTAAAGAATAATACCTAAAATGAAAATATGAAAATTTAAACTAACATAGGATTTTAAGGACATATGGCAATTAATGCAATCATAAATAAAATTTGATGCGATTTTGTTCACTTTGAACCCGTTCAGTTGAACGTCAGTTTAAACCTCCTTTGTACAACTGGCTCTAAAACTTCTAAGATTGTTTTGTTCATATTTAGACAACTTTTTTATACATGAACATGTTCCACTTACGATTTTTTAAAAATATTTTGTTATTTTGTATGTAAATTTAAAAGATTTTTGTATCACTGCAAAGAGAAAAAGATCTACCGAATGAAGCACAAAAATATTACATTGCTATTTAAAAAAAAATACGGTAACACAGTAAATGTTAGAATTTTCTCAATTAGAATTCTAGGATATTCTAGAAATAGGAGATGTGCAAAACAAAAAAACTCGACGATCTACTTATTATGTGAACATGTTGATTTTAAAACGAATTACAAGTATACAAAAGTAGAAAACAATCTGATTTTCACATACTTTTGCATTATTCTGAAAAGGATAACAGTAAAGTACTTATAGATGTACTTATTTTATAAGTACAAGTACAAGTACTATGAGTATTTAAATACAAGTACAAGTACTGTATTTGTTGAATGTACTTAGGTACAATTACAAGTCCTAAGAAAACTACTTAGGACTTGTACTTGTACTTAAATCGTAAGTACACGGCACATCTCTGGCGGTGTAGCATCGACAGAGAAGAAAATAACTACATGTTGCAGTTCTACAAGGTTCCATATTACTTTTAGTATTTATAAACGATCTTTTCCATAAAGATCTAGAATCTGGGTCTGTCACCGTCGACACACTGAAAGCTTCGCTCACTCATAGGAGAGGGCTGAAAAGTGAATTCAGTCAAACAGATTAGTGCTAAATAAAGATAAAACTAACCATACGTTTTTCAATGAGAAATTTGAAAAATGTCAATACTGATCATATCGAAAGAAAATTTCTCGATCCAAGACTTCACATAAGTTCGGTGGCCTGGAAATTAACAAAATCCTTATATCTTCTGCGATATCTTTCTGGAAATATACCTCTAGAAACATTAAGAACCGTATATTTTTCAGACTTCCACTCTTATCTTTCATATGCTATATGGGGACATGCAACTGGTACAGTTAGTTTATTTAAATTACAACGAAAAACTATTCGGTTGCTGAGTGGTATGGGTTAAAATACCTCGTGGTTAAAAAAGAATCGCCAACTTTTTTTTATTACAAAAAATATATACAGGGTGTCGCTAAATTCCGTGGACGTGGCTTAATCACAGATTCCTGGGCTCAATATAAGATGATTTAGCTCAACTTATCTATAACCAAAAGTGCTTTGTTAAGTCGGTATTCTGCTTCAAAGTTATTGAAAAAAAAGTTATTTTTCTTATAACAAAAGAGCACTTGAATTGATTTGGATGATGATTTGGGTACGATGATCAATAGTAAAGGTAGGTCACATTTTCAGATGGTTTAAGCAATTTACATTGGGTCGCCAGTGTGAGAAATAGGGTTACCATAGAACAGACATTGCAATAACTCTTTTGCGGTTAGGAAAGTAACATTATTTAGGCAATTTTTAGAATGAAGCATTCATTAAATAACTTTTTTCAATCTTTTTAATTTTTGATATTTCTTACGATTTAGTCACAAAATAGAAAATTCTAAGAGGCTGCAGCGTTTCTTATTGAAAACAGGTACACTATAATAGGCTGTATAGAAAAACAAATACCTACTACATGCCCATATATTTTTTTTTTCAGATAGAGGCATTCGTTAGTGAACTTTTTTCATCTTTGCAACTTTTGATACGTGTTACAATTTTGGTCTCAAATTGGAAGAAGCAGCCATTTAGATTTTTCTATTTTCTGACTAAACTATACCAAGTGTCAAAATTTGCAACGACGCAAAAACGTTCACTAATGAATGAGTCTTTCTAAAAATAAAATAGCTATTCATATAAAATGTATTTCTTCTTCGTGTATGAGTTACTTTTTTCATTAAGAGGCGCTGCAGTCACCTAAGTTTTTCTATTTTGTGACTAAACCGTAAGAAGTATCAAAAATTACAAAGACACAAAAAAGTTTCTTAATTAACCCTTCTTTCTAAAAACTTATTAGCTATTTCCATAACTTCAAAAAAGTTATTGCGAAATCTGCGTTGTGGTAACCCTGTTTTTCGCACTAGCTTCTACTCCAAATTACTAAAACCATCTGAAAATGTGACTTGCCTTCCCGTAGATACTCGTACCAAATATCATACAAATTGGTTCAAGCGTTCTTTTGTTATAAGAATAATTAACATTTTTTTCAACAACTTTGTAGCAGAATACTGACTTAACGAAGCAATTTTGGATAGAAATAAATTGGGTTAAATCATCTTATTTTGAGCCCAGGAGTCTGTGGTTAAGCCATGTCCACGGAATTTAGCGACACGCCAAATATGTATGTATGTATGTAAATATGTATGCGTGAATAATTTTGGTTTAGAAATGAAACGTTTGTGTTTTACTTTCCCAATTTTAGAATTAAGAATTTTTTTAAATTGCATATTCATATAAATATAATTTTATTTTAAGAAATATCTAGTACGTCGTTTAGAAACGAAATGTCTAGGTTTCACTTCTTAATTTCAGAAGAATTTTTAAATCGTCCCTAATTACTCAATTTACGAAACAAAGGAAAATACCTGACTTCTGAATTTCAAAGAAATAGCGCCATATGTCTCACGAATCCACCGTGATTTCGAAGTGAATTTACATACGACTTTTTATTCAATGGAATATTATGCAAATTACAGCGCAGCGCTCGGAACCGAAACAGACTTCTGAGGAATTTTAAAATTAGCTCAATTAGTTTTCCAAAAATTATATAATATGAATAGTAAATTATAAGCTGGTCTAGAAATATTTCTTTCGGCTTTGCTACCAAATATGTAACGTAGAATTTTGACTGATTTATATTATTAACTTTGTTCAGGAAATTAGTTTTCCATTTTGATTTCACTTGTAGTAATAATTAACTTTTTCCGGTGAAGTTATGAAGTACGTAAAAGAGACAATTACCAATTACGAATATGGATAAAATGTTAACAAAAGAGGTTGAAGAGTATGTAAGATAAACCACGAGAGTCACGTTATGAAGAAGTGTTAAGAGGGGCCGCACCTTGGTGTTGTGCAGCTTGGCTTGTGTTTGTCGAACTCCAGACTACGAGTGGTGGGTGTGAAATGTTTGGTTTTATGTTTAAAGGCAGAGATATGGCCGACCAATGCCTGAAAAATAATCCATTGTTACTGAGCGTTTGCAAACAAACCTTTCTTAGTAGGTGTTTAATTATTTTTAATGTAGTTCAGTCCGCCTTCGCCAGTTGACTGAACTTGCACAGGACGAATTTATTATTTGTTCATTAAATGCATGAATACTTAAATGCACGCATTTTTTTCGTACGAACCAGTTTTGCAGATTATTTGGACAGGAACTCTCTCATATTTAAAGTGAAACCAAACTTAGAAAAGAATTCGAAATAGGTATTATTTGCCCATGTCTCTATTGATATGGCTTATGTCAACAAGGGCTCGAAAACTCTCGTTTTGTAGATTTTAGGGCATCGTAAAATCATATTCAGAGCAGTTCTAATGAAGGTGTGATATGGCCGCACAGGTTCAGTTAACACTCTTAAAGTGCTGAAAGCTTTTTTGTACAAATGTCATTGTTTACTTTAAATGTTTAGGTTTTTCTGAATCGAATCTTATTGACACAGCAGTTACCTGTCCCTTTTTTTGCAAATAAATCGGCGTCGCTTGCAGGACAAAGGCTGAAATTTTTTATTTCCTTTAGATTTTTATAATACAAGAAGCGAAAAGAAAAAATGTACACCGGGCATACTGAACAGTTCTTAAATAATTACATATAATAAATGTGGATCATATAAAGACAACACGAATTCGTAATTACGTAATAGGGGGGGGGGGGGGTCTGTGCTTTTAAATTTATTATAATTTGCGTTACAAATGAATATAAATATAGGAGTTTTTTGGGAACTGCAAACACAGATAACGTGTCTAGAAGTTTTATTAGTTTTATCACAACAATATCAATAACAATTGTTTGTAATTCATATTTAATTATTTTAATAAGTTTGTGACATAAATTGCATACCAGGTTACTGGTAGTAATTTGATATCATTTCTTAAAAAAAATTGATAGAAAGTCATTTAATTTTTTTGTTTATAAATTCCTTACACTTGACAATGATTATGTTTGCGATAAGGAAAGTGCGAATTCTTGAAATAACACATGTCGAAGCCGTTCAGTACTCTCACAGACGCACACATAAAAACGGCCATCTTACTTTTCATTATCACTCTTGACACACATTTTCACACCTACGTAATAATAACCGCTAACTCTTGAGCTTCTTTAGTTAAGGATTTTTTATTTGGCTTAGGAATTAGGGGATCCGGTGCAAGGTGAAGAAAACATCACTTTTCGTGTTTGACACACAGAGCAATGGGTGGTCTAAAAGGTAACGTCCCAGGATTTTGTCACCGCTCCCTTTTATCGAACGGCCATAAAATTTTATGGTCACTTTAAGTTTCTTTTGTTTGACTTGTTTGTTGTTGTTATTTTATTCGGTTATAGGGAAAAGAAAACTCATAATACTAAAACAATACAGCTACCTTAAGGCAAAAGCACAATTCTTTGTTTCGAGCAACTTCTAATAATATACAATTGAACATTTTTAATTAAGTTTATTATGTGATTAATATAAGAAAAGTTCATTCGTAAGCAAACGTTAAAGGAATAAAGGAAGTACAAAGTATAGACACGATAAATAAAAAACAGAAGCGAAGAACAAATGCACATTTTCCGTAAAAGGATAACGAAGCAGAGAATTGTCCCTTAAAAGTCGCTTTAAGACAAAGTGATAAACAAAAATTTCCCGTCCGCAAACAAACACGTAAGCTTGTAGAACGAGCATATGGAATGCTAATACGGCCTTTAAAAAGTTTTAATACTGACAGGCGTTTTAATTTAAATGCGGCCATTGTTTCGCTGCAGCCTTGGCGTGGGTTGTGAAAGTGGTGTGCTTTAACCATAAATAGTTCATTATAAAAGCGTTCACTTCTTATATTACTTTTCCTATATATAGGGTAAGATATGCGGCTTAAGCCAATACGGAAATTACTTACTCGAAAGAATTTACTCTTTTCTGAAAGGTGTAAAAAGCATTAGTGGAATAATTTATTAAACGACACCAGGAAGCCGAAATCATTAAATTAAATGCACCATTTCATTACATATTCAAATTTATTAATTAAAGAATTTATTTTAGTTCGTACGAGCAATTTAACTCACCATAATTTTAGAACATGTATCAATTACATACTTTAATTTAAAATTTGAACTTTTCTTTTATTATAAGAAAACACCAGATGCTTTAAATTCTTCCCCTTCATTTTCAGTTTCAACTATTTTCTGTCTTTTTAATCTATATGTATTTAGAGAGATCAATGCTTTATAAAAAAAATTATCAGGTATCTGAGAAAATGCATTTCTTATGAAATGTAAGGTGAATTCTATATGAATTCTCTACATAAGAAAATCAAGGAATAAATGCGTCGTAATAATTGTGAAATACTCTTCTTGTTTTTGAAGAAGCCATGCAAATTTCGATGAAGGAACAAAATTAATTTCCTTCGAAAATACTTTTATTAACGAGAGTTTCTTGCGCATGCTTAATTACCTGTGTAAATTTAAACATCGTTTAATACATCAAGCAAAAATTTTCAATTTATTTCTTCATGTATTAATTATCTCACACGACATAATAACGCACGCAAGACAATAAAAAGTAATCAATTTCTGCCGTACAATACGTAATAACCGGCAACATCGAACGTTATAAATCAAATTTTCGCCTTTTGGTTTTGTTTTGTGAAGAGCATTAAATCTTGTTCATGGGCGGTCGTATGCTTCAGGCTTACTAATTTTCAGCGTACTTTTGTAGTGACTTTCAAATAATTATGCTTACTTATTAAGAAGTTCCAAATGCGCTTCAAAATTTGTGTAAATTAAAAGTGCGAGGAATTATAAATTAAGTTATGTAATTAATTCGTGAAGAATATTTCTCAATAGTTTTGTGTTCTCTCTTTTTGAGTTTTACGTATTCCGTTCAGGTAAAATTTATGTCCGCTTCATCTAAACGCAAAAGCAAACAGACGTGTCAAATTAGAAATTCCAGAATCCGTCACCGGCTCAACGCTATTGACTTTCGAGGACCTCTGACCACTGACGTTTCTTTAAACCCGAGGTCCTAAATAGCTAAATCAACATATCGCGGTAAATGCAACGGCAAAACAAACACAACCGTATAATGTAGTGGCCAATCGTCGTTCAGTTGGTATTAGCGCTTTCTTACTCACGTTACGTTTGCTCAAGGGTGTAATGAAGTATCACTGCATGACTCGTTTTCTGTTTACTCAGTTTTAAATAATACAATCAGGTTTTATTTTTTAACCAATGAAAATCAGTTTTCCCTCTCCATATTCCAGAAAGAAATGAGGTGCGTTTGGTCAACATAATAGTTCCATTTTTGTTTACATTTTTTAATTCCATTTTTTTGCATAATCTTTTTTTTTTGTCTTTATCACAAATTGCTAGAAAATACAATCAATTTTAAATTTATGGAAGTAAAGAAAAAATCAGAAATACCTACTAAAAAAGACAACCAAAGAAAGTACCTTGGTTTCGTGATAAAAAAAGAACTGTAATCGCACATACGAGTAATTACCAATACGGCAAATGACACATAATATCTATGTTAATTCTGGAATTTACAAAATTCAGAATGAGTGTTTTTTTTTAAATTCATGTTACCTATAAAAGTTATTAAATAAAACCATCTCAAAGCGTGATGCCTAGAATTATAACTTGTTCTATTTTTTTTTTGTATTTTCGTGTCCAAAACTTCTCCAGTTATATTTTTGTCAATAATCATATACGTTGCACTGGTTGGTGGAAAAATAATGCACAATCTTTGGTCATTTATTTAAAATTGTAAGTACAAGTGTAAACGTGTTCAAGCAAAAATTAAATTGCGCATTAAAAACGCATAAAAACTGCAGAAATTAAATGCTGCATGATTATTAGAGGAAATTACATCAAAAATACAGAAAAGAGACACAGCATACCAACGGAAAAAAGATTAGCATTATCACTAAAATTTTTGCCAACAGGCCAGATATTTAAAAATATTTTTCCTAAAATTGTATTAAATTTTTGAGGCAATTCTTCAATTTATTGAAGCTGTCCGCTTTGACCGCAAACCCTTCGAAAAGAGATATCAAATTTTTTGCTTTTTCCTTGGTCCTGGTCCACTCGAACTTCGACATCTTTGCGACACTGACTAAAAATTTCCGAAAGATTTTGAAATATGCTAGACCTCTTTTCGACACTCATTTTAACTTGTCCACACGTGAATTGCAACGACACTAGCGACACTGCAATTCGCTCTAGCGACACCGATCCCAGATGCTGTACATACTCGGTGTATACACTCGATCTAGACACAAAAGTGTCACCGTGTGTACGTGCACTGAGAAAAATGGAATTTTGCGATTTTAATAAAACATCATTCCTATCGATAAAAGTATAATGTAAAAGTATAATGCTGTCATGTTATAAGATCCAGCTTACTCTAAATTAATCATGATTCTTAGCACAATGAATCTGTTTAAGTTTAAGAATGTAAAATTATCATTCTCCATAATACGTATTGTTAAAACAATAAACCATATAATGAAATATTATGCTGAATAAATTAGTAATAAAATGTCATGTCTGATTTTTTGTTAATTACTCCGGTAATTTTATCATGACAGGAAATGATATTCTAAACAACAAACCACATAGTGTTAATTTTGCAGTACTACGCTGAGTCGGTTTTTAACGCGAATCTGAAAAAAATATTCGGAATTCTTGTTAATATAAACGTATTCTTTGGTCCTATTTTTCTCAGTGTGGCTTCTACATGGTTGATCGATTTCCTTTAACTTAACTTCTCATTTTTCCTTTCGTCTCACAAAATAGTATTCCGTTTTCTTTTTTATGGTATCCATTTTTATTTTTAATATTTTACTTCTTTCTAGTAGATATTATTGACGATCTGATCGGTAAGTGTTTTCCCATGTATCATTTTTTCCGTTTTTATGTTCCTGTTCTTATCATTTTAACTATCTTGGTTGCATTTAGTCTGTTCTTTTTAGGGGCGGTAAGATTTCTTATTTACTATTAAGCATTTATATGATTTTTTCAATTGCTGATTTTGTTTGCTTACTTTTTGTATACTTATCGGGTATGTGCACACTTGAGTAATTAAATTATTTGTTTTTAAATGTCGTACATTTTGTCTTCAATATTTACTATCATGTTTAACTGTTTTAGCAATGTCATCAACATTAGGTTTGTTCCATCAGCAATTCCCGACTAGTTCGGAACAAAAAAATCAGTTGCCCATCAAAGTAATGACCGATTTTAACAGCGCCATCAAGTGTACAATTTTGATGGTCTCGAACTAGTCAGAAACTGTTGATGGAACAAGCCCAATAATTACCCTAATCAATTAAGCACAAAGAAAATAAATTTGTACCTTGCTTCAAATGGAATGGAAGCTAATATTTCATACGTTACTAAATAAGTAAGAAAGGATGAAGTGAGTCTTCCTGTTTAACTATATTTAAGTTAATATAAAACAACATTCGACTTTTATTTCCAACGTACACCATTTTCATGTCAGTAGGCAAACAGAGATTGCAACAAAGTGTCACATTTATTGTATTGATTTGAAAGACAGTCGGCGTGGATGATCGATCGATAGTTCATAAAACCAGGATATTACTCTTAGAGGCAGACATTTTCTTCCTATGACACTATCTTTGGTTGTGCCTATACGATGCATATTGGCATCATTCACGAGTCAATTATATTTATTCTCATTTCATTTAAGAGTACTCTCACGTCTTCCAAATTTATTCTATCAAAATCTGACCGAATCACCGTGAAAGGGTCCAACCGCTATGCCATAGCTTCGCAAGAAATTGAAGAAGGGATGTTGCGCATGAGTTTCACGAACACATTTCCAATTATACGTGTCGGACATGAAGCAAAGCACCTGTTAGAGTACAAATTTTTTGACATAAGAAGCACTGGCCAAAGGAGGAGTTAGTTTTGTGCTGGACAGATGTAGTTGGTTCTAAGATTTAAATTGAAAAACAACTGCAGATGCAACTGTAGAGGGGTTACTAATAGCCTCTTTTTGGTTCAATTTTACCTGTTTCGTAATATTCATTGGAGTTTCTTTTGTACTTCTGTTCTGACGAACACTTTTTGTTTTGTTGGTCTATCGTCCCTAGACGATGGCGCAAGCCGAAACCGGTAGGACCACTATAACAGAAAGTGTTCATCAGAAAAGAAGTACAACATAAACCAATTTCGGGTTGTGAAAAGCTGTGGTTTGGGTTTGTAGAAGTGTTCTATGGAATATTGTACGGTCCTAAATATGGATACCACATAAGAAAATATATAAAACTGCAAATCCCTGACAATTTTTTTTGCCAGATTGTTTTACAATACACATTAATTGGACTCTGCGATTTCATGATTGTGCCAGGTTTGGTATAGCCCAACCTTAGGTATAACCCAACCTGGATTCGGTCAAAGCAGGGAAGCCGGTATTGGTGACTGTACATACAGGCTGTCAAAAAATGTAAGAGGAGTGGAACACATTCCGAACTTAAAGAAAACTTGTAGAAAAATTTTGAAGGTTAAACCTTTACAACTCTTAATTGGTTTAGGCCCAGTTGTTCAATGTCAGTTTAAATTTAAGGTGAAGCTTAGACCCACATCAAATATTATTTCAACAATTGTTAAGGTTTAGGCTTTGACTTAAAGTTAAGCTGGAATTGTACAATTAGGCCCTAAAAATTAAAAAAAAAATTGAATCAAATATCAACTTAATAATTAAGTAATAGTTAAACCGCCAAATTCACAAATTTAACTAGTTCTGTGGTGACGCAGTGATGCTATTCATTTACGCAAGGTACCTATGTCTTCATGTTTGCATTTTTTTATTCTTTTGTAAAAATGTACTATATTACCTTCCACAGGCGATCTAATCCATTTCTGTTTTTAATTCTATAGGAACAGAGAAACTTAACAAAACAAAACTAATTGTTACTAAAAAGAAACAATTATTTGCCATTTAATCATTGATTTTTGAGTATACTTCAATACCGTGAAATTCACTCGGTTATTGGAGAATTACAAATTGACAACCATACAGTCCGACTAATTCTATGTTTACAGAATTGTTACAGAGTCAATATTTAATTATACTCTTTTTATAACAGAGTAAAATCGATAATTTCCGAGAAGAAATTATTTTATTATTTCCTCTTGCTCGTTAAGGTTCCCAGGAAATTTCATTGCGTTCTTATTCGCTCTACCTTCACAGTTGCTTCAGTTCAGTTATTTCAGAAGTAACTTGCACCATGTTAAAATGAGCTCTTTCTTTAGCAATGGTGATTAATTTTGAAGTTGTCATTTCCCCGTTAAAAATTTCCCTCCTTTTAAGTACAAGGTGACTGTAAAAGTTTCGGCCAAAATTAAACCACTAAGAGAATCTGGGATCGCCTTAAATGCGGTTAATTATGTTGTGTTTGTTATTTTATTAGTAAACTTAAATTTTATTAGTGTTCTGCAGTAAGGGTACTTATACAACTTCAGCTACATTACTTTTTTTATTTTAACTTTGTTTTATATTTTCGAATTCTTAATTTATACTTTTATCATTCTAATAATTATAACACGTATTGAAAGACGGAATACCAAGATATAGAGTGAACCATCAAAAAGTCAACTAGCTTTTTTTATTAATTAATTTTCTGAGTTCTTCAACTTTTCAGTTAAAGTTAAATAAGTGGACGTTTCTGAAATGTGTTCTCATGTCTGGTAGTAATAAATTTCTGTTAGTTGTCTCGAGGGAAAGTTTATTGAAATTTACGCCACATAACATTCACGGCTATCACGCGAGATCGTGAACAAAATTTGCGTTGCGTTAGAAACGATTAATTCAGATCTCGAGACTTGCTAATGCACTCGTCAGGAAGTTGCCGCAAACATGAAACGAATAACTTTACGCGCGGCCTTGTCCCACTTGCGCTCGTGTTAAAACGTTGCACAAAAATCGAGGAACGTGATAAAATTACGTGCGGTTTGCGAATTCGCCTCGTTTAACTTTCAAATAAGAACGAGATGGTATCGTGAAATTTGAGGCAATTTAAAAACGATTTGGGTTTCGGACGCAGAGGCGGATTGATTTCTGACGCTCGATTGATTTCTTTATGGTCGAGATTCATGGCAGGTGTGTTTGAAATAACATCGCCAGATGTACTACACAAAGAAATCAACAAGAAACAGATGCATTTGTTGCAGAGACAAAATAGAATGCTATTACATTTTCTTATTTGCAATCCGTACTACTTCAATACTAAATTCTGTAAATAATAAGTGTCTAAATAAAAACCTGGTCAAGCAGGCTACTTTTAGTAATTCTGTTATGTAAATGCAATTGATAAATTCTCGATCACAACCTACTTGACCAGGTTTTTATTTAGACGCTCTAGTGATTAACGAACGCATAATATTATAATAATATTATACATAATATAATATATATATATATAATATAAGGTTTTGATAAATTCCTGGCTTAATAAAAAGTGAGCAAATAAAAATCAGATTAGAGTAGGCGGTGCAAAAAATCTATGTCTCTGATTAAATAAAAAGTCAATAAATTTGACAGTCCCTGATGTATTACATTAATTAATTCCGTTAATCACAGACATTGCACCGCCTACTCTAATTTGATTTTCTTTTACTCACTTTTTAGAAAGAAGCAAAACAACTTATTCAACGTAGTTTTCATATAAATTTGCCCGTTATTTATTACAATGCTCGTACCCCAGTTTAATGAAAATTTTTTTCCTTTCAGACTCAGATTCTTTTTAAATTAGGGAAAAGAAAGTAATCAGATGCTATTTAATGATTTGTGAAATATGATAATAATTTATTATTGTGACTATCATTAAATTAAATTATTTAATTAAAATTACTTATTAAATCAAAACAGATTTTATCAATAACAGCAGATACTATACATAAAATGTTAAGATAATTTAAAAATTAATAATTACATTAACAGTAGTTTGATTAGTCGTAGAAATTTCATTATAAATTGATTCATTTTGTTATATACAGGGTGTGTCAAAAATCGCGACAAAAAATGAAAGAAGTTGTAGGGAGTGGAATTTCAAACATTTTTTCTTATACAGGGTCTCCCAAATAGAGTGGCCTATTAAAAGTTTTCGGGGAAGGGAATATACAAAAATTCTAAAAATTAGTACACCGCCCTAAGGAAAAACGATCTTTCAGATTAAAATATTTTCACTTTTATATCACTTCCGGTTATACCGTAAGTCGCCGTCAACTTTCTTATTTTAAATGGAATGCTATACCTTTTGTTACAGATTCTGATTGTACACATTGTTTTAAATAAAAAATGTTAAGGCTTCCCTATACCTAAATGTAACCGATTTTGAGATATCTTCAAATGTATTTAAAACATTGTTTTGGTGACCTTTCATTTAAGACAATGTATTTACGTCCATTTCAAATTTAAAGATTGAAGTGACATATCGGTTAAAAGTATAATGTTCAGACTTTCAAATCATATCCTAATTATCTCTGAAAAATTCATAGGGTGGTCACAATGTGTTGTCAAAAGTCATTATGTTTAACTGCCCAAAATTCCATTTTCGTAAATGGAACACCCTGTATATTTTTATATCACGAGATACAGAATCAAATTCTACATCGATTGGTATTAGCATTCCCTATACCTATATCTTTCAGTTTTCTTGTTATCAATGATTGTTTATTTTATTCTGTTAATTAATGGAATGAATGCACTTATTCGTAGCAAGCTTTGAAAAAAGAAGCAGATATTGAACTGTTACTTTTTAAGAAATAAATAATTGCTAACGATGACATTATTTTGACGTACATCATAGAATAAAGCTATTAGGTAAATTCCTAGCGTAAGTTTACCATTTTCATAAACGAGCGTCTTTAAAAATTAAGCATGCTTTGAAAAACAATTTTTTGTCAATTTCACATTTTTATTAAATAACAAAAGAAATACTTACAATTGGTAAAGTGGTAAAAATAATCATGAATAATTTTATTTATTCTAATAAATAGTATTTTACATTCAATGAGAGTGCAATAAAATGGTTACAAGAACGAGCAGAAAATGTAATGAAAAGTATCCAGTTACCGCCAATGACAGAAAAAATATATAGAATATTTGGACGTATTTATTAAGAAGTGTCACCGTCTGATCAAAGAAACCTTCATCTGCTCCTGTAACTGGCAATGAAGCAAATGAAATTTCTGTATTAGCATTTGTCGAAACTTATTTATTTATTTCTACTTATCTGTTAATGGTATAACTCAATAAATATTTTTATTTTATCCACACTTACCGCGAAAAATTTCGACAATTCTAGCAAAATATACCGTTATAATAAACAATTATTGATAACAAGGAAACTAAAAGAAATAGGTATAGGGTATGCTAATATCAATCGATGTAGAATTTGATTCTGTATCTCATTATGTAAAAATATACAGGGTGTTCCATTTACGAAAATTGGTTTTGGGCAGTTAAACATAATGACTTTCGACACCATAATGTGACCACCCTATGAATTTTTCAGGAATAATTAGGATATGATTTGAAAGTCTGAACATTATACTTTTAAACGACATGTCACTTTAATCTTTAAATTTGAAATTGGCACAAATACATTGTCTTAAATGAAAGGTCATCAAAACAATTTTTTAAATAAATTTGAAGATATCTCAAAATGGTTTACATTTAGGTATAGGGAAGCCTTAACATTTTTTATTTATAATAATATGTAGAATCAGAATTTGTAATAAAAAGTATAGCATTCTATTTAAAATAACAAAGTTGATGGCGACTTCCGGTATAATCGGAAGTGATAGAAAAGTGATAGTATTTTAATCTGAAAGATCGCTTTCTCTTAGGGGAGTGTCCTAATTTTCAGAATTTTTGTATATTCCCTTCCCCGAAAACTTTTAATAGGCCACTCTATTTGGGAGACCCTGTATAAACATGTGTCCGATTTCTATATTTAGTAGATACAGAACCTCAAAGTTGTTATGTACATGTAAACTTTTATTATAGTACAGCAGCGGACAAGAATTTGACATGTCGTTCGTATTTAGACAAATTTGGTAAGTCAGGCTTTTATTGAGTTTATACTTCTGTCAAAATTTATATTAAACGCCAGAATTATTAATGACATTTTGTATAGGTAAAAGCATTAAACGTCAAAAATTTTAAAGTGTAAAAATTTTTTATTGTCCGCTATTGTACGTTGCCATAAGTCAATTGTAATACATAAGTGTAACTTCAGAATTTATTTAAAATAGATGCTCAAAAACACGTCCTTCAGCTTCAAGGCACGCTTGACATCTACGAATTACTCACCTGTGTAATTAAATTGAAAATTTCCATTTTGGATTTCATCGAAAGCTAAATTTATTCTTTCCAAAAGAATAAACGATTATCTTTAAGGCTCCCCATAAATGGAAATCCAAAGGATTTAAGTCGGGAGATCTTGGTGGCCAAACGACTGGACCGTTTAATCCAATCCACTGATTTAACCACACGGCTACTTTTTTGCGCGATGAGGCGGCGCACCGTGTTGTTGGTACCAAATCCAACTTAGTTAATTCAGAGGAATATTATCCACATTATCCTCGACAACATTTTCAAGTATCCGTAAATAATCGTTTCCTCTTAGGCGATTAGGCAAGATTTGAAATAGGAAGCAACTGAAAAGTAAAAACTCCTACCCGCACATTGATTGAAAATTTGTTTTGGAATATTCTTCTCTTTATAACATGACGATTTCCCAATGACCAGTGATGCTAAGTATGCATAATAGTTACGCCATCCCGATGAAACTGGCTTTCATCAGTTCAAATTACTTGTGCTGGAAAGTTATGGTCCTGATCAATTTGTTGCAATAACCGCTGTCCATCTCCAGGTAGAATGGCCTACGCATTTTGAAAGTGATAATGAGCATGAAACACCTTGCTGAATTGCAACACGACGCGTACTTGTAGCAGGATTGTTTACGAATGCGTCAATAACTTCTTCTTCTGATTGAGCACTATGTCTTCAAGAAGCACCTGTTTTCTCAGAGTACGACGTACTTCCGGTTTCGCTCAATAGGTGTCCATCATTGAGCATTTCTGAGCGTCTTTGACTGTGAAGGGATTTGCCTGTCGATAATACTGCTGGTTAATGGGTAACGCGCACGCCAGACTTTTCCAAACTGCTTATGGCCTACGAAAAGACTGTCGTGCTGAACCAGTAGTGTCAGTCCAGTTCGGTAATCCTGCTAATGTATGGGTAGCTAATCTCTGAAAAATTCTACTGATTATTTTTTAAACAGTCCTGTCAGCCAATTGTAATGAGAAAAATTTCAAATCGACCAATAGCATCAAAATTACACTGACAATTTGCTAGTAGCTAATTACAGCAACTATTTTTTCACGTTTTCATTTGTCTAAATATAAACATTAAAAATTCAGCACCGTCGCTATTGTGGATTTCGCTTTTGAGATTTTCCGACATAGTTTAAAAAATAATCACGTCGAATTACATTCGTGGCGATAATTTTTTTTAATAATTTTAACAACATTAGCACTCCTCTTTGTTGCTATTAAGAAATCCCACTCGTGGACCTCGTCCACTCTATAGCAACAAAGATTCGTGAATCTAGTTAAAATTGTCAAAAAATTATCACCACCTATGTAATTACTGTTGAAAATTTTACCGGAAGGCTCTCGTCTATTAGGAAATCTCCGCTGGTATTCTCTACATGCCTCTTTTGCGTTTCCATCGCAACACCCATACATGAAAACAATATCTGCATATTCTGAATTACTGAACATGGTTATTGTTTATTGTTGGCTAATGCAACATTAACAATTAACATTAAACAATAAACTATTGTCACTTATGTAATATAATCGAGTCATCGCTACCAAGAACTTTAAGTAATATCCATTTCTGGGGAATTTTCAATTTAATTACATCCACGAATTAGTTCGTCGATGTTAATCAAGCTTGTCTTGCAACTGGAGGAGGTGTTTTTGAATATTTCCTTTAAACAACCCAAAAGGATCACAATCAAGTCATAGCAACCTACGTTAATAAAATTTACATGTAACAAGTTTAAACACTGTATCTAGTAAATACGTGGAAATCGGACACATGTTTATATGAGAAAAATTTTTTGAAATTCCATTCCCTACAACCCCTTTGATTTTTCGTCGCAACTTTTGAAGCAACCTGTATAGCAAATATCCACCAGGTATTATGTTATTCAATGAAAATTTGATAATATACTCATCCAAAGCCTATTTTACATTACACTAATTTCTATTCCGAGAAACTAGTACGAAAAATATTACTAACAAATGTTACACATCCTGTTTCTATACCGTTTTTGGTAAAATAATTTACCTTTCTGTTTTACACTGTCCTAAAATTTGAAGTACCTTTTTCTAGCAATATTTTCTATGATAATGTAAAATAGGCTTAACATTAAGAGATTCAAAAAAATATAAACTCTAGGTTGAACACGAACGTAAAACAACACCTCGGAACTTTAAAAGAACCAAGAACCAAGAGCCGTGATATTGAATCAAAAACAAATAAAAAAAATCATGGCAGAAAGTTTCAGACCCTGAAACGTCTTCGGACCTCAAGTTCAATTTAGAAACATAGAAAATTTCATAACTTTTCGTAATTGTTTAACATGTCTATTTATTTTTTTCTTTGTATTAATGTTGTAGATATCACGTTTTGTAAGAGTGTTAATAAATGTTTTACCTAGGGCATGTGAAATCCTATATTTGTTTTTCTGTTACATGCAAACACTGCTGTAATAATTCATTCATAACTAGCCGATTTATTCAACAAATTAAATAGTTAATAACACATGATATCTTCATATCTTCCTTCATTACAGGAAATTGTCTATAAATCGTAATTCAAATGGAAACGTTTGAGGTGAAATTAATTTTATAATTATTTCACTTAAAATAATTCTGCTATAACGACGAATTATATAATAATAAGGCTATTAATAACATATAAACGAACGTAAAAACAGAATGAAAAGTATACTATAAATTTAGGTCAAATAATGTAGCACATTTATAACAATAGTAACGCCTTCATTTAGCTGCAAAATTGTATGTATATGTTTTTAACTTTTATATTTTTTACACTGCATCTGTGTGACGTTTTTAAAAACACTCCTATATGAAATTTAATATGGTTTAGTAGTTCCTTAAAAATTAATTATCAACTCAATGGAAACGATTACAGATCATAAATAGGCCGTAACTTTAAAATACGAGACATATGAGCCCAGCTGATTAGATCGGACCTTTTTAAAACTTTTGCGATAACCCTCTAATGTTATCACAGGGCAAGTTTGAAGGGCTGGTTCGTGCTTGAATTCCAATTACGAATTTGGTGATGTTTTTGCAGGTCAAAATCTAGAAATATTTGTGTTTTGTATCGAAGGTGGCACTGTTTATTTCGGTAAACATTTTCAACCGTACATCAGTCTCTAATAGTCCACTTAAGTTTATTTTCAGTCTCTACAATATCTAATGACAGGTTATAAAGCAGGTACACCGTAAAGCGAGAAGGTTCGGCATTTCAAACAAGCCATATATTTCTTTAACGTTGCGTTAGTGTCAAGTTCGGACGGTTGTGTGCAATTCGTATCGGGCTTCAACCTATATTTTACTATTTTGCTCTAGTTTAGCGGATTCCATTTAATAAGAGCGTTTAGTGAAGAACACAATGCTGTAAGGCTGGAAATCAATTTATGTTGGAATGTAATTGGTCTTTCAATAATGGATGCATATAAATAACAGAGAGTTCTTAAAAGCAATAATTTGATAAATTTCTGGAAGATCTTTTTAATTTGTCAATGTGAAACGGATATAAACAGAATAAGAAACATGAACCTATTATTATATAACCCCCGCCTCCTAAAAACTAATATTATACATAGTTAATAGCATAATCATGAAAAACTACAAAAAACTCGTTGTTCGTTCGAAAAAATGATTTACCTATACATTTTGCCCATTATATTAGTGATTGAAAAGTAATATATGTATAACAAATTTCTAAAGAATCATAGTTTTTTATATAATAGAATGAATGAAATGAAATGAAAAATATTTATATTCTCAGTTTATTATTACTGTTGAATATAATAATTAATTGTTATACCTCTCTTATCCACTCGGTATAAAACTAGCACAGACAATTTGCATAAACACAGTAAATTACTGGTTATCAAGAATTGCTTCACATATTTTTCGTAAATGTGTGACTCTTTTCTCATCGATGCGACGACGTGAGCTGAAAATGGAAATGTTACTTTATTCCCTTCAACCACTTCCGTAGGTCGTTCAACCTTTGATCGAGTAAGGCATCGAATAATCCTTTTCATTTGCATTCAATGCTACTTAAAATAATAAATATTATTGCCAATAAAATTTCAATCATATGACGATGCGCATTATTTCAGCGCAGGTTTAATATGCAAATGACTTCTGGGTGCACAAGAACTTCTATAGGAAATAAATCACTCGAATTTAGTTAAGACTTGTTTACAACTTACGCCATACATTTTAAATAAATTGGTGCTAACTGTTTTTTAAATGAGTGTAACATCAATTGTAATCGCATGTATCTCCAGGAAATTTAACTTCTTAAATAAATTAAGTACGGTGAAAAAGCGCCCCCAATTTAGTTGAATCAAATTCAATTCCAAAATTACACTGTGATCAACAATGACTGAATGTACCCGTCTACAATAATATTTATTGTTCGTCCGGTATTGTGTAGAAGTTATTCTTGATGTGCTCATAGTACGCAATTGTTGTAGAATGGAAGACTGATAATACACTGCTCAAAAAAAATAGCGGAATGAGATTTTGAATGTTTCTCAGTGTCTTATTAAATAATAGACTGAAATTTTCATGGTTGGTTATTATTCCTTGTTCATTATTTAACAACAATCAATGAAAAGTTAAAAAGTAATTCCATAGTTATCAATACTAGCAGGAAAAGTTCGAGAACAGTACCAAAAACAAAGTGCTCTAATCACTTCCAGTATTAAGGGGTTTCTTTCAAGCAGAAATCAATGCAATGTTATGCATTTTTTGTCAGCGAATTGTGGCTTTCGTAATGAATAAAACTTTCTGAAAAAAATATATGTGATTTAAGTAGTGACTGCCCGCCGCCCGTTGCAGGTGCAGAGACCGACAGAGACCGCATGCAAGGGATAGCGTTATGCCGACTCTACTTTAACTCCGTTTTGCAGCACAATTTTGTCAACGAATTACGGAAGTTGTCATTAATCAATACAATTTAAATTTAACCAACATATCAAGGACATATAAAACAAAGGCTGTGGACCACTATTTTCTTAAAACGTACATAGTTCACTTCACTACAGCGTTGTACAGAAGAGCCAATTAATTGAAGGGTTGGATTTTTTTTTTTGAAAACCCAACTTGTATTTAATACTCCTATGAATCAAGGTACCTCGATCATCACTACTTAAATCACATATATTTTTTTCAGAAAGTTTTATTCATAACGAAAGCCACAATTCGCCGACAAAAAATGCATTGATTTCTGCTTGAAAGAATCCCCTTAAGAAAATGCAATTTACACCAAGAATATTGCACCTTACTCACGGGCATGACCTCCACAAGCATCAACTACAGCCAGACATCGTCGCGGCATGCTTCGAACAAGACGTCTTAGCGTATCTTGTGGAAGTTTTTGCTATCCTTCATTAAGAGCTTCAGCTAACTGTTGTAGAATATGAGGTGCAAAAGGTGTGTTCAATTGGATTGAGATCCCGAGCCACACCATCATCTGAATTTCTTGTAAAACATGCTCTATGCCATCCCTAATCATTACTGAACCGCGTCCGAATTTATCGAGTAAGGCTAAACCGCGACTCCTCAGTAAGAAGCACGGACCTCCAATGTCGAAGTTGCTATTGCACATGTTCACAAGCAAAACTTAGGTGGGCAATTTTATGATCCCTAACCATCTGATAACAAATGTCTCTTGTATCTTTGTATCTTTCGAGCAGTGGCCAGTGCATTTGCGAAGTGATAATGTTAGGATTTACCTGTCATCCTCACGAGTTGTTTTTCATTTACGACCTGGTTCAGCCCTCCTGGAGTAGCTATCTGTTGTTTGGTACCTATGCCAAAGTGTGTAGATAACGGATGGACCGACTTGGAGCTCATTTGTTTCGTAGCGGATAGAACATTCATCTTGAAGCCAAGCAACGGCCTCGTTGCTTGAACTTCAGTTAGTGAAAGCATTTTATACCCAAGAACAAGAACACAATCAAAAATTAACATTCTTGCTGTTATAAAGGGCTACTTTCTTTTTTTTTTTTTAATTTGCTAAATGGTTTAGAGACACTTTGATTTGATTTATTTTCCATTTTGACAGAAATGACAGAAAGAAATGTGTCGAATAATGATAAAATCTAGAAAATAATCAACTACCATAAAAATTATAATTTATCAACTGTTACAAAAATAATAAACATTTAAAATCTCATTCCGCTAATTTTTTTGAGCAGTGTATTTCGGAAATATTTCAGATGCAAACTTTCAATCATTGTTGACCACAGTGTATGTTACAATTAGAACCTTAAATTCAGAAACTGAGATTACGCTGACCCCGTGGCCCAACTAGGAAGTTATGCCCGATTAAAATTTATGCAGCCCAAAAAAATTATTTCCAACTTGATGATGGACGCGAACAAAAGATTGGGATTCCTGTATATTATTTAGATAAGGGTTGAGCCAGGTCCACTTTAACTAGTTGGATCCAATTTCACGCAGTATTTATATTTTATATAATTTTACAATCTAGTCTGACAAAAATTTGTAAGGTTAAGAAGAATTCCGATGTATGTAGTTGACATTTTCAGCAAGATGTAATCACTTTCATTTTCAGCAAGATGTAATCACTTTCCGATTTGAAAGAAAAATCCTCAAACAGAACGTAATTCCAATAGTATTTTAATTTGTGGATACAGCAGTCCAGGGCTTTAGAAAGAGGCGATTCCTATGTGGGTTATTTTTAGATCTATCAGAAGCGCTTGAATATGTAGATTACTCTCTGCTTCAGAATAAATTAGAATGTTATGATGGCTTCAGGGGTAAGGTTCCAAACTTGTCTTACAAACCGTCGTCAAAGAACTTACGTAACTGTGAATGAAATAAAATACTACTCAGAGAACGCCAACATAATTCTCAGAGCATCATAGAGTAGTGTGTTTGGGCCGATGCTTTTTGTAATTCACATAAATTCATTACTATTTTCAATTTCCATTTAAAAAAGTTAATTATGCTGACGACGCTAATGTTCTAATACGGGCGCATGACTTCGTGAAATTGAGTGAATGTATACGTCAACTATTGTTACAGAAGCAGGAATGGTTCAGAAGTAACAAACTTGTCTTAAGGCAATCTAAGACTGCGTGCGTTCTCCTTAGAACTAATCACCCGGATTAAGTCCCACCTAAGCAAATCTTGTTTGGTAACGAAACCAAAACTGTAAAATTTTTAGGAGTAGTGGTGGATGCTGAATTAAATTATCAGGAGTACATTTCTGCATTGTATTGGTTAAGAAATTGAATCAAGCCTGTTTCACACTTCGAATACTGAAATTGGTTTTACATCCTTCAGAACTAGGAATGTGTTAGATATTCATTTTTAAGCAAAAATGTAATGCGTTTAGAATTAAAGAATTATAAGCGTTTGCCTGCAATGCGAGTTTTATCTACGTTCACCCAGACGGTTGTTGGGACGACGATGCGGAGATCCTCTTGAGTTTAGATAAACAAACAGTTTTCGGGCAGCAAAGGTTTTGCTTTGGAGATCGACACAGTCGAATTTATGATACGTAATCGATAGGCGCATTAATAAGAGTTTGCGGTGTTAATTAATACGATAGAAAGGTGCGAAAAGTAATTAATTAAAGTTGGTCAACTTGTAACTTGCGCTTGCAACGCGTAACTCGCGTTAGTTGTATAGTACGCGTGTATTATATTCCTGGCATGCGTATACAGGGTGTGTTCGGAAAGTATTGTGCGCTACGCTGGTAGAAGCAGGAAGGCGGTATCTAGAGATAAGTTATTAATTGTAGCTAATGCATGATATGTAGAGAATTAGCTTAAAGTATTTCCTGCATGGTGTATGAATGAAGCGATTTCCCCGGGTGAGGCTCGGTTGTCGTGGCAGGTGCTGCATCACCTGACCGTTGGCCTGTAGGTCGACTGGGGTAACCACGGTGGCGTAGGGATTGTGACGTCACTTGCATGAGTAGTGGTTACTCCGTAAGGGAAATCGTACTAACAAGGTGGAAAGCGCTACCGAGAGTGAACGAGGTACTGTTCACGGTCCCATGGTGACCCCTTAGGGACCCGGTGCAGCGGACAGGGAGCCCTAAGGTTATTAAATTGTCACCACCCCTACGTGCCAGGTGGAGGGGACGTAACCTGGTGAGATGTCACGTTGACGTTGATTTGTGCCACCTGGTGGAAGAGTGGTTTGGTGGTAGAGAATCCACTGGTCGGAGATGACAAAGACGTAGGGTAGAGTATGTTTGCATATCATTGAGGCTATCTGTGTTGCATGTGGCATGTGTTTCTGGAAATAACGTTTCAGAGCAATAGTTTATGAAAGAGCAACAGATATGATAATAAAGGCCCAAGGTTGGACATCATCAGGAGCGATGATAGAGGCACTAGATTGAGTTGTGAATTGATTAAGAGGTTGTGCAGACCGTTGGGACCAGGGGACTGGGGTCCCCGGTGAGTAAATAACTGTTATCTCTTACAAATGATTTTAAACACATGTTATTGTTGCATGAACGCACCATGTCAATGGGAGGTGATGGTAGCGAACGGTGCCCGGTAGCCAAAGGAAATGGTGAGCGTTTTGATTACTTAAATTTAAGTATACGCGTTACCACATTAATAGTACTGAAAAAAAATTATGTTGGTAATTTCGGCCGGCCTTACAAATGCAATTATATTTTGGGGAGATAGTAACCATGTGAATAGAATTTTCATCACCCCAAAAATTGCTTTGCATTTAATGTGCAACATACCTTATCATATCAGGAATCATGCAGAGGAAAATTGCAACTGCAACTAGTCGCAGTACCTGCCATATAAGTATTTACATTCAATTTAGTTTGCTTTTTCTTCACAAACTGTAAGAAATTTGAAAAACACTTTGGTATTACAGCGAAATTTCAAAATTAAAAAAGTTAAAAGTTTGTTGCAAGTCGGTTTTGATTGGAATGGAATCCTTGAGCATCCTCTGGAAAAGTCCCAAAATAAAACCGAAACAGATGTTCAGAGGATGCTCGAGGATATCATTGCACTAAAAAACCATACTATACATATAAAATAAACTGCTTTACCTCAAAATGAACAATGACATTTGTTGAAGAGTTTGATTGAAAACAGTCAACTCTTTTTTTATGTGAACAAAATTCACGGTATAGTGTACCAAACCGATCTAAAAGCAAATGAAATCAAACCCACTGAAAAGGAACCTGTTTGCATTAAATCAAGAAGTCGTCATAAAAACAAATAAACCTTTTTTGGTCTTGCGTAATCAAATTCTACTATCGCTCGTAAGTAGTCTATTTTCCATATATCAATGTCTAATATCTTAGGAATTAATATCAGACTCAATAAAATGACTACCTTGTTTTTGATCCCGAGTGTCTGTTAATTAACCCCACAAAGTGGAGTTAGCAGCATTAACCGTAGCCGTAACCTGTTTTTTAAAGCACTTCATTTAATTCATTTAATTAATTTCATAGTTTATTGATAAGAGTATGGCATTGGTTTTTCATCAGTTGGTTAACAATGATCCATCTACTATGTGTAAGAGTATCTGGCAAATTTTTTTTCACGCTTCCTCGTTGCATCTCGTTGTAATGCTAAGAATTCCTTACGAGTATGTTACGTTCTATTTTTGAAACTAATAATTTTATTTCACCCTGTATACCTTTCTCGTTGAATAATTATTTAAAAATTCCTAAACGCGAGCAGTTTCAATTTATCGCAATTTACGGCTTGTTTGTCTTGCCCGGTAACTTTTTGTACCTGGCGATCTTACTCTTCTGGGTCGCTTTTCGCTCCGCGGTGATTGATTTCGGCGTTGGATTCATTACTAATTTTCCGTCTGAAGGTGTGCATGTTTCTTCAGTTTTCCTACATCTTGTGAAACGATTTCATGATATTTAGTTGAGTTGCGTTTAAGTGGAGGTTTAAGAATCATTTAATCGATCCTAGGTGGGATTAAAGAAGCAGGAATTAATTAACGCACGTTTTTTTTGGGATCCAATTAACGTGCGACTCCCTAGGAGGTTTTGGAAGTTTCATCACTATTTCAGACGACGAGGAACCAACAACACCAGGTATAATAATTATCTTGTCCTTTTATTTGATAATTTGTAAATACAAGTATTTGTTTTTTTTATTTGGGGTCGTTTTTGTTAGATTTACTTATAGGAGTGGAATATTTCAGGTTCCTTTTGTTTTTGGTGCTGAAACGCCCTTCTCTTCGGTGGGCATCTTATTATTTTGGAAACTGGGATTTGTCCCTCACCCGATTTTCTTCTCACGAAAGTGGTTACTGGTTTCGCCGAGCGCTTATGGCTAAAGCCGGTCACAATTTTGGAAACGCCGCTGTGGTCGACTTACACGGACGATCGTCCACTTGCTTTTTGGATTAAGATAAGTCCGATTTTCTTTTGTTTACCTTTTTTCTTTGGGTCCTTCATTTTCGGGAGCTAAAAGTAAAATCTTTATTATTAATTTAAAAAAAAAGAAAACAGGAAAGAAAACATAATTACCTTTGTGTAGCTAAGCTCATAATTTATTTATTTCTTATTCACTGAAATATTTTTGATAAAATATTAAGATACTCACCTTTTTTTTATGTTGTGAGCCGTGCAGATCTGAACGGTACAGTAATTTCTGTACAATCCGTCAATTACTATAAGTACGCTTGTTTTAAGTATTATATTTTGTTGTTTTGTTATGTACCAATTAAATAACATAACGGTTTATTAAATGAAGCGAATTTCCGAATATTGATGTCTATTTGTTATTCTTTTCCTTTGATCATTAAACAAAAAAAACAAAATCATCAGTTAAAGGTTGTTTTCTCCAAGGAGGAGCAAAAGACCCCCACTCCCAACCCGCTGATGTGTCGGAGCAGTGCAATTTTCTTTACCAACTTACGGAAATTGCACTATAATATTTTTTGTAATGCGTGAATCTTTGTTGCTTGGAATAACCGGTTACAAGTATTTCGATCGAATTTATCCCAAAAGTTTGATGGGATTAAAATGTGGGGATTGCGGAGACCAAACCATAATTTTAATTTTCTTTTCTACTTGATTTTGCTTTAGAGAGTCCTGGCATAATTTCGATGTATGTTTAAGATAGTTGTCTTATTGGTACACGAATCTTTCAACAAAATGTCTCATTCCAATATCCTCTTGTAGCTTTCCTTGTTCGATTTTAGCAATCCCCGCAAGGCAACCACTTATCATCACTACTTATGTCCACCACCATGTTTCACCATCCGGCGGACGTCTTCTGTCCAGCTAATCTCCGGATGAAGAAACATTTTTAAATTGGATTTCCAATTTAGAATTGTCGCTTCACAGAACCTTTTTCCAAATATCTATTGTCCAAAGATCACGTTCTTTTGCTTTTTCCTTTTATTTATTGACCGAATATATGATTTTCGAACAGCTACTTCTATATGACAGCTTTATTTAATCTTCTTTTCACAATCAAAACGCTCTTATCGGCTGTCGTTGATTTGGGCCGCCATTTATGGTGTTGTTAAACGTTTGCTCGTTGTCATTATTTTTCGATCTTCTGTAACAGCTGCTTTTGTCGGACAAATATTTTTATATTTCGTGCTATTTGCTAATTTATGGTGTGCGAGTTTACCCATTTTAATGGAAAATTTACAGTTCCGTCAGTTCTTTCAAATACTAAACTTTTTTCGGTGGTATCAGTAGAATTTGTCAAGCAAAATTTATTCAAACTGCTAAAGAAAGATAAAAGGGGCTTCTCCTAATGAATAATTTCCAGGAACACGTGGCTTACCTGGAGAAACCCACTCAAAATCCCATGTTACCTTATTATTGGATTTCTCCCTAATTGCTCATTTATTATCTTTATGCTGTTATTAATATTTTTGATATTTCAAATTCCCTTGCCTCCTTAATAATAGGATTGCTATAAAAGACTAATTAAAGAAATTAATAGTTAAATGGTAGTGGTGGCATAGCCGAGTTGGTTGAGTCAGTTGGATTCCTTTACAGAGAGAGTAGACATGAAGTGGCAGTTTGGAAGATTGTTAGATATTCATTTTTAAGCAAAAATATAATGCGTTTAGAATTAAAGAATTATAAACGTTTGCCTGCAATGCATCGAGTTTTGTTTACCTTCACCAAAACTGTTTACGATCGCGATGGTATGCTGGGTCCTCTTGAGATTATATAAACAATGTTTCGGGCAGAAAAGGTTTTGCTTTGGAGATCGGGACAGTCGAGTTTACGATACGTAATCGATAGGCGCACTAATAAGAGTTTGCGGTGTTAATTAATATGATAGAAAGGTGCGGAAAATAATTAATTAATACGCGCATATAAAGTTAGCCAACTTGTAACTTGCAACTTGTACTCGCAACTCGCGGTAGTTGTATAGTACGCGTGTAATATATTCCTGGCGTGCGTATACAGGGTGTGTTCAGAAAGTATTGTGCACTACGCCCAGAGAACCAGGAATGCAGTATTCTAGAGATAAGTTATAAATTGTAGTTAATGCATGATATGTAGAGAATTAGCTTGAAGTATTTCTTGCATGGTACGAATGAGCGATTTCCCTGGGTGGCCATGCTGACGTAGGGTTTGTGACGTCAGTTTGCTGGAAATATTGATTGTTCGGTAAGCAGTGTGGTGGTGGCCATCCCTGAAGGGAAATCGTACTAACAGGGTAAAAGCGCAGCCGAGGGTGAACGACGGTCCCATGAGTGACCCCTTAGGGCCCCTATGTAGAGGATAGTAAGCCCCCCTAAGTTTATTATGTAATTGTCACCACCCCTACGTGCCGGGTGTGAAGGGGCGTCCATGGTAAGGACGTCGCGTTGGTCACCTGTGAGATGCGGGTGACGCCGGAATAAGTCACCTTGGCGGAAGAGTGGATTGGTGGTAGAAAACCCACGGGTCGGATATGACAAAGACGTAGGGTAGAGTATGTTTGCATGTCATTGAGGCTATCTGTGCTGCATGTGGTTTGTGTTTCTGGAAACAACATTTCAGAGCAATAGTTTATGAAAGAGCAACAGATATGATACTGAAGGCCCAAGGTTGGACATCATCAGGAGCGATGATGGAGGAACTAGATTGAGTTGTGAATTGACCAAGGGGCTGAGCAGGTGCAGACCTTTTGGGCCAGGGGACTGGGGTCGCCGGTGAGTAAATAACTGTTGTCTCTTGCAAATGACTGTAAACACATGTTATTGTTGCATGAACGCACCATGTCAATGGGATGTGATGGTAGCGAACGGTACCCGGTAGCCAAAGGAAATGGTGAGCCTTTTGATTACTTAAACTTATGTATACGCATTACCACATTTTAATAATAAACGGAAAAAAATATGTTGGTAATTTCGGCCGACCTTACAAGATTAATGACCGAATAAACAGCTGATCAATTAAAAGCGAATTGTTCTGTTTATAAAAAGTATTTAGTTCATTTGCTTGGCCAGCTGTTTATTCCATAATTATTGTGGGGATACCTGAATAATTATGGGTGAGAGTGTAAATGCTTACCTAGTAAAGTAAAAGTTTAAGTTATACAAAATACTTCATAATTTGCTGATATTAAAATGATTGAATAATTTTAAAAGCTGAATATATTTGTTTATAATTTATAATTTATAATTTTTTTCTCGAGTTATGAAAATCGTGTCCTCTTAATTATATTAATAAGTGCAATAAGACGTCTGAATATGATGCATCACGAGAAGTTCTGTGGAAGTAATAGCTTAACAATTTAAGCTATTACTTCTACTTCTACTTCTCGTGATGCATCATATTCAGACGTCTTATTGCACTTATTAATATAATTAAGAGGACACAATTTTCATAACTTGAGAAAAAAATTGTCGCTGAAACTTCAACCACCAACAAAGAATACTTAACTCGACGAACATTCGCCAAATTCAAACTATGTGCATCGCTATTCGACCTCCTCGATTCAAGTAGACGCAACAGTGCATTGCAGCAAGTAAAAAAACAAACAAATTATTTATGTGCCACGGCTGTAATACAATAGCATAAAATTCTAACACGTTTCAAAATACACGGTGAACGTGTATAAGCCGCTTAAGACACGTGTACGTGAAATATACTACTAAAATATGATGAAGTGGCGTCCTGTTTCGTAACTTGAATTCCCAATGAAGAAGATGCTTATATTTGGAAGGTGGTTTTTCGCGTAGCACACTCACTTTACTTCAAAATTTGGATCGTCTGGATAAAGCTGACGGTTTCTAATTAATTAAAACCGTCCTAATATGGACCACATTATGTAATAAGTAGCACGGCACTGAAATCTTAAATACACATTCACGTGAACTTTTTATAAAATTTATAGAGAAAGTGATATAATAACAATTACACGGAATTAAATGTGCATATTTGTACTGCTTTCACAACATCGAATTTCGAAAGCAGAAACCTTGAACCTTGAAGATTGTATGATAAATGATGCTTAATACTTATCGTCTAGAGTGTCTGTAATAAGAAAAGAAATACTTTCTATAGGCGCAGACAAAGATAGGAGCGATCTATTCAATAAAATAACATTTTATAAAATTATTTGCAAACTTTAAATCAAGAAGTTTGTTATCTCACATGGACATCTGTCAATAATTTCGTAACAACTTGAGCAGAAATATTTCAAAAAATGCAAAACACAAGGTATTCTCAGGTATGAACAAATCATATTTTTAACATTTCAAAGTTTTCGAAAAACATTGTCTTAAACCACACAGAATGATCCCAACGCAAGACGTACCCTAACTCCAATCATGGAAGAACTAATATCGAACACCGTGCTGAGTAGCATCGGGCGTGGATCTGATCCAGTCACGTACAATAGTGTCAGCAAAGAAACAAAGCTAGCAGCACAGAAACCAAAGAAAACGGGCTTTCTGCAAGAGAACGTAAGTAAGAGCTCGTTGCTCTACAAAAATTTTGCGTTCAGAAACGCGGAGTCACTTCAAAGAGCGCTGGACGAAGAAGAAAGCAAATTGCTTCAGCTTTATTTAGCCAGACATAAGGGACAAAGAGAAGAATACTGCGCAACTGAAGCTGACTTGACACGATCAGCTGAAACCAAGTCTTTATTGTCGACCACTGAAATGAAGACACAGACAGAAACCACAGAGACTTCAGTAAAATCACTGGAGCAAAGTCGCTTAAAGTATCTTATGGGGTTGCCGCTTGGTGAAGAAGAAGAAGAGTCGGTCCATGAAAAGGAATCCATCGCAGAAGAAGTTTTTGTAGATCTGGATGTGGGTGAAACCGAAGCGATGAAGCAAGCTCGGAGATATTTGAGGGGGCACAAAATTTTTGAGTTCTTCCAGTTCATCATTGCACATTTACTAAGTGCACTTCCAGGTAATGATGTTGAACTTTACGCTATGCCAAAGAGATATTTTAAACATTTTTTGAAAATTTTAGACAATCCTATCGAATTTATATTGGATTTGTTCGATAAGTGTATAATTTTTAGGGCAGGAATGGGTCCTCCACCGGTTTTGTACGAGAAAAAACACATCGGTATGTTAGTAATTATTAAAGTCTGCTTCGTTTGAGTTCCACAAATCTGCACTTCACATCTGTTCTATTTAAGTTCTATTTTTTTTTCTTTTACTCAGCCGTCTTTTTCAGAGGCCCTATTTAACCTTATGGACAGAATGAGAACTGGCTATATAGAGAAAGAGCAATATTATACTGGTATGAAAACACTCGGTATATGTTCTTATAATCCAAATCCTCCTACATCAGCAGAAGGGTTGGTGCATAAAGACTTCTTTGTAGACGAAGCGTAAGCAAATTTACTTTCAATGAGTAAAATCAATATAAGAAACAAAAATCGTTTCTAATAGGAAACTAAACTCGTTTCGTAACAGACTTAACTGACGCCTTGTTTTATCGTAATATCAGCTAATTTTCCGGTTGTATGTTTCATTTATAATTTTCCTCATTCAAGCACGGATAGAACGCAACCACGCTCTTTCTGTTTAGACTCTTTCGTTCTTGATTTTAGATACGAGAATTTAGTGAGCCTTCTGAACGATTTAATAAGGCGTAGATGGATGTACGTTGGTAGTGCTCCTCGTCAGATGAAAACGCCGCCACCGACGCCTCAGCTTACAGTTTCCAGCGGAGCCAGCGAGGCGTATAAGCAGTGAAAGAACGCGATTGCCTTAATCGATTGTTTCTTTCAATAAATAAACGAACAATGGTCAATAAATGTTCCATCCCTAGACAAATATTCGGTTACATGCTGCGGCGCGGTCATATTCACTACATTATGAATAATTTATAAATTTCTAGCAGAGGAAGCTTTGTTTTAATCTTTTGATGTGTACGTTATACGACAGTTACTGAAAAAAAATACGGTTCTACAGCGTATTCTATTCAAGGCAACAACCACAGAGATTTTACATAAATTTATTTGAACATTAGTAATATTTACAAACATGTGTAATCGATGTTTTTCAGACACATTAGATAAACTACATCTGTCATTTTACAAGTGAGATATACATAAACTATCCCTGCTACTCAAATTATTCAATAAAAAAATAGTTATACAGACTCTGAATAAGTAGCTCTACAAATTGTAGATATGATATTTATGAATGAGCTCCAAATAATGCTGATGTTACAGTGGTTTTATTAACTAGAAAATAAATATGGTTAAATTAACAAACACCCTAAAATGGAATAATCTATTTAAATATATAAAAATTGTTCTATTTGATAATGTCATGTGTCCATTTAATGTTCCGGAAGCATTGGCTATGGAAAAGTGTGTCGTAGCTTAAGCTCGCCGCGAACAGAATTGTTACTAGTGTCACTCGTCTTATTAACCGTCGAGTAAGTGTTTTCGTGTTTGTTTGCGTTGTTTATTGGTTTTATACGAAAATAAGTTATTTTCAGAACTCATTTACTTTACATTTATTGCGTTACAAAATGGTGTTTACGATAGAGCAGAAAACATTTGTGACTGAAAGTTATTTTCGTAATAGTTCCATAATCAATGGGGCACGGGTATACTGAGTACGAAACTGCTTGGAAGAGCATAAAACACTCGAAGACAACTTGCGTTTGTGTGTACAGTTGTTTGGTGAAACTGTAGGTCTTTTCCGAAGTAAAACAACAGCTCAACCTCGAAAATGTACTGCCGAGATAATTGAAATTGCAAGACATGATGAAAAATGCTTCTCGTATCTCTATCCGCCAATTATCACAATAGATTGAGCTTTCTGCGGGAACGTGCCACAAATTGTTACGTAAAGATTTTCAGCTCTATCCTTACCGCAGGATATTGGTGCAAGACTTGCTGCCCGGTAATCCCATACAGAGATTGCCTATCTGTGAATCTTATATAATAAATTATTTAATTTGTGAGTGGGTAGTAATTGTTATTTTATGGTTTATGTCATGCTGACATTTAAAAGTCAGGTTATGTTCAATTTTAACACTACGACATACATTTTTCAAAACAAAATATTTCAACAGCTAATGCTACCGGATTATTAATTGAACACTCATGTTATATGTTATAGAGTGAAAAATAATGTTAGCACATAGAGTTGAATGAAAAATTTATCTTTTCTTGCATTGGATGCTGCAGATTTCTACAAAAATTAAATAATACCTTCTTACATCTTCTTACATCTGACAAACTTATACGCAATAGTTACTGAAGACGAAGCTTTTCGCATCAAAGAGATAATCCCAATTATTCTTCGCTAGATTTCATCGAGTAAATATTTAAGGGACAACACTGCCGTAATCCAAGTTTTGGCGTGCAAGAATGTACGAAAATCAGACCCTCTAAGCCGTCATCACAAAAAGATGGTCGACTGGTTACGCTTGGATGAACCGTGCGTGTGCCGGAATAAAACGTGGTGGCGTTTGTCGGTGACACCGATTTCAATGGGATGTTCTTGAGCACGAAGGCTGCTGGTTTTTATCTACGCTTGAATTGAGTCATTGTAAGTGCATTTTAAATACGGTATTCATTACCGAAATTTTCACTTTGTGTAATCTTGAGTTTTAGTCAAATTTACACAGGCGGTTTTAAAATGTCGTAAATGATAGCCTGCACTTCAGTTCGTTAAGTATGTAACTGGCTGTAACTCAATGCCCTCGTAACTTATTCTGATATAATTGTTCGAATTTTGAAAATATTTCTTACATGTTAGTTGAAAGCTCTAAACACGTTTAATTTTTGCTTTACTTTTGATTTTTTTTAATTTGTTAAATATATACATATTTTACTTTTGAAATATCTCTGCCTCGTAAACTTCTAACTATACTTATGTATTTCTAGAAAACTTTTAATGAACGGTTTACATAAAAAACTTAGTATAAAATACCAATATTGAAACTCTCGGAGTTAAATTATCACGATTTTATAGGTATACATATACCTTTTCGCTGTTATGATTGTTGTTTTACATGGACACAAACCTGTACTACAAAAGTGAATGTTCCCGGGAAACTTAATCCTATAATTGATGGCAACACATGCGTTTTTATTTCTGTCGTAAAATGCCAATTTTAACACGTTTATGAACTACATGTGTCACACAGTCCTTCGCGTTAATTAACACTTGTAAGCATGTGACTTGCGGAGTGAAGATGAAATTCAAAATGAAATTGTTCTATGCAATTTACAGCGTAGGCATAAAATGGTAATTTATTTTGCAAACATAAATCACAATAAAAAATGTCCTTATATCATTTTAGCTAATTATCTTTGCAATCTAAAAGATAGTAAAGGAGACTGTGGTTTCATAAATAATTGAAAATTATCTCCGCCCACAATAATATTAACAGTCAAAACCTACCAAAAAAAGCAAATCACATAAAACGGAAATGAGTATTGGTCTAATATCCGAAAAAGGTTCTTATTCTCCCGAATAAAGCATTTAATTCCCTGTTATTTGATACCGCTTGAATTCATATTTGGGGAATCAATCTCTTTTATAATGAGGAACTTACAATTTCAATTAAAGACATAGGTTTTGAGACACCCTGTATATATGTATATGTATACACCTACATATACGCACAAATCGCCAAAAAGCAACCTACAGATTAGAGCAGATCACACCAACACACCACAAGTTAAGAGCACTTCACGATATTTATCTCAGAGAATCCTCTCCTTATCACATATCCAGTGCAAATGCGCTTAACTGTCTCTAACACCCCTTTACATAAAATTTAGGTCGCGACCTCTTGCGGCTGACTTTTGACCTAACAAAAACGACATCTGGCGGCCTATTTCTGACTCAAACACATACATACACACCCACACATACAAAAACATATATATATATATATATATGCACAAATCGCCAAAAAAGCAACCTATAGATTAGAGCAGATCATACCCACACACCACAAGTTAAGAGCACTTCACGATAATGAGTTTTAAATTATCTTTAATAATACTGTGTCCAGTATTGTAAATATGTTGGGCAACACTTGATTTCTCAAACCTATTGTACCTATAGTGACTTAAATGTTCCTTAAAACGTGTTAATATATTTCTTTTTGTTTGTCCAATATATTTATTAGCACATTCATTAGAAAAAGCTAATCGTAAGTTTTGAGTTTTAAAAATATGATTTAAACCTTTAGTGCAAAGTGCATCGAAAGGCATTTTAACAAATTTTCCTAGAGATGAAGTTGCCGTTAGAGTGCTAGAATTTTGGACCTGTTTCCTGTGGCTAATCTTCCTAATTATATTATCTACTATTTGGGGAATATAACCATTATGAACCGCAACATTTTTAATATATTTAAGTTCTTTGTCATATCGGGATTTAGTAAGTGGAAATGAGAGTAATCTATTTACTAAAAAATTTAGGACCGCGAGTTTGTGTTGTACAGAATGTTGTGATTCGTTAATTATAAACCGGCTAGTATTTGTATCTTTACGATAAATGTCGATTTCTAATTCATTTTTGCTGTTTCTAATTACACAAGTGTCTAAAAAGGGAATCGCACCGTTTTCTTCCTTTTCGTATGTAAATTTAATGGTATCAAATTTTGAATTTAATTTTTCTAAAAAATCTTCCAAATTAATATCCAAATAAATATCAACATAACGCAACCAAATTCTTGGAAAATACTGATTATCATCTCTTACGTCATTTTCGAATTTACTCATAAATAAATTGGCCAAAAACGGTGACAAACAGTTTCCCATTGCGGTCCCTTGAACTTGTTCAAAAAACTCATCATTTATTTGAAAGAAGTTCTGAGACATGCAAAGAGATGCGAGTCTGACGTATTCCTCCAACCTATCTTTATTTACATTATTAACTTTGAGTAGTTCCCGCAATAAGTCAGTGTTTCAGGTAAGGGCACACTTGGAAATAACGATTGAACATCAAAAGAGATCAGGATTTCCCCTTCTTGTAAAGAAACATTTTTAATCTTATTTATAAACTCCATTGAGTTTTTTACCGAAAAATTATCTTGAGGATTGGGAAGTGCACTGAGCTCACTATTCAACCATTTGGAAAGAGAGTAAGTGGGTGAGTTTATACCGGACACGATTGGTCTCACCGATTTACCTGCCTTGTGTATTTTGGGAAGGACGTACAATTTGGGTACAGTGGGGTTAGATATATTAATCTTAAATATTAAATATTAAATCTTTAATTAACTTTGGCAACGGGTTTCGGGGTAGTTTCTTGTACGGACCATTATTTATTAGGTTGTTTACCCTTTCAAAATAATCGGATTTATCTAAAATCACAATCTTATTACCTTTGTCGGCTTTTAAATAGAAACAGTTTGTCTTTCTTAAGCCCTCAATGATTTTATAATATTCATTATGTGGTACAGATGTTATTGAATTTTTTAAATTGTTTTCAAGTTCTATTTTGCAAGCATTTCTAATGTAGTTTTTGTTATTTTCATCCATTCATTTTGTTATAGAACAACATCCAATCTACATGTTCGGCATTACTTAAATTCCTGGTAAGCTTTAAATGAAGCTGATATTTTTCTATTTCTAATTTACTACGTTTTTGATACAAATATTTGATTTCCAAATTGAGCCACTTCAATTTTGCGATTTGCATAATTGCATTTTGAAATTTGGATTTACTATTAAATTTTAAATTAATAAATTTGGGAAAAACGTTTTTTGATTTACATGCTTTCAGAAAAGAAATATCTGCACCAATTTTCCAAATCTTAGTGCTAATCTTATTAAATAAATTTAACTCCTTAGACCGAGAAGCCATGATAAACTAAAAAATAGTAAAGGAGACTGTGGTTTAATAAATAATTGAAATTTATCTCCGCCCACAATAATTTTATATCCGTAATATACGGATAACATACGGATATAAAATCTTTGCAATGGTCATAGAACACAAAAAAATGTTCATTTGACTTTTTCAAATTGAAACGAAATTTGAGAAATATTGTTTTTAAAAAATTCAAAGAAGACGGCTATTCTCCCAATATAATGTTGTCAACTACCTTGAGTTTCTCTTTTAAAAATAAACATTAGTAAATAAATGATGTATTTTTGCGATGTGTTAAAATATTGTACAATGGAAAAATAATGTAAACTTTTTAAATATAAATATACAGGGTGACAATGGTTCCGATAAAAAAAGCACGATAAGAAGCGATGTCCGAGAGTGTGGGGAAAATATTTAAAAAATTCTTTCTACTTTAGTTTTCGAGAAATAATAAATCAAAAATTAGCCCCAAAACGATGATGCGTCTCTGGTTAAAAATAGAGAAGCAGATGAACGAAATAAATGCCCTTATAAAAGTTTCATTGTAGGCACGGTGACGTACCACTAATCATGAACTAGACCTTTCAGTGGAATTTCACATCAACTCCCTTTTCAGGTCAACGCCTGACGCCGTGAAGTACGAACTGCAAATTATTTACTTGACAAATGCATCTAAGTCACCTGAAGCAGACTATTCCATGTAAAGGATCACAACTTTTAACACATGCTTTGATAGGTAAACAAATAAATCACTGAAACGATCTCAATTTAAATATCCGTTTTTAAAGCTCGTTAAGAATTTCTAGTATTTTCCTGTCATTTTAATTTAAACCGTAAATTATTTCCACAAGAAACGTATACTTCATAAATATTTTTTGACAAAAAGAATTTAAAATATTTTAATCAATAAATTCCTTCGTAATCTGTTAATCATTACAAGTTCGTTTTGTAAGTGACGAATTATTATTAACACAAATCTATTAAAAGTTTAACAAATTCAAGACGTATTTGTAACTCCATATTCTGTGTTTTTAACGCGCACTGGTTGTAAATCGTTCCTCGTTCCACCGTACGCATCATTTTCACTTTAAAAAAATTAAATTCTTAATTAATTATAAACTGATCCATAGAATTTTTTAAACATGATCCCCTAATCGGTTATATTCATTCACGTGCGCGTTTTTATTAAAAACTGTACGCATATCACCAATAATGTTTAAAACAGCTGCACATTATAAAGTTTTTATAGTCTAATAAACAAAAAACTTGTCGGCGATGAATGTCAGATCTAATAAATCGTTTCACATTTTCCAAACAATCCCATAGCAATTAACATTTTCTCGTAATCTGTGACATACATTCACGTACGCGATTTGATCAAAAATTGTAATGTTTAAAACAAACGTGTCTCCGTCGGCGACAGCTGATGCAAGAGAAATTGGCGGAAGCTGGACACATTCGCTGAGCGTTAGCTTTGTCTAGCACACATAAACAGAAAACAAACAATACCTAGCGCACATTGTACGCCCTCGGACGTTACAGGCCGTGTATTGACCTTCGCGATCACCAGATTTAATAAGTTGGTACATTCTGCTCTAGGAAATAATCAAGAAGAATTAACAAACAATTATTTATACAATTATTTGCAAATTTGTTACCCTTATTTCATACGCAATTCCAGTTATTTTAGAAATTACTAATAATTACGTCGTGAAAAAAACAACTCGAACTTCCGTTACCAGTTGTTAAACGTGTAATAAAACATTTTTTTATTATATGTCAATTTACGTCAGTCACGTGGCTCTGAGGTTTATGTGAATCCTCTGTGTAACAGAACTACAGTTTCGTATACTGTACAATTATTTTAAAATGCAACATATTCCTGACGTTTTTAATATAATAATTTCATTTCAATGTATAAGTACTCAACCAACATAAAATAATTGTATTAAATAATTGAATTGTACGCACAATAAAAGTACAATGCATATACAATGCATTGATATAATTACATATTTTAAAAATTAACATAGGGATTTGTTGCATTTTTAAATATACACGAACATATTATACCATACTATTAATTCTGGTACACGCTGGTTTTCATATGAAATCTTCTAAAATATTAATTAGATTATATTAGATATTAACTAAATTAGACACGATTTATCGTTTTTATTCTATTTCGTAGGGTGGCTATGATGAATCTTCTACTCTCAGCACTAATTAAAATATTAATTCATCTTTACAGTTCAGATTTTGGGCACATCAATTTTGATCAGCTCCGCTGGAACGTGGCGTTTCATAGTAAGCAGACACCGCCATAAAGTCGGCATCAAATGGGAAAAACTTTTACTTAGATTTTTTTGGTAAATCAAACTCTCAGAGATGGTAGAAGAAAGAATATAAATGGGCCAAACAAAAGTTATCGCCTGACTTCCCGTCATTCTTAAAAGTAACTGTGAAATAGTTAAAACAATTCTCTTTTGTGAAACTTGAATCAGTTAATAATTTATACTTAAGACTTAAGTAATGGGACACAGAGCAATAGTGGATTATTGACATCAAAATATTGCGATTTAGCTAAACTCACCTAGTATGTACAAAAGTGGATGATAAAGGAGATAGAGGGCGTTAAAATAAAAATTTTAATTTCAATTTTCTTGAATAATTCTTAAAGTTTTTGACATATTGTCTTAAAAATTGACATGGTCTTTTGAGGAGAAAAATAATAATATGGTCTTAATTTTGATGGAGCGGATCGAGGGCGTTACGTAGGTACGACATCATTCTTGCATTTAAACTGCTCTAACATTCTTGTGAGTAGACTTATGGAACCTTTGACAAAAGATTTTTATTTCCTTGTCTATTTTAAACCAATTGGCTGTTGAGTGTTGTAAAAGGGTCTGTCAGAGCCAAGGCAGTTGAGTGACAATAATGCGCAAGAAGACACTGGCTGGAACGGCTCGTGTTTTTGCTTATGTATCGTATTTTCATGGCGGGAATTAGGTAACTCTGCTTCATTGGTCCGTACGCATGCTCGAATCAACGATGCGTAGAGATGCATCCTGTTTATCAGAGGGCAGTCGTTTTGTGTTTGTTTCGATGGTTGTCGCGACCAAAATGAGGTTGCTAACCTACTTGTTGGCTTATCAGAAACGAATGCGGTTTAGCTTTAATTCGTTAACAGGCGGCCTTATTTTGACGATCATCATCGTTGCTCTGATATGTAGATATTTCATGAGTATCTGCTTGTACAACATTGCTAGACGTTAGTCAATCTGACGTTTCTTGACGTCAGTCATTTTGACGTTTCTTGTTGTTTGTTGTCAACTGTCATCGTGATGTGATTTGTTGATCGCTAAGTAACGTTGAGCCCCCACAAACGTATTACGAAAAAATATACAGTTTGTAAAACGGATCTTTTTACGCACGTCATTGAAAAGTGGCACTAGTAAAAACAATTTTTATGTGTAGTTATTGTATCTATGAACAGCCTCAATCAAAAGTAATGAAACGTTCAAAACCGAAAGCTTGAAAGTATTGATGTATTTCATACGGATAAAATCAATGAAGTGCGTAAAAAGATCCAATTAACAAGCTGTATGTTCTGTTTATTAAAACTCTATTGAAATCACCATATTTTCTTAAAATTAGTCAGTATTGTGTATTTATACTTAATTAAAAAGAAAACAAGGAACCATAAATATTTTGATAAATTAAATGCGCATATTGATTCTTGAACAATTAAAATATGTTTTGTTTGTAAAATTGATGCAATTTGAATACAGCCACAATAAACAACCAGAATGTATTCACAATTTCTTGCAGACGATAATTATTAATATTAATTTCTTTAGAAATTAAATAAATAAATTTCTTTTTGGTACACACTCCGCAAAGTGGTCGCTTAGGGGACTATTTTCAGAACGAAAAACGTATCTTTAGCAACCTCAAGCGTCATAGCAACACTTAGAATCCGCTAAAAAATTTTAGCGACCTAGTACTTAAAGCTGCCATGGCAACACTTTAGCGGATTCTTTTTTGAGCAAGTTTCAATGAAATAAATCAAGTAAGTAAGTATAAAATTCAACTCGTTGCTATGATTACTGATCATTGCCATGTCTGATGACAGGGACAATTTAGACTTGCTAATTCGAAATTCGAGCAATTTAACATTAATGTTGGTGATTCGGCGAGCGTGTACCAAAAAATATTGTATGTACCACGTACGCAAAATAGTTTTAGGGGACTCATCTCATTAAGATTACGATTCGTCCCTAAAACCTTATTTTGCATACTTGACACATAAACTACTATAAAGATTATAGTGACCTCTGTGTCAATTGATATTTTTTATTGTTAATTCAGCATGTAAACAGATAAGATGTGTACTTGTAAACTAGTAAATCGAAAGTTGTAGGACATTTTACATGTGCATGTACATATATTATTTTAGCTACGTATTGAAACAAATTTTTCTGTTCCTCAGTTAAAATGGTAAGTTGAAAAGTTTTCTAATTTATTTTAAATGTTTCATTCTATTTATCTATACAGTCTTCTTTATGTCACTCTTTAACAATTTTAGTTTCAAGAATACCAATTACGTTTCACATTAGCTGTTATTTTATTCACACTTTGTGGATCACTGCAAGTAAGTGTGCGATATTTCTAAGTATTTATAGTTTATACCCACTACATATAATTTTTGTTTAATAGGAACAACTTGATGGCACAAATATTTCCGAAGGAAAATCATCAAATTGCGACGAACCAACTCCTACAGTAATAGTGAATTATCAGGTAAATGTATTGCTCCCTACTAAGGAAACATTTTCGTAGAATTTATTACAATCCTTTTTTATTTTTTGATATTTTGATAACACATAAAATGAGTTCAGTTAAATGAAACAACTGGCAAGTGTAAATTTGGCCTAACCAAACTATCTACCAAAAAACAATTTTCTCCAGAAAATTAAACAAATTTTGATTTAGTGAAACATAACGTGCTATAATTAAAAAAAAATGTATAAACTATAGGATGGAAAACAAACATCAGAAAAAGTTGAACTTCTGCGTCAAATAGTGATTGGACAATATTCCAATCTATCAGCTGCATTTGAAGACATGAAGGCACGTAAAATTTGCAAAAACACACTTTATGAAAAGAAAGTAAGCTTCTCAGTCGTATCGTATAAATCAAGGAACGAAATATTTGTATTGAAAACGAGATGAAGACGGTAAAATTCGGCTGTAAATTTTTTAATACATAAAAGAATAAATAAAAGCATTAAATACTTGGTACATAACACACTGATGTACTACCTACTAGATGAATTGGTACACCATATGCATTCACACCCATTTAACCGGTATTTACTGTCCATATTGTTAAATTATATTTCCAATAGCATAAAGTGCTTTTGCGTTAATCCATTGTTCTTCAAACAATAACATACCTTATCCAAGATCCAAGATTAACCTCCGCGATTTTCTGATTCGAAACCATTGAAATATATTATGAACAAGATGTGAAGTGAACAAGATTTATTTAAGTGTCTAAGAAAGTGGTTGTCTCAATTGCCTATCCCTAAATCCATCCATATGAAGTAAACTTCATGGCAGTTATAGGAAGTAACATCGTATATCTTTATCATTGGAAATTTGAAAGATAACTATTAAAAAATTATAAACATTATATAAATTATATAATTACATAATTATATAAATTACAATTTTCATAGATAATTCACGTACAATATTAGTTAGGAACTCCAAAAAAGTATTTTTTATTTAGCTATTCCCGTATTTATATCTTAAAGCCAATTGAACTAATTCATAGCCCAAAAATCCTTTGAATACCGTTGTATTACAGTTCTCACATTTTTTCAAGATATAAAAAGCTTTGTCCAGTAAGGTAAGAATGTCCTGATTTTGTTTTTGAACGGTTTCACTTAAAGATTTTAATTTTGCTGTCGTTTGTTAAAAAAAAAAACATCTAGAGTTTTGCGTTTTGTGCAGTTTTAAGCAATCAAGAAACGTATCGTCCGTGATACACTGATTTATCAAAGAATAGAATGATCCGATTTAATTTGTAATTTAATCATAGATATCTGTATAGTGATTGTGACTTTAATTTTGCATATTACGTCGCGACTGTTGTGCCCTAAATGTAATTCGTGTCTAAATAAAAACCTGGTCAAGTAGGCTATATTTAGTAATTCTATTATGTAAATACAATGGATAAATTCTCGGTCACAACCCACTTGACCAGGTTTTTATTTAGACGCTCGTTAATAGTGGATAAAACATTTATACATATACAAACTCATTATTTTAAAGTTTAAAAAACTAAGCTCACCACATTTATGGTATCACCTGAAATTCATCTTATTGCTTCAGAGAAATAGCTTTTTAAAATTTAATATTTTCGTGAAAATTCATTTAGTTCGGAATTATACCGGCTGTTTCAAATTGAGGGATCTCAAAAATTGTAAGAGGTACGGATACGGTTAAATGGAAGAAAAGTTGCATTATCAGTGCCTAATTCATATCTAAAAGCAGAATCGATTTTCTCCAATGAAAATAATCAAGAAGTAACGAAACATTTGATTGGAATTCTGCTACCACTATTCAATGTAGAAGTAGAAAGTGATTGTAGAATGTTATGCCAGAACTTTAATATTATTTATAATAAAAGAAATATAAAGAAATTGGATATTGGATACGAATTAGGTATTAATTGCTGCAATTTTTATCTAATCGACTCTGTATCTTTTACGGTTTACGAAATCCCGTCGCGTCGATGCAAATTCACTTCGAAACAGCCGGTATATTTCATATAAACGCTTTTATTATATGAACACATTTTTGACAGGAAGCAGATATCAAACTGGAAAAAAAATTAGAGTCATTGGAATTGAAGTTAGACAAAATGGAAGAAAGAAATTTTTTTCTACTGCAAATACTTGTGCAGGTAAGATTGCTTTAGAAGGTTAATTTATCGCGAATTTTAAGAAACAATTATCAACAGAATGCGCTGCCAAATCTTGGTCGGCAACTTTACAATGCTGCGAAAAATGGAGAAACAGAACGTGTTGTTTTCTTAATCACTGGTGGTGTTAATACTGATTACACAGATTCCAAAGGAAACAGAGCAATACATGTGGCTACAAAATACTCGCATGCTAAAATTATAGATGTTTTGCTGAATAATAAAGCAGATCCCAATGTACATGGACAATACGACTACACACCAATTCATTGGACGTCGAATAATGGGTGTTTATCGTGTGCCAAAATTTTATTAACTCATGGAGCTTCTGTTGATAGTCGGGATAAGTGGCGAGACACTCCATTAATTAAAGCAGCCAAGTATGGATACACTGAGTTAGTTAAACTGCTACTTGATAAAGGGGCAGACATAAATGCAACACAAGAACTGAAATATACTGCATTACATATGGCATCTCGTGATGGACGTACTAAAACTGCCGATATTTTGGTTCGCCGTGGTGCTGATATTAATATGCAGACTGAAGATGGAGAAACTGCGTTAGATTTTGCTGTTGAAAATAGTAATTACGAAATAATTGGTTTGCTTAAATCCAAATTGAAAATGCAGCAACAATAGTCGTTATATTCATACAATCGAAATAATATAGGAATAAATAATAATAATAAAGAAGTAGAATTTATTATATGAATGGATATGTAAGTTACTGACCAAAGTAAATTATATGCAGAAATGGTCTTCTGAAAGGTATTGCTATAATAAAACATTCTGTATATTTTTACCTTGACCGAGGAAAGTTTAGATTCTAAATTTTCTAAATTGGAAAATGCTATAAAAATTAATCAGAGCTAAATAAGTTTTATAAACTCATTCTTTCACAATTTAAAAGTTAAAGTCAATGTTAGTTGTGGCAACACAACTAGTGTTATTTTAAAGAAATGCAGTTTTTAATGTTTGATATTTCAGTCGAAATTATATTTACGTATATCGAGAGTAATCGATATCATTTAATACACGAACAAATATGTATATAAATACATTTTTTGACGGGAAGAATATATGAAACTGGAATAAAAATTGGAACTGAGTTTATACAAAATGGAACAAAAGAATTACAAAACATTTTTAAATTTACTTTTAAAATTCTGAATTATGTCTAAAATGTAGATATAAACAAATTTCTTCGATATTCTAGATTAATAAATCATTCCACATACACTAGCAAACTTCAAATTCAAATAAACTAAAAAATCTGGCGTTGAAGTTGGTCATGAAAGTTTAGTTGTGGACCACCATCATTATGACAGTTGTTAACTTGTTTCGGACTTAACAGTACGATAGGACAACAAAAGAATGTAACCTATTGTAATAAACGAAAAAAGACAATAAGAATGAGATTTGTTGTAACAAACAAAAATAGACTATAAGAAAGTAAGATTTACAACAAATAATCAAAATTGCGGTGCATTCACAATAAGCACCTAACCACGGCTAACTTCGACGCTAAATTAAAAAAAAAAACACGTTACAACGAAACAGTCAACAATTTTTTTAATTTTTACATTGAACAGAAAAATCTTTCATATACAAGTAGGTAAATATGTATGTATTTTGCTTTTATCAGACACTGGTACTAAAAAATTGAGAAAAACTAAAAAATTTAAAAAAGTAAGTTTATTGTGGAATGAAAATACTTAAACAGAATAGGTAAGTACCATGAATAGTTTATATCTTTGGATATACAATGTGAATGTATTTTATTAATGTTAATGTTAATTAAGAAATAACAATTCTAATATTCAAGATCAAAGGTGCCGACAGACAATTTCGTATGTGTTCTAATCAGAGAGCCGTCAGTTTTTTAAATCAGAAAGAGATAGTTTGCTTTGAATAAGGCATCTACAAGATGCGGAATGAATGTGAATAAGTAAATATAAAATAAATGTATAAGATTCCGTAAAAATAATTTTGATTCAATAGTTGTGATTTAGGTAAAACCTAAAGTCATCCACTCTTTCCTTATAATATGTATTAACGTGTGCTAATAAATACTTTCCTAATAGCGACTTGTCTCCTAGATATATGCAATTTACTATACGAGTGCTAAGAAAATTTAGTATATTAAGCATTTTTAAAACTGTCGATAATTATTATTAATAATAAATGATAAAAACTTGTCTGTATTTCATTTAAAAATCTGTATTATTAGGATCAATTTTGTTTTAAATACACTGGAAACTGTGTACATAATTTATTTTATTTTATACAAAAATATCACCAATTAAATTCGATGTATAAGCGATACAACGTTTTAAAATGAAACAACCTCTGTGTTAAATGAGATTTTTATGCGCAAACTGGTTGATATACAGATTCGAAAATTTGTGTATTGGACATAGCAAGTTTGCTTCGATTCGGTTTCTAGAGCGTTCCCTGTCGCACGCATTATAACAGAATGTCCAGTTGAACATTTACCGAATCTGTATATTGATAACTGCGATCGAGATTGATTGTGCAAGTATCATGCAAAGTATCATTTTCTTTAGTCGTCTAGTTGAACACAATTTCAGATTATGTACTAAAATCCCTTTAGAAATTTCAAATTGCACGCATTGAAATTAGATACATGATTTCTAGTAACCGGATAAAGAGATTTTTGTATGAAGTCGCACGTTCATTCATGTACGGTCACAGTGTATATGGAAAGATGTTTAATATTCTTGCCTTTAAAAATCTGTTTGGTATAGCAAAACCTAAATTATATTTTATCTTAATGAAACCGGTTATTCTGATATTAAATTTTGCGGGAGTTTCTAGAACACCTAATACAATCAAGAGTAATAGGAAGGACCAAATATGTGCATTTTATGTTAAAATAGCCCATAATACAGATCTGAGTTAAGAAAATATTCGACGAAATGACTTGGCAAAAGTCGCAAGGCTATTTTACTAAAGTTAGAAGAAGATAGCTGTATAAAAGTTCTTTGACTTATCGATCGATCGGCATGTAGTAAAAAATGAACCGGAATTTTGTTTTGTAAGCCACATTCTGGACTTAAACGCCTATTTTACTAATAATACTACTAGCACTTACGCCACTTAAATAAGATATGTACTATTAACCCCCCCCCCCCCTTAGAAGAAAAATCCTAAATCCGCCGCTGCAGGGTAAGTAACAGTAAGTAAATAAGTTCCTTTCCTTAGATAAATTTCTGTCAATTGAGTAGTATAACATAATTAACGTGACATGTGCGATTTTTTAAAACAGACCAGAGTTGGCTTTAGAATCTCCAAATGTTTATCTTAAATAAATTTACTTATAATAATAATTAAAATCCAGATTTGTCAATGAACAAATATTAAAATATTCTTAAAATTGTGACCCGAATGCTTTCTAATGAATAAAAATCGTTTTTCTAGAAAGTTTAGATTTGAAAAGAAGAATGCAATATATTTTGCAAGTGAAAGACAACATTTCGAACATTTATTGTGATGTTTTAACATTAAAATAGGTTGAATTATTTGAACGTTTGTTTTAAAATAATCTTATCTAAGAAGCACATTTCATGGCACATTTCATGGCCCACTCTGGCCTGTTTTCAATAAATCGCATGGTAGTTAATAAAGCTAATATCGATTTGATGCAGTTCTTGAACTTTACTTGCTTTAATAAAACAAATTTTCTGTGATAGAAAAAGAATTCTACGTCGCTTTTGAAAAGTAGTATTTACCTATTCAGATGGAGATATACAAAAAACAACAAAAGATCTTCATGCACTTTCAAAATATGTATAGTCTTGTGTTTTGAAAACTAAAGTACACACATGAGACATTTAATTGAACTATGTATTTAGTCATGCTGGCAAATAGTACCTACCTAATTAAGATGTATGTAATTGAGTGATTTGAATTCGACTCGAATAAATCGTCGATAAGCTGCACCACTTAACAGTAACTAAATAATCCCACAGGAGTTATATAGCCGGCATTAAATGTTGCCAGATGCTATTTCTATAACATTTCTGCGACTTACTTTTGGCGTAATTTATGTAATAATTATGACACTAATGTTTCTGTTTGTGACCAAAGTCAAATGTACAATGGAGCAACTAAAAGTCAATTCGTAACGATAATAAATACTCCACCCAGTTGACTTTTATTCATTCGCATTGGTTATTAGGTTTGTTCGTTGGTTCTGCACTTTCTACAGTTTTAACTCCTTCATTCTATTGTTCTCACTTATACTTACATTGTTTTATATACATTTCACTCTCTCGGAAGCGGTTGGTGAAAAAAGTGTAGAAAAGTGCAGGACAAATGAACAGACCTATAGCCATTATGATATAGGTACCTATTCATGTAAGTACAATTTTCAATTATTTGAAATTTAGATAAAGTCATTAAGTTATTCCATTTGAAAGTCGTATAAATTTTAAGTACCTTAATCCTTATCAATCCGAACCCTAAAACTCCAAATCCGACGATAAACAGAGTAAAGAGGAGAAGTCAAGAAGAAGAATTTCTTTCTAGTTTCAGCTTCGGTGATTGCTCGATTCGATTGGTATTACTTTGTCGCTTAACCTCTTTGGATTTTAAGAAGGCTGCAGTAACCAATCTTTGACTGTGATTTTGTGATCACATCTTTGTTTACAGAAAAATCTTTATAGGTAACTTTTTATCATCTCCCTCAAAATCTTCTTCTGATTCAAGTTTAACTTTGGACTAATTTCAATTCAATTACAGAGTATTAATTAAAAAAAAATAAACTTCATAGCTTCAGGAGTATGAATCTTCTTGGTATACAATATTTCAAATTATTTGAAACTCATAAATTCATAACGTGCTGTGATATAACAATCTTAGTAACTTTATAATCCTTTAAATGAGTATTCAATGAAAATACTATTCAGTGCTTTTGCCTGGAACTTACGCCTTGTCCAAGAATTTAACTCACCCAGACCATGAGGGTGGGGAATTTTATTTTCAAAGATTCTTGAAATACAATTTTGAGAATTTTGGCAACAGCTTTAACCCAAAATAATGGACGCAAACCAGACTGGACTAACATGTATCTTGCAACTAAAGTTGATTAAAAAATAAACTTTTATTTAATTGATCCTTTTCATGTAAAAAAAATTTGAACTAATTTAATATACTTGGCAACTTCATAAAAATATTAGTTAAGTGAAAGAATTACAAAGCTAACGTTTTTTTGTCGTCAAACTCTGCAATTATTATTTATTTAACCTCAAATGATTCGAAACAATCTCTTTCGAAAGCTAAATTCAATCAAAATTGATTGCCACTCTGCTAAGTTTATATGCTGTTTTCTTAAGTTTTAATTTCCTTTAAACAATCAGCTGTAAACGTAAAATTAATTTTAGAGAATGTTAGAAAAGGTAATTTCCTCAGAAATGCCTAATCAAATTTGAAAAATAAACGCATAAAAATCGCAGTAACTTTCATATCAAAGATACTTTTTATGTTCACGTTCAGTATACCCATAAATAGCACAACTTGCTACATCAAAATTATTATAACTGCAGTATTTGTTAAATTAAAATGGTAAGTAATATTAGATATAAGATATGTAAATATGTAATGTGAAATCTTAATATGAATTGCCTTTTTGTCATCACTTATTTCACGTTAGTTTCAGGGATGGATCACACAATTAACTATATTCTTGGCTATCGTTTTATGGTGTGTAGGTAAACCAAATAATAGAGTAAGCAAAAATTAATTTAAGGAGACATAATATTCTGTTATCAAATGTAAATAACCATTTATCCAAATTGAAATTATTCCAGAGATTTTTCTAATAAATCCGAAAAAATGTATCGTATCATAAATATAAAATTATTTGCGTAAAAATTTTTGATACACCTAGCAGATATTATTTACATGAACTATGTTGCCACAGAAAATAAATTAACTTACAATTAGATTTACTCCCACGTTAGCAGTGGTCATAAAATTATGTTTATTCTAATAATAATACCTGGTGTTTCTTAATGCTAACTTTGAAGAGAAGAGACATTGTAAATGCAGCAAATATTTTTGCTCTGAACTTCTTGAATTTTCTGGACTGATTAAATTTGGAAAAATATATTAAGTGTTTCAATTAAATAAGGAACTTAATATTTAAAATATTTTCAACAGAGAAAATGTAACAGAGATATGTTCGAACTAGAGGAAGCAAACCATGTGTTACTGGAATTACTAGCACAGGTAAGACAAATTTTTAACAACAAAAAAGTTATAAGTTTCTAAAAGGTAAACATTTTCAGAAAACACTATCTGACCTTGGCTTGGAACTTTTCAATGCTATAGATATAGGAGACGAAAATCGCGTGTGTCTTTTACTCTCAGTCGGTGCTCCTACCGAATATCAACGTGGGCCTCGTATAGACAGGCCGATACTTTTGGCAGCAAAAAGAAATCGAGTCGGCATTTTGGAATTACTGCTAATTGGCGGAGCAAATCCCAATGTACACGATTCTGAAGGATTAACAGCCCTACACTGGACATCATGGCTTAATTATGTGGATTGCAGTAAACTTTTATTGCAGAATGGGGCTGACGTCAACAGTCGCGATGCCGAAGGATACACTCCACTGATTAGAGCGGCCCAAAGAGGACATACTGTTACAATTCAATTGCTACTTGACCATAGAGCAAATATAAATGCAGTACAAAATCTCTCAGGAGGAGCGTTACATGTCGCAGTGAAAAACGGGAAATACGAAGCCGTTAAACTTTTACTGAAAAATGGTGCCGATGTGAGACAAAAGAGTAAAAACAAAAAAACGGCTTTAAGTATTGCTATTGACCACAGATACTACGAAATAGAACAACTTATTCGAAGAAAATTGTATGTTTAGTTCTATTAAAAATCTTTACTGTCGCCTTAAATATTCTAAGCAGCACTTATTTAAATTTCGGTAAAATTATAAGCAACAAGTTTTAAATGATAATGATCGTCTTGGATACAGAATACCGTGTATAAAGTTATACAGTGTGACTGAAAATTCTCCCACAAAAAAATGCGGAAGAGAATGGATATCACAAATTACGGAAAAATTCTTTGGAAAACTTTATAAATAATTAAAAATTTACTGAAAGTAGTAAGTACACTAATGTGTGTATACTAAAACGCCGAATTCATAGCTGTACTTGTAGTTCTTTACTTGTTTATATTTCAAATAATTATTTTAATTCGTTCTTAAATAAGATTGAAGGTAGTTTGATGTGAAAGTATATTATTAATAAAATACACTCTATCGAGAAATCAGCTTTACTTTTAAGGGTGGTTTACTTATGTTTTCATTTACTCACAGACACAATAAAGATGCGTACAAAGTTCTTTTTTTATGTTTATTATCAAGAAGCACTTGAGGTCACAATATAAAATCACAAAAATTTTGCATTTAAAAAAATGCATAATTAGATTTCAAGAACAAGGAAAAGTAACGGCTTCCGAAAAACGTCGAGTAAGTAATACTAAAATGGCAAAGAAAATAATTCATTTTGGAATTCACAGTTTTTCGAAAAACATGTCAGGCGGTTAACAACTCACATGTTTCCAATAACTTTTCCTCAATAATATGAACATTGTTTCTATTCTAGTCTTCGAAATTTTGTAGTTTAAATTGCATCCGTGTTCAGTTTAATCCCTAATAAAAATTCCAGTAATTATTTTTCATATTTCAAGAAAAATTTTGGTAATTTTGATAATTATTACATCAGGCTCTTTCTGTTGCATTCAACGTGACTAGTATTGTGTGGTATTGTGCAATACAAAGTTATTTAGATAAGGGGAGGCTTTAAAAATAAGATCGGAGTCTAATTCACACAATTAACCTACTGACCATCTGTGAAAACTGGAACGTCAAGATACCCTTGACCCTTGATGACAGTAGAAGAAAACTCCTAACGGAGTTGAAATTTATTTGCACAAGTCAAATAAGTAAGGATTAAATGTTTAATTATTAGTTACTTTTAAACCGTACCGGTAGAGTTGAAGTTTGCGTACGCAAATCTGCCATCAAAAACTACCAAAAATGACGGAAAATAACGTGAATTGTCTATTATATGCCGAGGAAATACAAGAACTTGGCGAAAATAATTTATTTATTTATAATTTAATCGTGTTCAACTCATGTTCAACTTTATTTAGTTTAGATTCCTAAACACGTATATGAAAGAGTTATGTAATTATTTTGAAATAATGACAATGTTGCTAATGACAAGTTCATACTTCCAGATTTTTTATCAGCAGAAAATTTTTATTTGTATTTTGATTAATTTATAATTCAAAACGGGCCAGCTTAAGGATGTAATTATTATTTGTTCATGATTTTAGGTTAGGATCACACGCATTTTTACGTTTAATTGACATAGTGTGCTCAATATAATTGCCAGTTGCAATGAAAATATCTATATTTTTAAGTACCAACTTTACATATACATATTTGACTATTTCCTTAGTTAACTAATTAGTAATTAATATTATTCGGTGCAATGATGCACATATAATTAAACATAACTCAGGATTAGTTAATCCAAAAGTTAATTTTAGGCGATTCAAACCAGTGTAAGTTTTCTAATTGAATAAAGGTTGGTTAAAACTCTTTTAACATCATAACGATTAATTTCAAATGCCCAGGATTGCTTGCTGATCAATGACTGCACTGTTTTAAACTATCAAATTTGACAGGAGACAGAAAGCAAATGTCAAACTAAAGTTTTGAATCAAGCTAAGACTCATTTATTTTTCATAGCCTTCCCATATCTATCCTGTAAATAAATCTAACCTGTGATTCAAAAAAATTTCATCAAGGTGTGTTATGATAAATAAAGGTAGATATAATGGGCATGTCTGAGATGCCTACGACAATTCGGTGAAAGACAATTCGGTGAACGACAATTCGGTGTATACGACAATTCGGTGAGTGACAATTCGGTGTACGCGACAATTGGGTATATGACAATTCGGTGTACGCGACAATTTGATGTACCACGCGACAATTCGGTGTACGACAATTCGGTGTACGATTGTGTACGACAATTTGATATAGGTATAATCGTGGGTATAATGCAGAGTGACCGCAAAGAAATCCGCACCATATGTTTGTAGAGTGAGTCTCAAAAGCTGGAATAAAATTTGTAATTTCTTTACATTTGACATTTCTAAAAAATGCTCGGACAGGTAAATTTTGTTTTTAAAATGTTTATTTTTTTTGTGAAAATAAATTCTTGACGGTCATTTGTTTTCGAGTAATGCCGTCATCGAAACTTTTTTTAATAGCAACTGCCAATTTTTTTTCTTGTTTCTGATAGCTCAATGAATTCTCTATCCAATTACATCAAAAAATTATGTTTTTTTTTTTCATAAAATATAAAATTTTTGATATAATTGGATAAAGAATTCAATAAGTTCAGAATCAAGAAAGAAATTGGAACTTGCTGAAAACAAAAAAGTTTTTCCCCTTTTTTAGTCCATCTTTTTTTGAATCGCTGGTTATATTTGCCCCTTGACAAATGGACTTAATACTTGTTATGATCGGCAAGAGAAAAGAAAACTATCAGTGCATTTATCTGTACTGCAAATTTTCTAATTGAAGTTTCTAAAAGCTTGTAACACGCCGAGGTGCTACTATTGTTTGTTGTCTTTAGGGACAACTAAATAAGTAATAAATGAATCCAAACAGATAAACAAATTTAATTTATTAGCCGGTTAAATTACTGGCAACTGAAAGGTTATCGTCTGCAAGAATTTAACGCGTATTTATTTTCGGAGTAACTCGGCAAACTTCCAGGAAAGGAAAAAGGTCAGTTTTATGGTTACAGGCCACTCTGGCTAGACGAATTGTTACCTGACACTACGGGGCCCCTATACCATGCAATAATAACTACAATAAATTAACGCCAGGCGCCAGCCTTCAAAGAAATCTTCCGAGTTACTTTTGTTGATATTTCTAAACAATTTTCAATAATTAAAAATGGCTCGTGATCGCTAATTCGGACGTATTCTACTCGTGCCGTTAACCTGTTCTTTAATCTCGGTGAGACGGTTATAAATATGAGATAGCAGGAATTGGATAATTAAATAAAAATGCGGACTAAAATTTAATCAAGTATTTATTGCAGATCAAGGGAAAAACTCCGTTTTCCAGGCGCTATGCAGCCTGAAAATCTGAGTATAAAAAACCCCGTTTGTTATATTACCATACAAAGGAAACACCAAAAAAATTTACACTCGTATAAGAAATACAGTAGAATTCGTTTAACGGTTTTCTCGTTCGAATATCGTGACGAACTAACTAATTCCAATTACACAACTGGTGGATTGTTTTTTAATGCTTGTCCCAAACAATATTTGTGTACTGACTATTCAATTTAAATGAATAATTAATTTGTTTCCAAAATTACGTTATCTTGGTACTCGTGTTTAACACTTTAATCGTACTCTAAGACACGCTCTGTATATCAACCAGTGCACAGCGGCGTTGTGCCTACAGTGTACTTACTTAATGAATGTAGGGGATTAATTAATCAGATACTGGGGAAGTATGTGATACAAAATGCAACCCAGGCGATCGATCTGCGAGAGAATCAATAGTAATCGCTCGTTTTTCAGGGGAGCCTCCCTTGGAGGCGCGGGCCCGATTTTTGATAACCTACTAACGCTACGAAGTGGGGAGACTAGCTCAACCGCTACTTTCGCTATTTTGAGGTGCAGGGTCAATGCCTCTGGCTTTATTAATTAACCTCTGATTGCGTTGTTCGACGAAGATCTAACCTGTACGCAATGGAATATTTTTGACCGTTTTTTACGACACTCTACTATGTGTAGTTATGGCCTTACGGTCTCGAAGCAGATCCCTTCTGATTCACTACAGATCCCCCGACAAAGGCTACACCTTGGTCCACACACAGAGTGTGATGGAACTCGGCTGAGAAGATGGCACTGATTACGTGATTCAGAATTGGTTTGGCCTCTCAATTTTATTGCCCTAGTAATACAACTGATTGGCCTTGATTCAGGTAATTAATCTGTGCTGGTCACACCGGGGTTTAGTGGCAGATCTGAACTTGCCTTAGACCAGTGGTATGAAACAATCGATTTCCCTGCGCAAATCGAAAACCACTCTGTGTTCGTGTTCCAATTTGCCAGAGAATATCGCAAAAAAGGGGAGTTAACTAATTTTACAAAAGTACCCTGTATATGAATTGCACCACAAAGTGCAAACGTCGGCTGACTGCCTCTGGTCGATTTAAATTACTGAAACGCCAAACGAACTAGCTAATGATTTCTATAATAATGGTCAAATCAACTCCACGAATGTGGATGCAACTTATTTACTTTTAAACTCGTTTGGAAATCAACTGAAAACACTTTAGTAAGAAAAGTGCACAAGCCCAGCAAGTACTGAATTACAGATTATGAATTTTTAATCAATTAATACCACCAAGTATGTAATGAATAAAATACAAATTAAATCAGATTACCTAAATCCGCGCCGCGAAATAAGCATCCAATACACGCACTGCACTCAGTTTAACCACACACGCGATGCATTTACCGTCGCGAGACCGGCTTGATTAATTTGATTTAATAGACTCTCAAACACTGGAGCGTTAGGCGCACCGATAAATGATTTTACTTTGCTGTGAACCTAAATCAAAGAACCAAGTAAGTAACTCAAAGCAATTTGCCAAGCCCAATGGATACGACTGACCGTGTTAAAAGCTCGGAGCTATCTGCCGTAAATTTTTAAATTCATTTTTCAACTGCGCCTAATTAAGGCCCCTCCCTTGATTGAAAACAAAATTCAGAATATACTTTGGCCAATAAGATAGCGTCTAGCATCCAAAAATTCACGCCCTATAGTTTCCTAGAAATGCTCTTTCGACTCCACGAGCCCACCCGTGATGTTCCACATGTCTGCGGCGTCTGTAAATTTCCAAACTATCCTGACGTTTTTATTATGCCCTGCCTTTTGCAAGTGTCATTTTCAATGCTGTATTATCTTACGTTTACTTATGCGTATCGAATTGCAACCTTTAAAGAATAGCAGACTCGTACCCGAAACTCTCGTGACCCAAAATTTATGTGACAATCCCTTCAAAGTCCATTGAACGATCTCAAGTGCGATAGGATTTATGGCCTTTCGTGTTTGTTAAATGGTTATTGAATGATCCTACGCCTTCTTTCCGGCCGGCAACTTGCCTTCAGTTTCAAATAAATGTACATTTGTTTGTGATTTATCATTTTCAAACAATTTTCGACTACCGTGACAATAACCATAATTGCAAGTATGCGTAAAAATTTTAGTTACATCAATAACATGCTTATTTGTTTTATATACAAATTCGCGAACGTTTCAAGCTACTCGATATTGAAAACCCAGGATGTAATAGAAAAAATTATGAAAATTGTTACAACTAATTCACTGAGCAACAAAATTTAACTTTTTGAGTGTTTCTGAAATGAAAATGTTCAATTCTTGTAAAGAGTAATGTATTAAATACGAAAATAACAACGAAAACAATTTGGTAGCTCTAGAGTCTCTAGAGGTCTAGAGCGAGCTCTGAAATAAAATTACATTGTTCGGCGTTTTTTGAATAGTTTTGAGTTCATAAAATCAAATTCTCGCAAAATGAAACCAGATGGTCCAGTACTTTCCTTTATTTTGGCTTCATTAATTTTGGAAATTTCTGACGATGATATACAAATGCTGGTTTACTGGGATCCAGTGCCTTAACAAAGTTTTTAAAGAGAGCTAAGTTAATATGTAATGGCGTTAGCAAAATTTTGGTGTTTGCCGAGAAAGCCAAGTTCATCTTATGTATTGATTTTCTTTGTCTCTACTCTCCCATTCGCAAAGACAACGGCAAAACTTGGCATAAATCCCAATTGCAGGCCAACGAGATGAGCTACAACTTAAAGATCAGAGCAAATTTGCCAGTTATATTGTTGATGGATTAAATTTGAGTAATTGCTCATATTTTGGTAGTTTTCTTTCGTGTCTGTAGAGTAGTCAACTTGAATAGAAGGCTGACGGTTGCCATTATGGAGAAGGATTGCTTTTGAAAAGTCCCCATTCCTTGGGATCATGATGCATGTTAAAAGCATCGAAGAGTCCATCAATATCTGTGTATGTGACCAAACTACCCTTCATTTTAAAAAAAGAAATAAAACTTATTTGGCGAGCTCGGACATGTAGTGATCTTTCCCTTATCTCTAAGAAGATTCATTGTCTTAATTGTGAGCCTAACAACTATGCTTTTTAGTAAATCTAAATCCACAAAAATCAGCCGCAAGATGTCGCTACTTTAACTGTCAAAATTATAGTTTTCTGACAGTTGAATTTTTACTCATTGTCAAGGTTACAAAAGCAAAAAGAACAGCCGACTGTTCTTAATATTTCCCTTCTTTAATTAAAAATAATCTTCGAAACCAGAGCTAAAAAATGTTTTACAGCCATATTAGTGTTTAACAGACCAAAGTAGATATGAATTGACTATTTTATTTCAGAAACGATTTTAGTGTTGAACTGTGTTATTAAACAGAAAAGATATCATGAGACTTAATTACTCAGTAATTTATTTTCTTGTTCAGTTCAAACTCTATGTATATGTTCTGGAAATAATAGTTTTATAATTTTCATCGTACAGACGGTTCCAGAGATGTATTCGCATATGACTGGAAATAAAGCATTTTATTATCAAAAAATTTTGTGCAAATCGGTTTTGATTGCAGCGGATTCTCCGAGCAGGCTCTGTACAGCTGTTTCAGGCCTAGTTGGGCCTTCGTCAGCAGAACCGTAGCTCGTGAACTCCACTGCAAACCAAACCGATATGTCCTAGGGTTATTCGCCATCGCGATGTGAAAGTAATGGACATTTAAGTAGCGACATCTTTCGATCGCTTGTTGACCTGATATTGCAGTAGGATTGACAAATTGAAGCCAGTTCGCTACATAATAAGTCATCCTATGCAAGGCGGCCATGCTTGCTGTCAAAGCATATGAGAATTTTTAAAAAATTTTGTGCAAATCGGTTTTGATTGCAGCGGATTCCCAAAGCAGGCTCTGTACAGCTGTTTCAGGCCTAGTTGGGCCTTCGTCAGCAGAATTTTTTTAAAATTCTCATATGCTTTGACAGCAAGCATGGCCGCCTTGCATGGGATGACTTATTATGTAGCGAACTGGCTTCAATTTGTCAATCCTACTGCAATGTCAGATGAACAAGCGATCGAAAGATGTCGCTACTTAAATGTCCATATTATTATCATTATCTGAATTACATATTTCATTCAAACTTTCCTGGGTAGAAGTAAAATTTACCAGATCCATGTTGAAAAACTGATTCTTAAACAGAAAGAGTCGGCCACGATAACTTTTGGAATTTTACTGGAATTTTACCTAAATTATTTTTTTAGTAATTGTAAGATAAAAGTCTGACTCCTATTTAATTCATATTACATTAAACACTATCGTAAAATAATCATCGGAAAGTTCCAGACAATGCAATTAATTTACTTCTTGTTCTTTTGACCGGTCCTATTTTACACATCTCATTACCGAGATAAGATTTTCATATTTTCTTAATTACAGGATGAGCCTGAGAGCGTGTGAAAACCATAAAACATACGTTTACGGCCGCAACTGAAATAAGCTCCAACCCCCAATCGCATCGCATAAGTAATTACATGAACTATGAAGACTAATTAGGAGATAATTAATATAAAGCTCCTGATAGAAATTACTCATCAAGATTTTCTCCGTTCGGAAATAAGAATTAAATGACTTTAGTAGATTGGGATCAATTGAAATTAATTGTATCTACGTACTATAGAATCTATAGGATTTATACCTTTCCTAAGTTATTAGATAGTGTAATTAAAGTTTTAAGGCCCAGTTGTACAATGCCAGTTTAAATTTAACCTCAAGCTTAAACCCATTCGACAATATTGTTGTTAAGGGTTTAAGTTTTGGCTTAAAATTCAGGTGGAATTGTACCTACAACTGGGTCTGAGTGTGGGATTGCTAATTATATCATTGATTTTACTTAGAATTATTAGTAGGCAAAAGACAATCAACGAAAAATTCGATGTGCTTTCAACTCCAATAGATTTTTCAGAGGAATATAAAAAATGATTTGCTTTTATTTATTCTGACAATTTAAGTCCTTTAAATGTGTGCTTTATTTTATGCGTTTGAATCTATTTTACGGTGAGTATTTAACTTCAGAATGCGTAGGTACTTTCATCCCTCGAGAAACATGCAGAACCCTCCTGAACCAAAACAAGTGGGGTCAAATAGGTGGTCAGGCGGCATTTCAATGGATCGCTTAAATCATGTATCAAATTTTGCTGTTTCAGCCCATGCCCTATCATTTTACTAAGTCATTTTATACAGGAGAAAAGAAACAAATAAACAACCGAATGTCTTAACAGAAATTCAAACAAAAAGAAAACAACTTTCAGCTAATTGTAATTAAAAATCGTATGCATGTGAATAATTTATTTCTTTACCGGATGTACATATTAATTTTACTAAAGGATTTTAATTTTAGTTTAAACCTGTGTATCGAAATCGTTAATTAAGTCAATCTCCACGCTCAAGTCGTTTATTTATTTATTTAGAAAATTAATTTTGCAACGTAACCGTTGTGGAAGAATTTAAATTATATTCCGGTATTAAAATTTCAAAGAGTAATGGGCGTTTCGAAGGTAATTAATGAACGTGACTTGACCGCACACCACCATAGAAGTAATCTACATTGGTGATTATACCAAATAATTCAAAATCAAAGAGGTTCCCTAAGAATTTTCATTTATTTTTCCAACCGTATTTCATTAAATTGAAAAAGAAAATGTTAAATATTAAATCTTAATAATAAAATTATAAAATATCTCAAATAAAAGAAGCGAAAAGACTGAAAGTGTAAAGTATTACTATAAGTAATACAAAAGTAAAGTAAACCAATTAAACAAAAAAAGGAAAATATCAATAATAATTTTAATGTAGTAAAAACAACTCAAAAATTATATTATGTGTATGTTAGATGTTTTATACGAAATAGAAATGTAAGTAAATGCGATAGAACCAGAAAAGAATGCCAGACTCAAAATAACTCAGGAAACTTGTAACCCCTAATGTGTATAAGCCAAAGCCACCCTTCGAACACTTGTCTCATCAAAATTCGAGACTGCACGTGTTCTTATTACCCCACGCTGTGAAGAATTTATAATAACCAGGTACAACAACAACAAGCAAAGAAGTGAGACTATAATTCACGTCGACGAATGTTCCTCTTGTAAATAACACTTAATTTGCATATCCACGTGAAACTCGTTGTGATGCTAATTAATAATTACGAAAGAAATAATAAGTTCATGTCTTAGACTACTGTTTGTAGTTTATTACGTAAAAATATAACGTGAAAACACGAGTTGCTGCATTTTCAAAGACAAATAAACACATGTTGTGTGGGAAAAACTCTTTCACGAAGATTAAATTTCTCATAAATAAAACGTGTCACTACGACAGTAACTTTACATTAACTGTCATCAACCTAAGACTGAAACGCAATTTAATTATTTTTTCTTAATTATTATTAATTTTAGTTTTAAAAATTTATAAAGCAAAATCTTGCAAAATTGTTAATAGACTTAATTATTATAGAAGAACTACATATACCCAAAAAATTTACTCAAATTGTAAGAATATTTCATACAAATCAAGGAAGATCAGAGGCATCCGAAATGATCGTTGACTTCTCTGATAATTACACAAATTATGCAAGGCATGTTTAAATTTGAAAACCTTTTAATCTTTAATGAATATTAAAAAATATATAACAAAGAGATTGTAATTAAAACTTCCATACGACTGCATATTTTTAGCAAGCAAACATCCGTTCTTAAATCATAATCAAGAACAACAGGGAAGCGCTTTGGAAACGTAGCTGCTAATTACGATATTTATAGCTGATATAACAAGCTTACCGACTTCCTTATTTATTTGTTTCCTCTGGATAGGCCAGATTAGCGAATAATTAAATATTTATTTTCCTAGAACCTTTGCACGCTTAATAAACGGTTTAGCGCACCGTTAATGTTCAAGATATAATGGGAGAAATTCTGTAATACGACGCACATTAAAACAGATCTCACTTCCTCTAATTACCCCCAGAATTGTATACTCACAAAAAGATAACCCAACTGTTGAGAAATTTGTCGTCCTCTCGGAGATGTGGAGATATGAAATAAAATTTAAATATCAAACAGGTAGCAAACTTCCACGATTACTGAACCACAACTTTTCAATAAAACAATAAATAATTAATAAAGAAGATAACTTGCGATATGCAGAAACGTGAAATTGAAAAAATAAAAACAAATCAACAGTCGCGATATATGGCGGCCAATTGTTTTCCTAAAATTTTGTGAGAAGTGTCACAAATTGTTGATTATACTAATGAGTTGCATTGCAAGATCAGTAGGACAGGTTGGCGAGATTGCAGCAGAGTTCTCAAGTCCTTCTTTTACTGACGAGGACCTAAATAAGACCGAAACAGATGTCCAGAGAATCCTCGAGGAATCCATTGCAATCAAAACCAACTTGCAACAAATTTCTAAAAATATTTAGATTTTTTGTGATGTATAACACATCTAAAAAAATACTACTGGAATATTCATATAAATACTCTTTTTCAACTTTTAGTTCACTTTCTTTGCTGCAAAATTTAAAAAACTTTACTTACAACATAACTCACACTTTTATCTCTTTATAATACGAACTACTAAATTTTTCAAAAATATATCTTCACTTTCTTTAATTATTTTCTTTGCTTTTCGGGTTTCTCTCTTGCCCATCGCAAAGAATACCAAACCAAAACTAAATGCAAAGTTAATATTTTTGCAACAGTATTCTCAATAATAAACAAAAATGGCGTCCTGGAAAATTGAATTTTGAAATGTAACGTTGATCGGGTTTTAGGACGTATCCAAAATTAATGAAATATCATTCAGCTGACAGTTTCGGTTTTATTTTACACCTTCATCAGAGCCTGTAAGTGTCACAAACACTTGTTTGTAACACTTGTTGTAACTTGTTTTACAAAAACACTTACGGGCTCTGATGAAGGTGTAACTTGTTTTACAAAAACACTTACGGGCTCTGATGAAGGTGTAAAATAAAACCGAAACTGTCAGCTGAATGATATTTCATTAATTTTGGATACATCCTAAAACCCGATCAACGTTACATTTTAAAAAGTATTCTCAATGTTTATACAGTGTGATTGAAATTCGAGGGCCAGCATGGGGATCTCGCTTATTATAAGAGATAGAGAATCGATTAAATGGAGGCAGAGTTGCCAAATTTCATGCCGAATGAAAAAAATGACTCACTCCTGAGGTGTATATGCTATTTTTTGCACGACCCAAATAAAAGCTTAGTTTTCAAATTATTTTTAACTGTCAACATGACATTCTTATTTTACGAATACAAAAATCTGATGGATGGCAAACGGAATATTAAATTAGCTATGCTTTTTTGCCCAAGGGAGTTACTACTACTAACAGCTACTTTACTCCCTCAAATTAGGGAGTAAAATTGTTCATTATATACAGGTCGTACAAAAAAGATTTTGTTACGTAGCAAAGAATGCTTCATTAAAAATTATTGTAAAAGGCTCTAAAATATTCTCAGGCAAAAGAATCGCATGATGGTTCTATACCAGGTCACTAGTAATTTATGCAATGTTTATACCAACGTTTCAAATGTACAAAGTAAAATGTGGTAAAATAATAAGGTAACCTTAATACTTAAAAGGGGGAGTATTTCTAGCTAATATATTAATTCATTCTGTAAATGTTATCTTATGATTCTTAAAAAGGGGATATTTTTGTCTTCAAGAGGTACACTTAGTAATTATGAGAATTACCAAAGTTTTTTTTTGTAAACAAGTTTGTTCAGATTCACGAACAGTATTTGTATAAAAAAAATAGATTGCATTGCAAAAAAAAAAAACAATGTTTGTTGTTGTCAAAACATAAGAATATAATTTTGTATTTCGAATCGATAATAAAAAGCTTCACTTAAGCTTAGTTGTGTTTTATACAAAAACACTGGTCCTTCAAAAACCCCAACATATTGGTCCAATCGAGCCGGATATGAACAAGAAAAAATCGTCATAGAATTTTCGCAAAAATCTTAGCATCTTCAAGCATTGACGTTTGCAGTAAGCATAATACTGCAAATACAAGTTCAACGCTGAAGTCTTCGCAAAAATCGTTCTACTTCAAGCACAAGTTCGTCGTTGAAGTCGTTGTCCCTTTCTTCAAATCATAAAGCCAGATCAGATTGCTGGAAGATATTGAAGTCAAGGTAATCGCCAATCAAAAAAGTAGGCCTTCATCTTATCATCTTACCTGTTAGTTTTTTTTTCGCTAGATTTGCACCAAATAACGTGTTCAGATCAATATGCCAGGTGTAAATGAACTGAACGCGTTAATTTCAAAAAGAACAACACTTAAAATTCAATTTTCGCGGTATAGAAACCAACTAAATTTTGAAAATGAATCTCGCTCTTATTTTAAACTAATGATTTCTAAAATGGAACCGATTTTAGATGACTTATTTCTAATTGATACTGCCATCGCAGAAATAGATGAAACACAAGCCGATGTAGACTATGTAAATTCAGCATTAAGTATAATTTCGACTATGCATGAGCGTTTAGAAATTGCTGACGTTAAGTCAACCACGTTTATTCCTAATCTAAGTAACATAAAACTGCCCCGAATTTCTTTGCCTACTTTTGACGGCACATACGAAAATTGGACAACATTTCGGGACACATTTATGTCACTTATTCATAATAACGAATCTTTGACACCTGTCGAAAAGTTTTATTATCTAAAAGCATCATTAATTGCTGAAGCAGCCAAATTAATTGAATCGCTTGAAGTTTCTGATATAAATTATGATGTTGCATGGACAACTATAGTCGATCGTTTTGATAATGATAAACAGATAATAAAAAATCATACAAATGCCTTGCTTAAACTTCCTTTTGTAAATAAGTATAATATTAGAGAAACATTGGACACCGTCATGAAAAATATTCGGGCATTAGAAGCATGTAACCAACCGGTCCACTCATGGGGAACCCTGTTAATTGCTATTATTCTTGCAAAATTTGATTTCAAATTAAATGAAGAATGGGAGACGTACGCTTCAGATCTTCGCATGCCTTCCTTCGAAGATTTAAAAAAATATGGACAGAAAATCAAAAATCATTGAAGCAATTAACGGAGTGCCTCATGAAAAACAAAATCGTGCAAGAAAAGAGATTAAAAAATCGTTTGTAGCGTCAAAGAAAGTTGTAAAATGTCTGATTTGTTCGCTGAATCACGAAATTTATTCTTGTCCCAAATTTTTATCATTTACTCCTGAACAACGTTTTGAAGCTGCGAAAACTAAAAGGCTGTGTATTAATTGCCTAAAAGAAGGTCACAAAGCAATCGATTGTAAATCATCAAATTGTCGTTCTTGTGATTCAAAACATAATTCATTACTTCATTTCGTCACAAAAACTTGCAATTCTCAAATATCTGCGAACAAAGCAGAGACTTCTATTTCCAGTATCGAAAGAAAGCCAGTAGGTAATGGTGAGACGGGTGCATCTACCGTTTTACAAGCAACGTCAGGATCGCAAATTATTTTGTCAACTGCCATAGTTCATATCAATGACAAGCACGGCCAACCACACAGTTGTCGTGCCTTATTAGATTCCGGGTCAGAGTCGAATTTTATAACTGAGAATTTGGCACAGAAACTTCAATTAGGTGAAACTAAAGTTCAAATTCCGGTAATAGGAATTAATGGTATCGAAAAAATTATAACCAAAACGGTATTTGCCGAAGTATCATCGCATACATGTAACTTCAAATTTGAAGCCGAATTTTTAGTTATAAAAAATATCGGTAGTAGGCTGCCGACACAATCGATCACAAAACGTTCCTTCAAAATACCTCCGCATTTGCAATTAGCAGATCCACAATTTAATTTATCTAATCCTATAGATTTGCTATTGGGAGCTGAGATTTTCTATGAGTTGTTAGAACCTGAAAATTTGAAAAGAATAAATCATCCAATGTTGCAAAACACTAAATTAGGTTGGATAGTTTCAGGAAAATTGCAGACAAAAGCTAAAACTAAGTCACTAGTATGCAATTTCGTAGAATTAAATTCTCAACTGCAAAAATTTTGGGAGGTGGAAGAGGTAACTGATGTTAAACATAATTTTACGAATGATGAATTATATTGTGAAAATCATTTCAAAAATACATATTCGCGTAATTCAAGTGGAAGATTTGTCGTAGAACTTCCATTGAAGCAACCATCTAGTATTTTAGGCAATTCTAAAACGGTAGCATCAAATAGATTAGCATCTATGGAACGAAAATTTCGTAAAAATTCAAAATTAGGAAACGAATATGCTGACTTTATGACTGAATACTTGAAATTGGGTCACATGAGACAGGTACATGAAATAGATGACGCAAAACAAGCGCAATTTTATTTACCTCATCACGCGGTATGCAAAGAAGATAGTTTAACGACAAAACTGCGCGTCGTTTTCGATGCTTCGGCAAAATCCACCACAGGTTTTTCATTAAATGACATTTTGTATGTAGGGCCCACCATCCAACAAGATTTATTTTCCTTAATAACTAGATTTCGTACGCATAAATACGCGTTAACTGCAGATATCGCTAAAATGTATCGTCTAGTTTTAGTAAAACCCGAGCAAACTACGCTTCAGAAAATTCTTTGGCATTTTAACACTTCAGACACTATAAAAGCATGGACACTACTGACACTCACATATGGTACAGCAACAGCATCTTTCTTAGCCATAAGATGTCTTCATGAATTAGCGGCTATAGAAAAACATAATTTTCCAATAGGATCTGGGACAATTATTCGTGACTTCTACGTTGACGATTTGATAACAGGCGCGAATTCAGTTGAGGATGCGATTCAATTGCGAAATGAGGTCAGTACGACATTATCAAAGGGTTGTTTTGAGCTTCGTAAATGGGCATCAAATGATTCTAGAATTTTAGACGGCATCGAAAATGAGGAAATGCCAAACACTTTGATTAAATTTGATAACAATTCAACAATAAAAACATTAGGCATTGGATGGAATCCTGTACCTGATGTATTTACTTATTCGCGAGTAGATATTGCAGAAGATGAGAATTTCACTAAAATAAAAATGTTGTCTGAAATAGCCAAACTATTTGATCCGCTAGGTTTGATATCGCCTATTACAATACGGGGAAAAATCATAATTCAACAGCTTTGGCAATTAAAAGTAGGATGGGACGAGGTGATTGAATCCAGCATTCGTACTAGTTGGAATGATTTTCTCCATAGCATAAGGGGATTAAATGAATTGAAAATAAAAAGGCATGTTTTGTGCGAGAGTCAACCTAATCGAATAGAATTGCATGGTTTTTGTGACGCTAGTAATACTGCGTACGGGGCATGTATATACTTAAGATCGGTTGGGTCTGATGATCAAATCACTTGCAATTTATTGTGCTCCAAAGCACGCGTCGCACCATTAAAACAATTAACCATTCCGAGATTGGAACTTTGTGGTGCGCTTCTTTTGGCAAAATTAGTAAATGCTGTGACTGCTACTATTAATTTAAATTTTGAATCCATTTATTTGTGGACTGATAGTATGATAGTCCTTGCTTGGCTAAAATCCGAATCTAAATTATTTCAAACTTTTGTTGCAAACAGGACTTCACAAATTCAATCAATCACTACGTCATCGCACTGGTATCACGTCAAAACAAATGATAATCCTGCCGATATTCTATCGCGAGGAGCCAGCATAAAATCACTAATTAATAATAACTTGTGGTGGCATGGACCACATTGGCTAATTTCAGATAGGTCAGAGTGGGTAAACTCAGAAAGTCTTTTACCACTAGCACTGCCAGAACAAAAACGTTGTGTTAATATTTCGACTAAAGTACAAAAATCATTCATCTTTGAACGATTTCCAAGTTTTAATCTCATGATCAGAGTAATATCATATTGCAAGCGATTTATTAACAATTGCAAAAATAAAGAACTTAAAATGTCAAACAAATATCTATCTGTAGAAGAAATAAACGACACTCGTATTCTTTTGATAAAATTAGTGCAGGCGGAATGTTTTTCTGCTGAGTTGGAAACATTATCTAAAAATAATGAAGTAGGCAAATCGAGCAAGACATGCAGACTGCAGACTATCACCATTCATGAGTCACGGTCTTATTAGAGTTGGTGGACGTTTAAAACATTCAAATTTGAAATATTCTATAAAATTTCCTATTCTTTTGCCATCTGATTATGCATTTACAAGTTTATTAATATCTCATGTGCATTTAACACATTTTCATGCGGGTCCGTTAGCTACACTGGCCATACTTAGAGAAAGTTATTGTGTTTTAAATGCACGCACAAAAATTAAAGCTATTTTACATAAATGCATTACCTGCTTTAGAGCAAAACCAAAAACAATTGAATATAAAATGGGTGATTTGCCCAGCGACCGGGTTACGCAGGCCCGTCCATTTTCAAAAACTGCAATTGACTATGGTGGTCCGATTTTTATAAAGCAAGGCAATTATAAAAGTAAACGTCTAGTCAAAGCATACATTGCATTATTTGTTTGTTTATTTAGTAGAGCAGTTCATATAGAACTTGTCACGGATTTGACGACTAATTCATTTTTGGCTGCACTAAAGCGATTAATGGCGCGGAGAGGTAAAATTCATCAGATATTTTCAGATAACGCAACAAATTTCAAAGGCGCTGCTCATGAATTACATGAACTATATAATTATTTTCATAATGAAACTATTAGTGAACTTATCGAAGCAACAGCCAATCAAAATATTAAATGGCACTTCATACCACCCAACTCCCCACATTTCGGAGGGCTTTAGGAGGCAGGAATAAAAGCGGTAAAGTTTCATTTGAAGCGAGTAGTTAAAAATGCCTCTTTGACATATGAGGAACTTTACACGTTGTTGGTGCAAATCGAAGCGATCCTAAATTCCTGTCCTCTCACACCTATATCTGAGGATCCCTCAGATTTCTCAGCATTAACACCTGCCCACCTTTTGATTGGTGATACATTGATGTCAAACGCAGAGCCAAATATTTGTGACCTGCAGCAATCAAGATTATCGCGTTGGCAATATTTGGAACAAATACGTCAGCACTTCTGGCAGAGGTGGTCCAAAGAGTACGTGACCAATTTGCAAGAAAGAACTAAATGGCAAAGAAACATTGGCATAGGTGTTGCACTAGGACAGTTGGTCATCCTGCGAGAAGATAATCTGCCTCCACTTCAGTGGGCTGTAGGACGAATCGTCAAACTGCATCCAGGGGAAGACAAAGTAGTGCGGGTAGTGACAGTTAGAACGTCGAGAGGTGACTACAAACGCGCCACCAAGAGAATATGTGTTTTACCGATAGATGAGCAAGATTAGTTATAAGTGGTTGAAAGGTATACTTTCAACGGCGGGCGGTATGTTCAGATTCACGAACAGTATTTGTATAAAAAAAAATAGATTGCATTGCAAAAAAACAATGTTTGTTGTTGTCAAAACATAAGAATATAATTTTGTATTTCGAATCGATAATAAAAAGCTTCACTTAAGCTTAGTTGTGTTTTATACAAAAACACTGGTCCTTCAAAAACCCCAACAAAGTTAGTACTAAAGACTCCAAAATATATACCGTTTGGTCGTCCAGTTATGTTTTATGCACTGTTCAGCCTGATAGGCTGTAAATTTCGTTTAGTCAGCTGTCCGCTCTTGCAGTAAAACGAAATTAATAAAAATTTAATGAAACAGGCCTGTAATTAATTCTTGCACTTTATGTTATACAGGAAGGACCAAAAGTAATGGGACACAGAGTAATGGTACATTCCTCGCGTCAAAATATTACGATTTAGCCGAACTTACTTATACCAAAAGTATGAAAAACATACAGACTATTAAAGTAAAATTTTAATTTCAATTTTCCGTAATAATTCTTCAAATTTTTGACATATCGTCTTAAAAATTTAGATGCGGGTGTTTCTTGGGACGAGAAATAATATTATGCAATTAATTTTGATATAGTGCTATATAAGCGCTACGTATGCTGTTATTCTGCTCTTTAATATGCTCTAACTTTTTGTGAGTAGGTTCATGAGACTTTTAATAAGAAAATATTATTCCACTGTCTTTCCTTTACCAAAAAGGACCTGTTTGATAGCGCTAAAGTTAACCATTTTCGAGATATTTGCTATTATTTGCTATTTCTGGGAAGTTTTTAAATTATACAGGGTGATTGAAATTCGAGGGCCAGCATGGGGATCTCGCTTATTATAAGAGATAGAGAATCGGTTAAATGGAGGCAAAGTTGCCAAATTTTATGCTGATTAATAATCTGTTAAGAAATTTGACATATCTCAAACGGTTTCTTCACAATCGAAGAAAAACAAAAAATTGCGATTTTAGAAAATTGGACATAACTTCTTTATTTATAATTTTTTTCAAAATCTGTGAAAACATTCCTGAAGCAACTTTTTATGCTTGATTGAATGGCGAACGTACTTTATTTCTAGAGCGATTCGCTTTTGTTTTTTCAGAGCCAACTTCATTTTTTCTTATGGATGCGATTTTTGTTGTTTAGACAGGTAGATGGCACATTTTTTTCTTAATTAATTGATATGCCACACTTGCTATTTTATTTTAATTTTCATTGAAAAATTTTGAAAAAACTGAAATGCACACATTAAGTTAGCTTAATTTCACATATTAAGTTAGCTTAGATTCAACTGTATGCTGCTTAGCTAACCTTCGTTTAATTGGTCTATCATTAAATAAAGAATAGCGTATCCAAATGAAGAAAAACGTGATATGTTGCTTATGTTTTATTGTCACAACGAAATTGCATTACAAGTGCTCAGTGGTATTTAGAAACTTATCCGGAAAGAATCCAACCAAGTATTAAATATTTTTCCAAGTTGGATAACAATTTGATACAAAATGATACAACAGCTAAGTATTGCGGAAAATGGAAATGTCTTCGAACAAATGTTGTGATTTTTTTTCTCTATTCTATTTCTGTACATTCTTTTGGAATTTCAAATGTATCATTTTGAATGAAATTGTTATCCAACTTGGAAAAATATCTAATATGTACTTCGTTGAATTATCTTCGGATAGGTTTCTAAATACTACTGAGCACTTATAGTGGATTTTTTGTGGCAAATAAAAATGCGCAACATATCACGTTTTTCTTCATTTGAATATACGATTCCGTATTTAATGACAGACCCATTAAACAAAGGTATACGAATCGCTCTATAAATAAAGTACGTCCGGCATTCAATCAAGTGTAAAAAGTTGCTTCAGGAATGTTTTCACAGATTTTGAAAAAAAATCATAAATAAAGAAGTTATGTCCGATATAAAAAATAAAATTAATTTTTTTAAGGTTGTAATCATTATATTACAAATGGCTAAGTTAAAATATTCTTCTACGATTGGGAAATACACCAAAATTGCAAAGAAATATCTTTCATATGAACTTTGAAAAAAAGGTACAAATGAAGTTAGATAAGTGTCAGGTGTCAGTGACCTCTTGACCAAATTAAAAGTAATATTCCCCCCCCCCCCCCCAAGAATTAATAAAGTTACCTACTGATATTTACGAGACAAAATATAAGCACTCACCGGGTCTGCATCCCTTCTGCAACCTGAAGTGGAACTAAAAAAAATCAAATTTGACTTGAAAAAAATTGTAATTTAATTATATTTTCCGGGCAAATTTTATAGCACAAGGAATATAAAATTAACAATGCATTTATACTTCTTTAAATAAGCAGCAACTTCTATAAAAACTGCCCAGAAAATTTGTTTGGAAGATTTTGAACAAAACAACTAAATTAAACAAAAAAAAATGATACGTTACCTTACCGTAATACGCAGCGTACAAATTTACCTAGGTATTTCTTAAATACATTAGTCGAGGGAGAAATCACGAAACACTGCCACTAGATCACTGAAAAGAAAAATTATTGTTTAATAAAAACTATAATCCTATAAGGACTTTTGTGGTCGACTCAAAAGCGTCTCTGAGGTTAATCTGTAAGGCGTCATCAAAGCTTACCTGATTGTTTAATTAATTGGTAAAATCACTTCAAAACACAAGAATTAATTACACTGCTAACACCTCGCACTTAAAACACAAAATGGCCCGGCGACCGGCGATAATGCGGGCAAAGTTTACTAAGTTTTTTTGCGTTGTACCGTATGATTTTTAAAATTTTAGATAAAGGGAGGCCGTTAAAGCAAAACGTATGGCGTAAATTAGCAATACAACAGTTTATTCAAAATGATATTTACAAAACTTCAAAATGCATTCATAATTGTACGATATTTTCCCAGTGGTGTAACCAAAACGTACGTATGAGTTAATTTAAGCTATATGTTTTCCTCTTCACGGCCTCCCTTTATCTAAAATTTTAAAAATCTTACGGTATAAGGCCCGATTGTACAATCATGGTTTAACTTTAAACTTCGTTTTGTTCCCATAGCATCAATTGTAAAGACAGTTGTTTCCATAGATATAAAACGAAGTTTAAAGTTAAGTCATGATTGTATAATTGGGCCTAAAAGGTTTAAGCCAGGATTAACTTTAATCCTAAATTAGAATGTGACACTAAGGCTGGGTTGCTCAGTTCTAGTTTAACTTTAAACTCCTGTTTATTTCCATAGGAACAATTGTTTTTATAACAGCATTCTAACTTTGGATTAACTTTGATCCTGGCTTAAGGCAAGCAAATCCGTGACGTAATAAAATGACAAAAAAATGTGATTTGTCTAAAAGATATTTTCAATAGGTTTAGACTTAATTTAATTTATTATTAGAATTACCTAAAAGTTTTTGGCAAAATTGTACAGCAATAATCTTACAAATTATTATTTATTCATTATTATTTTATTTATTAACCAATACGAAATATTTAAAATTGGTTTTGGAATTTTATGTAGATTTCACTCATGCTGACAGTTTTGCAATAGCGTTTTATACATACCGGGTGAACAAAAAGAACTAGATTTTTTTTAAAATAAAATACCCTACATATTTTTTAAAATTTTGATTTCCTGAGTTACTTTGATAATAAATATATACAGGTTGATCAAAGTTACTGCCACACTATTGCTAACTTTGTTATTATTGGAGCTACGAAGTCGTTCAAATTAGCAAAACTGAACTGTTTTTACTCAGAATTACAGTGGTGAAATGAGAAAAACATCGCATTCTTCTAACACTAAAGACAGCATTCAAACTACAAATCTGTCATACTCACTATGAGACTCTAAGGCCCGGTATTTCAGTCAGAGCTTAAACCAAATAATTTTCATTAATTTTTGGTTTGTGGTAAAGTTTTGGTTTAAGCGTATTTCCGTGACACGTTAAGGTTTAATTCATTTTATTTAATTAGAAAATTTAATCCACAGACAACGGATTCTTAAATCTAGAAAAAGATGCACATCCAACATAGTACGTCGAAGTTTTTCATCGATATTTTAAGTATTTGAATTATGATTTAGTTAATCCAAAATTTAACTCATGACTGAAATACCAGGCCTAAAAAAAATAATGGTTAACACATGATGCTTAGCAGTTGTACGCTTTAAGTTTGTTGTCACTAGGACTTAGCATACATCAAATTACAAAAACTTTAGCGATACAAGAATGTGAAGTGACATGATCACATAACGGGAAAATTACTTCACAATACAATGATTCAAAATACCTGTAAAAAGCAGATTTACGCTCCTGACTAGCAATATAGATATACGATTCTCCCGATTTTAATTCCAGAAATTCGCAATCTGTATAATGTAAATTAAACGCACAAATCAGCTCCTTTAAGATAAGTATAGACCGGCCAACAAAATGTTGGAAACATGTTGATATTAGTGTTGTTGACATGAATCCCATCAACTAGCAACAAGTTGATGGATACTCGTCAACATCGGACGGCATGACATCAAAGAAATCTGTTGACGGTTGTTTGCATCCGTGTTTTTCATTTTAAATGGAAAACGTCGCTCAGTGCAGACGATGTTGCCAACAAGTTGCGTCGAACCACAGTAGTGAGATTTAATTTCAGTTTCAGGTTTCCATTGTCAGGAATGTACCAGAGCTGTGCTAAATACTACTTATAAGTACAACAAGTACAAGTACAACAAGAAGAAATGTACTTAAGTATAAGTACTAGTACAAAGTGATATTAATTAGACGTATTATTTAAGTATCACAAAGTCTTTAAACCGGGCACTCAATAGCGCACAAAACACTTAACGTTTCGCCATCGTTCGACAGCTTAGTCAGAACGACGGCGAAACGTTAAGTGTTTTGTGCGCTGTTTAGTGTCCGGTTTAAAGACTTTGTGATACAATTTTCATCGGACAAGAACCAACTTTAAATTTAAGTATTAATTAAGCATATAAATTTGAAAACTATAATGTATTGAAAGGGTGTCATTGGAAAACGTTACGCGAATCGATGAATCGCAACCATAAACTTTAAATTTTGCACTTCCCGTGGAGTTTACAGTCGCGTTTCATCTATTCGCGTAACTTTTTCCAATGACATCCTTTCAATACACTATAGTTTTCAAAATTATATGCTTGAAGAATAGGTACGTTGTCACGTGCCTGCTCACCCTTTCGGATTTTTTTTAAAACTTGCGGGAGATTTGGCCGTCTTTGTTTCAAAGGAGGGTGGCACTTTCAAATACCGCGGGCTGAGCTCTGCTTTTTTAGTCCAGTCGGCGAGCGAGGATCTAAGGTTCTGGGTAGCTGGGTGGTCAATGAGCAACAAAATGTCTTTTTTTGTTTAGTGATGAGTTCAAAGCAAAATTTATTGACCTTTTGGGTATGCAAAAGTAAAAAATGCTAATCTTAAACCTAATGAATGAAATGATCTTATTCTAGTGTCACTTACAAGTAATCCATTCAAGTTGCTCAGTGAGAAATCCGTCTTGAGAAAGGATTTGTTCTTCCTGCAGTGACTGGATGATTGAGTGCTCCAACAAAATGCCCAAAAAAATCGATTGGAGCTCAGAAGGACACACGTGGTGACTCGAAGAGGAAGAAAAAAATTGACCTCAAGCGGTAGCAGCTATTTCCTCTGGATCCCAAATCTAGGTTTATTTTGGGGGGTAAACGGGATAATTTGATATTTCAAAAAAATTATCCGTCTATTCGGGAAGATTAAATCTCCTTGGAGAAAAAAATATTGGTTCTGTGAAGGTAAAAAAAAAGAGTTAAGATTGGGGAGCAAGATTAAAATTCACTTACATTTTATTTTGAACCACGAGGTTGGAAAATTGAAGCGTAAGCGACACATCTGCGGTCAGCACGGAGAAGCGTTCGAAATTTTTCACATTCAGATTTGTAAGACCAGTTTTTGTGTGATCGATGATAAGAAGCAAGTGTCTATGCGCGGTTTTAAATTGGGAGAGTTGACGGATGAAATTCGGTCAATGAGACTGGTTGTCTAAAAGAAAGGGGCCAAAACCCTTAACATTAAATGCAAGATGAGATGAAGTAAATCAAGCGTCATGGCAACTTGAATGGACGATTTACAATTCTAATCTACTTAAAACTAGCTAAGATTAATTTTGGTGCAATGATTAGGGTGATGATAAGAACAACCGTCACAACGTCTAATTTAAATATGTTAATAACTAATGACACATTTATTTTTTATAAATTCCCTCTCCATTAATTATTCACATTTCAAAAGAAAGTAAATGTAAGGCTGGGCGCAGACTGATCAAGCAAAAATGTCTTCAGACCAAAGGTTTTTATTTGAACTTGCCAAAACCTGCTTTTTACATGCATAAAAGAAGAACCATCGCACAGTGATGAAACAATACTTGCCAACAAAACACAACGCTGTTAAACAAATTGTTGTGTGGAAAGAAAAATTTGCTTAATTAGTGTCCAATGTGCTTCTACAGTCAACAAACGATTTGCTTGGTATAAAAACGTTTCCTGACTAAACAATGTGCGTACACCGGTAGGCACCATCCAACAGGTTACAACAAGATGCAACGTGTCGGGAGTGCAAACATCATTTTTTGTTTGACATTGTTCAGCCGATTGTTTTGACTAAAATCGTTTTGCACCATCAATGTGCATTACACCCAAACAAAACTTTATGGAACAAAATGAAACAATTTTGTTGTAAACCGTTTTGGTGCATCCAGCATTGTTGCACGATAAAACAAAATATTTTTCAGTGCCACAAAACGTTTTGTATGAAGACGTTCTTGCTTGATCAGTCTGCGCCCGGCTTTATAAAGCACTAACTTTAAAGCCCCTCATACACCTGCGAACAAATTGCGCAAACTGACGTTGCACAAGTTGATGTGCAAACAAGGTCACCCATACACTATAAGCAACATTATGCAAACTCCAGTTGCCTTTCTCGTTGTACCTACGGAAACATGCCGTCTAACGACGGTATAAATCAATAAACTCATTGAAAAATTACTGCACAATGTGTATTACAAAACCCATACACGTCGCAATAGTTGCACAACGCCACTCGTTGTGCAATTAATTTCAAACAACTTTGAATTTCTGCAACTAGTTGCACAGCACGTCAAACAACACTATACACTATACAAATGTTTGCACGACAGCTTCTGTTGCGCAATTTGTTCGCAGGTGTATGGGGGGTTTAACGCACAACAAGAAAGTAAACGAAGCCAGAAGTAAGTAGTAAAGCTTCGACAGACGGTTTGTTCGAGTTTTCTCAATTGAGGCGGTTAGCAGCAAAGGGGTGTGATTGACTTTTTCACACAAATTCAATTATGTGCATAAACATAAATTTATGCAATTTTTAGAAACAATCATAAAAAGATATTAGAAAGTGAAGTATTTTTATCTCATTTGACCGCGATTTTTTTTTTAAGAACTTTAACCTTGAATCTCTTTTTCTCAAAATCACAAAAGTTGCACTTACACACTTACACCCCTTTGCTTCTGACCGCCTCAATTTGGAATTTCGAATTCTAGGATATTCTACAAATAGGATATGCACAAAAAAAAAAAACTCGACGATCTATTATGTGAACATGTTGGTTCTAAAACTAATTGCAAGTATCTAAATGTAGAAAACCAATTTCATTTTCACTTACTTTTGCGTTATTCTGTAAAGGTTAATAGTAAATAGTACCTACTTATAGTTGTTATATAGTTATAAAATAAGTACAAGCACTTAAGTATTTTAATATAAGTACAAGTACTGTATTTATTGCGTGTTTTTACGTACAACTATACGTAAGTCCTTTTCTTGTACTTGTACTTATAACCGTAAGTACATACAGCTCTCGTACGTACGCTTAGGTATTATTTGTGCATATCTTTATTATTTTTAAAATTCTAGAATTGCGGAACGAGCTACCTTCGAATCGTTCAAAATAAATGAGATATTAAGTTGTCGCCATAGCTTGTCCCATTTTTTAAGAGTCGTCTCTGCCACCATCTATCTTCTTTTTCGTTTTTGGGCATGGGCAGCTATTATGATGAAAACAGAACTAGCACCAGCAGCAGTGTCCATTTTTCAACACTGTTGACAACATATTTCCAGATACAAGTTGCTGTGTCCAACAAATATGTTGCCAACATCAGTCAACTTGTTGCCAACATTTTTTTGGCCCGTCTGTACTTACCTTTAGTAAAAGAAATATTGGCCTTATGTGCTTATGTAGGTATAGTCATAGAAATATTTAACGCCTTGTACTATTAAACCACAAAAACAATAAAAAAATGTACACTTTATTACCGACAAGGTATAATTAAAAGGGCAATTAATTTTAATATCAGTGTGAACGGCAAGGCCGATGGTACGTTTTAACACAAATTAATTTATGACCGCCGCAGCTACTGTTACTCGTTGGCTTTTGTTTAAACAAATAATTACGCAAAAGGAAAAAAGAACTCGTGCCGGATACACGGGCTCGATTAGTTTAGTTTTTGCCGTTAATTAAGCCGCACTCCGGAGAAAAGGCGATGTGTAATTCGAGCTAGTTTCGACGCATTCGAGCGTGTCCTCCCTGCTATGAAATGTTACTTCCTCGTGAATAACAGCGCCCGGTTTTCGCCGCAAGAGTCGAGTTATCACGTCGTTTAAAAGCGAGATCAAGGGAATGCGCTCGTTATGACCGCACATAAAATTTGTTTTAATTGTCGTAAGAAATGATTTCGAAATGCCCGTGATGAAACACGCTTTAATTTTTTTCATAACATTCTCAGATTTTCACGTTTAAGTAAAAATAAGTAGACTATTCGATTCTAATTTCTTGCACAAGATTTGGTTGAATTTCTTAAACAACTTAATTTATGCAGTAAATTGTATCAGAAAATAATTTGAATCGAAAACTATCTGAACGCGTTCTAACTCCAAACCGTAACTTGCGCCCAAATATTTTTTGTTCTAAATTTGTACAAATCTTGTACAAAAAATAGGGGCCTTAAAGCGACTTTTTATAGTTCCCCACTCAATAGCTTCCAGATATTCACTGCGTGTTACCAACAATTTGTCAGTGATAAATATCTACAAGGAAATGGCAAACTCATGTTTTCTGTTTTAGGAACTCTTCAAACTAGTCCCAAGAGGCAATTTGCAAACCGACCTCACCAAGCCGCGCTGTCGAGAGAAAGTCAGGAGTGAAAAAATTTTAAATTAAAACTCGGTTAACGCTCGAACAAAAAGAGAACCGCTCTTATGGCGCAGTATTACGTAGGAATTTTCTCCGGTAACGGCAATGCATTATACGATTTCAGCGATAGTAGGTAATGTGAAAGGCATGGTACTAATTCATGCCTGAATACACAATGCAGTTTCTAGATTAAACATTTTTAACAGTCGAAAAAAGGTGTCGCATGCGAAAATAAACTACGCCAATTAAAATGTAAATAGGTAATTACATAACACCTAGGTTTTAGGCTAATATATCCACAAACACTAAATCAAAAATAATTTTATCACATTTAACACGCTTCAGTAAAATCGAAAAAGAAATTCACCTAGATACCGACTTAATATACCATAAGTTCCCTTTAAATATGAAAACACGAGCTCCTATCTGGCACGAGCTTAAATCACGTCACGCCCACTGGTTTCTTTCTGGTGCTTTAGCCACGCTTGCGGGCTTGCGTTTAATGTGATGCCTAACGTCATTTTTAACGTCTGTTAGATAAATTAACCTTAGGTTAAACATGGTGAAGAAATCGGCCATTAGAAACTTAATTTTGTTGCATAGACTTCAATAACGTACAAAATAATTACAGGTGTTGACATACTACACTAATACCGCAGAGAAGTTTGAGGGGCTTCTTCATAATTTGTTTTGCATTTTCAATCACTTGTTCAGTTCTTTCAGTAGGACGACTGCTGCCTTTTTTACGTGAAATGGAACCATTTTCTCGAAACCGTTTAACACACTGATGTAACAAACTACTGAATACATTATAAGGGACGACCAAATTTGAATATTGTTGGCGGAATTCTTCAAAACGATCGTAGATGGAATGCTAGATGGAATACTACCATACTGCCATTCATCGCAATCTCGACGTCCCGTTACGAAAGTACGACTCACCATGAAGATTTTATGGTCTTGCAGCAAAACCATTTTGGGCTGATAGCAAATTAATTAATCAAATACCTTAAGAATAAAGCAGAGTAACAGTTTATTTATACACCAACTTGAATTTAAACTAACTAATAATAATATATAATCAACAAACGACAGCGTTTTGACACAAATTTTAATATGCCTCAGAAATTATGGTCCGTTCGCAATCGACTTTCCACAGCTTACTTCGACTTCAAATGAAAAAAAAAAACACTATAATAGTTTATTAAATACAAAAAATATCTTTAGTCCTTTTACTTTGTCGACATTACTTACACAAGAATAGTTAGAGAAGATCTATTATACAATTACATACCTACATAATTGCGATAAGACGCAATTTGTATGGTTCAAAAGAAAGGGTTACTTTACCTCTAAATTCAGACCACAAATCCCAACAAAGGGGTTGCGGAAATTGAAAGGGGCCAATTTTGTTTTCGTAACTTTTCATCCAGGACAAACCGAACGTGCTCGTTAAGATGTTATTACTGTCGGGGTGATTTGGCACGAGGTTAATTCAAGCGGGCAATAAAATTGCAACCACAAAAGAAAGGTAAGAGTTTATGGCAACGCAGCGTAAACAGAAGCAGAGGGTCATGCTAACGTCAATAAAAGGAGAAGTTTGTTCTATTTTGTAAATAGCTCTTACCTCCTTTAAAAATGTTTTCTTCTAATTTTTAATTGGTAGAAGATAAATAACGTGATAACACCGTGTTAGAAAATTGCGTAGAAGTTTTTTTTTACCTATTCCTATGGGAATACTTTAAATTGTAGTAAATACTCCTCCACTTCTGGAAAATAAAAGTATCTGCTTAGCAACAGTTGTACAAACCTTCTTAAATAATGTAGTAAGTATCTAAATATTGCGGTGTTTATAAGCTAAACGAAAGACTTTTTCAATGAAATAATTTGTAAATAGTAAAGAAAAATTTAGAGTAATGTATAAGTTATGTTTTACAGGATTTATTTGTTTACAATTATTAAATTCAAGTGTTTATCAAATATATTAAGTTTGTGTAAATATTTATAGAAATAAGCAATTTTAAATTACATGTATATTATAAGTAAATTATTTAGAATTTTTGAAATGTAAATACGTAAGATTTAAAGTCAAAATTGTAATAATTAGAATAATTGCAATAAAAGCAACCAGTGCGTTTACAAAACAGGCTCCGTATTGTTTACATTCATTCAAGTTAGGATCATCGACACGGAATTGTAAGTAATATAACAGCGGTTTTGCGAAAAACCGACTGACCAAATAAAACTTCGACTCTTTGAACTCTTTATACGATCAGTATTTGTTTGTACGACTTCATGAATAATCGATTTAATAAACCGTTGTTTCTATCACTTTCTACGAGCATTTTTCTTCATTTACACACACACGCACACACGACACGTACACTGACGCGGTAATTTTGAAAGTAAGGTCTTGTGAGTGCCATTTACATTCAAAACTTATCACATAACGAACACACTCCACGAGGAAAAAGCCAGCCTACGAGATACACTGCATCGGGAGAGGAGCAGGAGTCGTCACCGATATCGACAAGTTTAAGAACAACAATAAACTAATAAGATATAAACAAAAATAAGATTTAGAATATTGACGAAAATTACACTGAGAAAAACAACGAATGCAAAAATTTGCAACAATTATCAGAAACTTTGAAAAATATCCCATTTCACCGCATAAAAATGGCTTCACGCAACTAGGGGCCATAACACTGCAATATGTTACGGACAACGTACATACTAGTCTAAGAAGGAATTTACTGAAATATTTTGGGTGTTGTTAACAACCAAAATCTCACAATAAAAACGTGTACATTTACAGAAAACCTAACATACATAGAAATTTATATAATATTAATGGTGTTTACAAGATGAGTGCGAAGCAGCTTTGCTTCTGTAAATAAACGGCATTCGAGTACCGCATGACAGATAAGTCACATGAATATCACGGTCGAAAGGGTGAATCTTCGGGGCCCCAACTTTTTAGGGCCGTTTTTTGTGCCCGTATTTATTTATAGGTAGGTATTATTCTTAAAAACCGACCACATGTCGGAGATTATGTATCACTTGTTTGTTTTGGGGCGTCATAATCACCCTTTGTACGAAGGTGTCCCTAAGAAATGTCGTGTCTTCGTATTACTTCGTATAATCCTCGCTTTACAGTTCTTTTTTAAGGCTGAAAGGATTTTACACTCATAAATATTGTATTTCAACATACCGCGATAATATCACGACTGACGCTGATGCTCACGAAATTATGCAGGGAGGATTCCTTTCACAGATAACTCTGTGATAATGAATTACATAAATCAACTAGAACAAGTTCGATTTTCACAAACACAAAATGTAAGTTATCAACATTTTTTTTGTTATTTGAAACTTAATGCTAATATTTTTCCTCGACTGTATTTACTTGTCGTATTATTACTTCTTTTTTTTTATTTTGTATACATACGTTCCCCATAACCTGCTCGTTATAACAACGTGCGTCAAGGCCAAAGATTCAAAGCTTTACCGTATGTTATTTCAATTATAATTGTCGGCAAGAGAAAAAAATAAAAAAAAGGAGAAATAAAAGCCTTGAATAAAAAATGAAAGGGTATCTTAGTAGCGGCAGCAGGCACCCTCTAAGTGTGCATGTATCACATTGCCTCCTATTCATGTGAACGCGATACCGCCTGCTTTCATTTACTTTTTTGTGATATTGAATCCGTAATGGATGCGTATAGACACGGCGCAGACGATATAATGATGGTTTTGATTCATTGTGGTACTTTGTAGATTGAATTTTATTTATGAATTCCTGTGTCTGATTAGGGACACGTTTGGAAGTTGTGATGCGTTTTATGCAGGTTGTTATGTACCAATTAGAGTTTTCAAATCAACATAATCAGTTAAACCTGAGACTAATTTCTGTAACAATTACAATATAAAAAAATTGTAAAATATATAGATAATAATTACAAATAAGGAATAATTAGATAACTTGGTGTTTTAAGATATTATTACAAATTTTGTTTTTGATTTATGATTTAAGCATTATTTATGTAGATATGCCAATAACTGTAAAAACTGTAAGTAACTGTAACGGTTTATTACAGACATCGAAATATCATTGGTTACAGCCGTAGCCCGACCTTGAGAGGAAATTTATGCCTGATTTCTTCATCGCTTTATCTTGAGGTTCAATTTATCTGTCAGTTAGAATCTGACACATATTATGTGTACGGCCAACTCTACGTCACATTCCAACTGTTAGATAAATTAACGTTAAGTTAAACATGATGAAGAAATCGGCCATTAGTTAAAGCGTTAACTAGGTTAATTAACTGAGCATTTCATATTGCCAAACATAATACAATAGCTTTAGTTTTGTTCTGTGACCATTAACATTTTAATGTGAACTAATAATTCTGCATTTTCAGGTTTTTCTCAAACAAAAATATTTAAGGATTCATCACTACATTCTATTAGCATTCGAAAAACCTTCTTTCTGCGGAGTGAAAAAAAATAGTATCGAAGTAAAACAGTTTCATTGACTGTTCTACAACGCTATTAATTAATTAATTACATAGCTTCCAGTGTTTTGAGATGTTTTATTCAACTTCATTTATTTTTATGATTATTACAAAAAAAAAGGATGATATTCATTTCACTTTCATTATCTTTGATTACTGTTTTTGTATTTTTATGTACACAATACGTGACTAGTGTTTTGAATATCAAACACCTTGCGCCCTACACAACAAAAAACTATGTATTTACATCTCACTTTGAGTCAACGCCGAAGCTCAAATTATATCTGTAGACAAACGTAATTATGAACCTTTCATTCACGTAATAAGTTTATATGCACAGATACGTATTTAAATCGATTACAAAAAGTCTCCCGTAGTTTCTACGACTATAATTTAACATCCATTTATAAAATTATCATAAATTTTAATGTATCTGAAGGACGACCATTGTAGACTAAATTAAATGTAAATACAAGCTGACCAGGACATAAATCTTCAGGCTCGACGCATCTTTGAATTGATTACGCATTGACATGAAGAGGGCCAGCTTAATCGGTTTTTTGTGGATTAACAGCTGTCTGCTTGTATCAACAATTCAAAATAATGTCTTGTATAACACGGCTAATTTTAAGATTAAACAATTTTACTGTTTAATCTTTGGAAAACTTTAAGTGTGTCAAGTGTGATCGGTTCTTATGAAACATGCTGTAAAAGTACGTTAAAGAACTTTAGTCGGATGGAGCAGACTGAAAAGAGAAAAGTGTCCTCCGGGACGGTTCTCATAAACAGCCCAAATATGGGTAATGGAACTTGTCGAAAGAAAAACGCAAGCCACACACAGGCAGATATCAAGCATCTGAACAGAATTTTAATACGAAATTATCTGAATAATTATGTTTAACTTTAGGGCCTAAAGTGTTACTTAAAATTATCTCGTAATTGCTGTAAGTCCTTTTAAGGCAAGAACTATTTACATACGACGCCGTAAACTTCTTTCGAGGCAAAATTTCGTTAAAAAACATTGGCTACTCTGAATTTTATTAAACTTTGCAGAAGCCCTTCAAAACTTGTTTCTTCATAATTATATTCGGTTTCGTTAAATATAGGAAGTGTTTTCGAGGCAATTCTAATATATTCTTCGCAATGCAATTAGAGATGATTACCCATGCATTATTTTACCTAACAGTTATCTTCGAGCCACATCAATTTCAGACAACCAGCACGGAATAAACAAACGGCCTGTTCACCTCAAAGTTACGGCAAGCTTGAGATTAAGTCAAGAACTCGTTATCTCGAATGATTAGATAAAATTCTGCTAAACATTAGGCGAGGCTCCGACGTTTAAATAGTCTTAAAAGCTTTTCAGAAACTGCTGCTTGCTCTTTACGAACTACAAACATTTTAAATTAAGCAACATCCGTTTTGTCATAAATAAAATGCGAATGTGTATCGCATGCCATACAACGTCATTATTAAACATATTAATCACATGACATTCACTTGAAACGCATTGGCTATTTGTTATATGATGACAACAAAGTAGCAATATTGAAAACTGAGAATGATTTCATAACTACATTACCTTCCTGTTAAAGTTTGAAAGTGATTCAGTTATTAAAAATTAAAAACGTAATATTTAAAAAAAACATGGTGCTTTATTATTTACTAAATTAGTATTTTTGCTCATTATTTGTAATACTGAACCAGCAGCGAAGGAAGGTGTTGAAGGATGTATTTTTTTTTAAATAAAATTACGTCTACTTTCATTTGCCAAAATTTGTAAACATGCTAACGAATCACTTTGTATTAATAATTCTCTAAATGAATATTCCACATTTTTTGGTGTACAGAATAGAATGACAAATAAAAAATGTTGTAAGAATAGACATCACAGAACATGAGCAAAATGTCCCTGTATAGATAATTTTATAGTTGAAATGAAATTCATCTAACGTGTACAAACTATGTACAACTTTTCAAATAATTCGCAAGGTATTTAAAATTGCGTATTTATTTTAAAAAAATTCAACAAAATATGTATAAGTCGAATACAGAGTACCTACCCTTAAAGAGAAGTTGGGTGATAAGACTTTTAGTCACAGTCGTAAACCTTATTTATCATTTTCTGGAATCAGGAAGATTACCTCGTTCCTTTTACAAAAGATTAAATCTGTACCTGAAACGTACCAAATTTGTAAGGCAATAACGGTACACTCGACTAGAAATATTATTTCTTTAACTCATAAAATATAATTCATTCTGTTTTATTTGTATTCATACCACAATTTACATTATGTTTAACGGAAAAAAGGAAAAGCCTTCAAGCTTCAGTAGTGTCTCTCTTCTAGAAAAATCGTCCACTCCCACAACTTTAAAAACTAGCTGACATAAAGCTCCACATACGCACAACCGCTTTAACACCATAAACAATTGTATTTATGGTTGAAGCTGTTGCAGAACACCGCAGTTACAGGAATTTATTCAAGTATTTTTGCCTTGCCAATCCTAACAACTCCATACAGAGTCAATATCTTTCACAATAAAACGTTAACGTACGAGTCCATTCTTCCATTTGCCGCGGTCCGTATTCTAATGAAGTCGCTAAATCACCGATTCGAAAAACCGCACATTTTTTAATTGCAAGCTAATGCGTCTTGTTTCGCGTCGACCGTGATGCATGAACGGACACGTTAACTGTTAAACTGAAAGAAATCGGATTATTTATGGTTTTCTATTTGTTTTTCCCAATGTATACAAACCACTGTCGACGTTTGTAATGTTGCGTTAAGCTTCTTGCAAATCCGTATGCATAATGTAACAATTTCGCATAAGAAATGTGATCCTATCTACATATGTTTATGTTCATAAATAAGTATTGTATTAACATTTTTTTTGTCGTTTCAAACATCAATTTTTTTGAAATTCCATATTCAACGAAACGTTCGTTAAAAGTGTTGCAAAAATTTCTCACTGTAACTGATGTGCCAGCATTCAATTTGTTTAGTTTCGCTACGTTTATTCCTTCCTCGTTAGTATTTCATGTAATAAAATCAATTAGCTAAATTCTTCAACTTTTCAATTCAATTAAATTCCAACTGAAGATTTTCAAATTATAGTATATTTAATATTTTATCAAATATGTCATTTAATCATTCAAGCTCCTCAAACTAAATAGAGCAAACAATGCTACGAAAGCATCATCTAAGTCGGACTACGGAACGATCTACGGGTATAATCTTAACAGCTGTTCGCAAGCTGTATAATACACATTACAAACTCAATTAACGTCAGATTTATTAAACTAAAGACAGATTTTGATATTATTTATAGTTTTAGTGCATTCAATAATATTTTTGCATACTAACTGGCGTGCTTGCAATCAGCTTGCAAATACAGGTTGTCCCAAAACTCGCGCCCCAGTAACATGAGATGAGATGACAAATTCGTAAACAAAAATTGTCTATGTTAAACTGTATTCGAATGAGGACGAAAAAGCGGTAGCTAATGCCGAGAGCTCTCGCGTAGGTAAAATGAAAGAATTGTAAATATTGCTAGAAGATGGTAGAACGTTGTTATCTAAAAAACTTTTAAGAATGTTTTGGTCCACTGCAATGTGACAGTATTCCCTGAAAAGACAAATGTATTTACGTAACGAGTGTTCAATTAAAAAAACGGTCTAGACAGCTGTGAAATTATTCTGAACGTATGGCGTAGGGTTCTTCATTTACTAATATCACTTGCATTTCTAACCTCACTTTAACTCAAACAAAACATTTCAAAAATATACATTTATTATTGTAACTTATAAAACTTTTTAACAACAATTATAATAAATGCTGAAAGTGTCTACCTTCTTCTTGAAAACATTTCAAGGTTCTATGCTTAATTGCGTTCATCAGGTTTCTTTAAGACAGGAGGAGATTCCTGCAGTTCTTCAATTTTATTAGCAATCCGCTGTCTTAGGTCATTTAAATCAGCAACTGATGTGGTAAATAATAGAGTTCTTTATGTAAGGCAACAAGAAAAATTACAAACGGTTAAATCACAGGGCCTTGGACGTCAAGTAATTACAGTGTCCCGACTAATAATTCTCTCTCCAAAAAATTTTCTTCAAAGCACCTTGCCACAGAATACGTCCAATTTCCAACAATTTTTGCACAGAAATTTACAAAATACTTGCCAAAATATTCCAAAAAACTCGAACAGCTTTCGAGTTTTGTTGACACAAGGTTAACCGCCGTCTACTTGTCAAAGTTGAAATATAAATGAAGTTAATCATGACATACGTTCCTGACAACAAAAGCGTGTCACAGCCTTCTTGTACGTTTTTTCTATTGAACGCTCGTTACAATTGAGGTTTTAATAGGGACAAGAAATTGGTCGCAAAGAAGCATTAAAAATTAAAAGCAACAAATAGTTAAAGTAAGTGCACAAAATGTCCACTATTCATTTCTAAACACAACCATGCTCTTCTCAAAAGGCTCGATTTAAAGTCCGTGATTATTTGAGGAGTAACCGCCGCAAACGCATCTTGGATTCGGTTCCTGAGCTGATCCTCGGTCTCGATAGGTTCTACAATATTTTTAACGTGCCCCCAAAGAAGAAAACCCAAAGGATTTAAATCCGGTGAAGGATCACTTTATGGTCTAGGAGACGATCGGGAAAGCACTGGGAAAAAACTCGTGCTGCCTCCTTAGTCAGCGGCGAGAAACATGATAGTACATACATACTCGAGTCTTAAGCTTAAATCTTTCAAGTGACAGGTACAAAGGTTGACAACAGTGTCACAATGATGTGGATCAGTTTTTTCACATTTCTTTGGTATCAACAATGCATTTCTAAGTATCCTAGCCATTTAATGAAACCCTACGCAATACCTATGGCCATCTTCTATTGCGCTGTTAGGATTGGTTATTTCTTTTTAATTCTTAAGTCGCTTATCCTGTTCGTTAACTGGCAGATAAAATTTAAAAATTTAGTTTAAAAATTGTGGTGTGTTCACAATAAACACCACCAACTTCGACGCTAAAGTTAAAAAAAAAACACCTGTTATAATCGAGAGCCTTTTACCTTAAGATAAGTCGATACCTTTTATTACATTTCTATTTCCTAAATTTCATTCGTTATAAATAAACTTTCTCCATTCCTTCTTACCTTTCACTACGGTTGATGTCTGGACCACCGTGAGCCCTCTGTCTTGTATTAACTTTTCTATGTTCCTGATTTCTTCTTGTGACTCTCAGCATTCTTCTTACATACTAACGATTTCGTTAAAACCCAGCTTTCGCGGCCAAAAGTGAAGATAGGTACAAAAACTGATTTGTATGTACTCATTTTAGTTTTGGTTGAGACTTCCTTCTTCCCCAAGAAACTATTTCTGAGACTATGGTATACCTTAGCTGCACTCTCGACTCTGACATTTATTTCAGTTTCATGATGTCCCTCATTACCTAGTTGTACTCCCACATATTCGAAGTTGTCTGCTTGTTCAATTTTCTTTCCATTTAGCTCGAAATTTACCTGCACTGCTTTTCCAATAACCATAATTTTTGATTTTTTTTTTTCATTTATGTTGAGAAACAACATAGTTTTGTGATAGTTGAGTTTTTCATTCCATATGTCTGAATTTTTCTTCAGTTTTCATTCGTTCTTAGCAAATATAATAAGGTCATTAGCAAAAGCGCATTCTCTTATCCAGACTGGTTACCCCACATAGAGCTTAGTTGTTTTGTTTCTTGTTTCTTTTATTATATTATCCAAAACCAGATTAAAATACCTTGGCCTTAATACGCCTCCCTGCCGTATACATTCATTACATATTCATTAGCTGGAAAATGACATGATTGTTGTCGATTCTTACAATATTCCTGATATTTCTATACAGTGAGAGTGTAAAGTTTGGAATAATCAGTATAAAGCATAAATCATTGACTTTTAAGAAAACTCCAAAAACAGGTAAATTTTTGATTTAAATTGCGCGTTCTTTGGCATTGCGCCTGAATGTACAGAGTATCACAGATAAGAGTGATGACGTCACTGACATTTTTTTTTAATGACAACCCCCAAGTTTGAGTTGATATTTCGATAGCCCCTGTGACTGTCAAAACGATGCTATAAAAATTTTGACCTCTTTCATAAGAAAATTTTTGAGAAAATTGATAATGAAAACTGAAAAGCAGAGTTTTAATTTAAAGTTCCTAAATGCATTTCAATTAAAAAATAAGTAAACTTAGGATATAAAACATCGTAAATGAATAAAATTATATCAAAGTATCTAGAATTTTTAAAAATCGAATTAGTTCCTGTTTTGGCTGCTATTTTTCCAAATCCAGATGATCCTGACATTCCCACCGACACTTTGTGGTGTCAGCAGGATGTAGCACCACCACATTATGCAAAACCAGTGCGAAAATACTTAAACAATGTGTTTCCCAATTGGTGGATTGGAAGACGAGGTCCAGTCGAATGGCCTACCAGATCTTCCGATCTGATACCGTTAGATTTTTTCTTCTGGTGATTTTTTGTACAAAGAAAAGCCCAATAATTGAAATCAATTAAAATATCAAGTTACAAAAACAATTAGAGCTATACAGCCCGAAACTATTCGCAATGTTCTGCAAGAGTTTCAAGCTAGACTGGCATATTGCCAAGAAGTTGGTGGCAGACATTTTGAACATTTAATTTGATATAATTTAATTCATTTACGATGTTTTATATCCTAAGTTTACTTACTTTTTAATTGAAATGCATTTAAGAACTCAAAATTAAAACTCTGCTTTTTAGTTTTCATTATTAATTTTCTTATGAAAGAGGCCAAAATTTTTGTAGCATCGTTTTGACAGTCACGGGGGCTATCGAAATATTAACTTAAACTTGAGAGTTGTCATTTTAAAAAAATGTCAGTGACGTCATCACTCTTATCTGCGACACTCTGTACATTCAGGTGTAACGCCAAAGAACGCGCAATTTAAATAAAAAATTGACCTGTTTTTGGAATTTTCTTAAAAATCAATAATTTACGCTTTATACTGATTATTCCAAACTTTACACTCTCACTGTATATGCTCATTATTGCTCGCGTTAAATTCATATCTAGATTTCTTTTCACTGTGATTAATCTTGGTACCTAGTCTGTCAAATGCTTTTTCAGCATCCAGATCAAGAAAGACTTGATAAATTTCTATACTTGTATTTCTTATTTTTTCCGTCATCTGCTTAATTGTGAATATTACATGATCTTGTAAACGTCTGCCCTTTCTAAAGCCACTTTGAAATTGTTCCATCTGTGGTTCTAGTTCCTGCCTCAATTTCGTTTCCAGGAATCGCTCCTATACCTTTGATGTTGTGCTAAGCAATGTAATTTCATCGTAATTATTATAGTCCCTTATGTCTCCTTTCCTTAACATCTGATGCCCTCTCTCGCCCATATTGTTCAGCATTTCTTCTTTTACCAATTACTACAAATACCAACATCAAAGATCTATGAAAACTTAGCTGAATTTTTTCAAAATCTTCAATGTTTTAATTAACTACAGAACGTGGTTTCATTACTAATCATCATTTATCTTTAGAATGTAATTAATTCTCAGTAGCTAGCTGTTGTTACGGTTTAATTTCGCAAATTGCATCTTGGATTTCGTATAACGAATGAATCAAGTCATTTTGATTTAGCTCGATGTAGGCTGTAGCCGAAATTTCTGTAAGTGAAATTCATTTCTGCAAGAAACTGAGAAATAGTTTTCATGTAATTTTGTAATTCTTTGTTTGTGACTAGCACAAGTAATGTTTCCCCCTTTTCTCGCTCCTTAAGTCTTTTTCTTTTATATTAGAACTCTTATCCGGACTTTTTTCTTATTTGGAATCTCTTTGTGGACGACTTTTCTCCGTCATACCGAACTTTAACATTCACTCAACCCTAAATTGTGCATTTATCTTAGGACCAGTTTGAGCTTATTTGGAATAGTTAAGGTTATTATATTCATTACTTTATAATAACTTGAGATCTGACATAAAACTTAGTTTATCACAGTTTACTTTTGAACGCACTGTGAATTAATCAAATAGACTTCTTCTTTAAATTTATTTATAAGACTCAAGATTGTTGCAAATCACGACTGCGAACTTAAGGAAACAATTGTGTTTGTGCAAGAAGCTAAGGAAGGAACCTTCTGAATGATAAACCTACATATTTATTATAATGGATTAACTGTAATCCAATACTCGCAAAGAAAACTGCCATATACAAGGTTGGTAAGAGAAGCAAAACATTTATTATCTACAGGAAACAACATTTTGATTAATGAAAGTTTTGGATACCCAGATATCATTTTGATGATCTTGAATGATTCTTTATAATAATTATCCTTGCTTCACTTTGGTTTACAGCTATCCAGGTTAATGTATACAACATCCTTGGCTAAAACAAATACAGTCGTTTATTAGAACCTCTATTTTCTTTGAACTTACATTTAATTGCACCAACAGTGTTTTTTTTTTTATTGTCCATTTAATGATCGCCATCCTCTGGACAAGTCTTGACTCTCTAGATTTGTGCAACTTGTGAAACAATGCGGAAACATTTTTGCCAAGGCTTCTCCTGCGTTGTACCGATTGATTTTTTAAACTTTTCATCAACTCTTGCCATGAAACTTGGGCGACATGTCTTAGCTTAGTTGAAAAATAAATCATTGCACTACTCGATGTTACTTTACAGTAAAGCTGAGACATGCTGGCCAAATTTCATGGCAAGATAAAAAAATTTAAAAATCAGTCGGTTTAACAGTAATTATAATTTACATCACTTTTCACTAAATCTGGTCAGCACAGGAATAATTCCTCCGGCTCTCTACTGTTATCGACTTCGACAGGTAGGTTTTAATGGCTTCTTTATTTACCAATTTTTAACTTTCACCTTAATAGTAACTGTGTATTCCTCTCCAAATTTTTCATTTTTAATTAATGTTGTGAAACTTTTCAGCGTCCAATGAGCTAACATCATGATAAATACGCTAGGTTTGAATGAATTCGTGCAGGACTGGGAATTCCAAGTTCTCTTATTGGAGATGATCAAATTTTCGCAGCACTTTTACATTCTGAATTCCTCTGAATTTTCCAAGAGTAGTGCTTGCACTCAATTCGATTAGAGATTCCCTTTGTTCGCTGACAACTTCAGACATCTACTGTCACTTAACCTTTCGAGAAACTATCGATATTTAACTGTTGAAAGATGAATGGATTATTTATTGAACAAATTATTAGATACTTTTTAATACCTAACTGAATTTCTTTGAATTTTTCAGATTTTAGTTAAAATCGTAGAATTTTTGAGGCGTTCAATTAGTATGATTCCGTCACGTTTTGATAAATTACATCAAGCAAAATTATTGTTACATTTGCAATGGTTTACGTACGATTGCTTTTTAAATCATGTGCGCAAATAATCCATTTGTATACCGTAACCGCACTTATTCAAGTAAACGCTATTACTAAAAAAAATTGCTAGGACATTAATTTAACGAAACGATTACACGGTCAAAAAATTAATAAAAATATCCATTGAAAAAAAATTACAAAATGAATTCATCATGTATCGCATTAACAAAATTAAAGCAAACTGTGAAAGTCAAAAGAAAACTGTGAAATTTTTTTCTGCTAATTCTTACGCTGGGAAGTTAAACAAACTTAACCACGAAAAACTAGTAACAAATACGAACAAGACACATTTTGATGAGGTAATAATTAACATTGTATTTTCGGACCATTTTAAGAACGTTTTCAAATGTGCAATGTATTCTTGGATGATGAGATGGCAAAACGTTGAGCGAGAATTCTATTTTGTCTGCGGCACAAAAAGTTGCCGTCTAAGCAATCGTCACGCTTCTTCGCCTAATAAGAAGTGTGCTGAAATTAGACCCGCTCCAAACAATTGTCAGTAAACCTGTTGTTGATACATTTTTATAACGAAACGAAATTAAATTTGCTCTTGAATAAACAGTTATATTTTTGTTTTGTGGTTCGAGTTTGAAGTACTTTAAATTTTTTTTTTTAATTTTTATAGATTACTTAATATAAGTTAATATATTTTATACATCAGAGATGAATGTGATAATAGCATGTCCTTTATTGATATTCTTGGTGAAAAAGTAAACAAAAATGGATTAAATATTAAATCTAGTTCTCACACGTGTACCATATGTGAAAAATAAAGAAGGAATGAGAAGTTAGCGTTTTTGCCACAACACGTGTTAAGCAACAAAGAATAAATAAAATAGATTAACATGAATAACGAACTGCATGTAAATCCCTGGTTTTGTTTGGTAGCCACGATCTAATTCTCCCTAATACATTTTTATGAAAATGACCCACATATGTCCGATATGCTGTATCATAGAAATCGAAATCTCCGGAGAGACCGTAGTAATTACGTAAATTCCTGCACAAAGACCGCTTCGTGACGAGCATAAAAGAAGGTCGTCACATTTGAAGTTATAATGGAGTAACCACTGCTGATTTGATCGGGCTAAGCACGAATCGATAAGACCCACATAAGAACATTTAACAACGAAATAATCCCATTACTCGAATCACATTTAGAATAGATATTTTATCTACTTCGAAATTATTCAGAATAAGCAATTATATGAATAAATAATTTATGAAACTACTAAAATTCATGTATTTTACTGATACTAACGTTTATTATTGGCTTTTTTTCACGCTTGCAATAATACGTTTTGTCATTAAAAGCTATAATTAATAATAATAATCAAAGGAAATTTATATTTGCAATATGCATTTCAATAAGTTTACGATGATTGTATTAACTTTGCTAATTTGTTTTCAAATTGCAAATTTGCTATTTTTACATCTGCATTATTATTAACAATTATTATTAATAAAACTATAGTACACACAATGTGTTTTCAAAGATTTTTATTCTTCTTCAATAAAGTTTGATCAAAATTATTTGGGATGTTAAAAACGTCAAATAAATGGGGAACATACAAAATAAAAATTAAAGGAACAAAGAGATACTTAATATTTGCTTACGTCGATAAAACTATTTGTAGTCTGATGGAATTTATTTACAGTTTTGTACCACAGTGTAAGGGAAAACACAAAGGAATGAACAGCGAAAATGAAAAATTATTTATCACTAAACAAAATAAAGAAAGCATTGTAAATAAATATGCCAAGCAGGTAAAATTAAATAATTGCAAAAAAATTGTTTACACCAAACTACTCTTGGGCAAAGGAAGAACCTCGTCTATATAGGCTGTTTTTAACTTTAGGCAAAAAATGAAACCAGTGAAAGTTAACATTAAAAGCAATAGAATGACGCAGTTTTTGTATAACAATTGATTAATAAATATTAGAGATAATAAATGTTTTCGGCGAACGATGAAACTAGTCCCTGGTTTATTTTTATTACGTAATTATGTAATCGGAGAAGTATGCTGGTGTGTCAGCATCGGCTGTTAAAGTGAGTCAGTTCTCAAGTTCACGTCGTCGCAGGTAACAGTGTTCAAAATATGACCGAATTTTCCAATAGTGTTATTGTGGACGTGATTTTAATTTACGGCGAATGTGGTCAAATTGCGTTGGCTGCAAGACGTTCGTATGCGCAGCGTTACCCAACTCGCCCTTGCCAAATAGCAGATCCTTTGTGTCAATTGTGCAGTTTGTTTTTTGGCGAATTATTCGTGAAGAACAATTACCAGTTCCATTTTCAAAGAGTGCAAGTTCTGATGCCCGCAGATTATTTCCAACGCATGCGATTTTGTCGGTGGTTACTCCGGAAACAGATGGACAATCCGAACTTTGTTAATAACATTCTCTTCACCGACGAATCTATGTTTACAAGGTGTTTGCGATTTCAAGAGATCCACGAGATCCACATACGGTCCTTTATTCAGATTTTTATCGTTAAGGACATGTAATTATGTTTGACAGTGTAAAAACAATTTCGTATTTGCATGTACTATTTTTCATAAAGAATAAATAATGTTTATTAAAGAAACGGTGCTTTCAAGTACATAAAGGAAACTAGACCATCGTGCTGCAATAACAAACAAAAAATACAGTCCACCGAAGATTTAAAAAACCAACAATTACGAACACAAGGGATAGTATGTTTAATTTTCACAACATGCATGTGTGGGCAGGTACGTTAAACGGCACTTTAATCGGTATGTTTACGTCTCGCGCAGGGGGGCATCTTCGAACACTTATTGTGAGTGAAGGTCACCGTCCGTTGCGTCTAGCGGTTCTAAACATTTCACAAGAAATTGCCGGATGTCGGTATGAGTTTTTTAATTTTTTTTTCGTTTTTTGGTGCATTTATGAGAATATCTGTTACCAAATACGTCACTAATTTTTTTGCACGAACTTGAAGTACACCCTATATTCAGCACTTTGGACCACGCCATCTGATAGTGATTAGGCATCTTAAAAGAAATGGGATTAATTTTTGTTGAATAAAGCTTGTTTGAAATACAGAGCGTTACAAAAAAGGTGTCCGCTACTTTAAAAGCGTGTATCATCAATACAATGAAAAAAATTCCTGTGAATATAAGTCCGAAAATGCACTAGAGCTTTGAGAAAGACAAACCAAGCTATTGATTTTCGAATTCTGAAGTCTTTTTTTCAAACACATTATATTTGACAATAAAAATGTCAACTTAAAAATAAAATTTCAGATCTTCAAACATTTGCTTATTTTTTTTTAAATTTTGAATAGCCTCTACCGGGATCAAAGCCCATAAACCGCCAAGAAGGAAAAACAAAAAGTAAAACTATTTTATATGTAGTAACAGAGGAATAAACAGTTAGATTTTTATTCCAGATTTAACTATGTAATTGAATAAAGCTCTATACAATCTAAAATCATTACTGCCCAACACTATCATAATACTTGCAGGTAATTTCACCCATAGACTTGTTATCTCCACTAAGAATTGAATCTATATGATTATATCCCTTACATGTCTAGACAATATCTGCCATTTGGTAACCACAATCACATTGAGGAAACTGTACAGATGCGCCAGATACTGACCATGTCCGAATTTCAATCTAGATATCGTAACAAAGCAGAAACGGGGTATCTGTTGAGTTATGTGTTAACGCCTGTACTTATCTGAAGGATGAATTTTTTCCATATTGGGTTATAACTCAATGTTGGTTCCATTCACCTTGTAATTGTATAATAATTGACAATATCCTAAAAAAAAATGTTGGGTCACGAATTAGTGTATTGAGAAGGGCACACGCATTTTTCCCTCATTTATCTACTACCTCATTCGGATATAAATTTGAATGACCTTTAATCCAGTAGAATTATGTTAAAATATTCTCCGTTTTAAATTAATGACCAATTTCTTAATTTTTACAATTGTTGGGTGAATTTTTGACCAATTACAATAATTGGGTGTTAAGTGCTTGAAGTGCACCTTTAGAATCTAACATTATAATTACTTTAGGAGGCATTTTATAGCGAGGTGTATCGCCTCTGCCTCAGCTGAAAAGATCGTTATTATATCATGTAATTTAAATGCCTATTTTGACTTGTTTGTTGTATCTTAGAAAGCACATTCATATCCATCAAGACTCTTTGATGCATCTGTATATATAATTGAGAAGTCTTGGAGTCTATTCGCTGTGAAAATGAAAAACCAATTTATCATTAATTGTTTTACCTAAATAAGGCAGAAAACATATTGATATAATCAAGAGAAGGTCAAAATAATTAATTTCTTTACTAATTCCTGAAATAGGAAAGTGTTTACGGAAACTGCAGCAAGAGGCAGACTGGGCTTCTTTTCCAGTAGGGGTTGGACAAATTTTGAATGGTTAAGTTGTAAATCTTATTAGTTAACGGTTTAGTGCTTAATCCTACTGGTTTAAGAAGGTATTTATTTACTAAGAATTTCCGCCGGTTCTTGTGCTTCTACCAAATGTGCTTCAGCAAGAGTTTATTTCATAGGACGTAGACAAATGCGCAGATAGACGCTGTAGCCATAGACGCTGAGACACAGAAAGTGCATCCATAATTTAACTGTATCCTAATGCACGCGATATAAAATCTATTACTTATATAAACTGCGTGTCAATAAAAATGCATCACCCAGAAAGGGTGAAATTACAAGGACGATATTTTTACCAAATAACTATCCACATCTCAGAAGTCGTTGATAAAAACGTCCGAATTAAAAACGAGAAACTTCGGTTTTTGGTGAGGGCTGTCCTAAAAAGATAGGTTCTTTCTTGTTATCGGTAATTTTTTAAACTGGTGTGTCAAAGTAGTCTTTATTTTCTGCGAAAGCATAAAGTGTTGATCGTTAACAATGCATAGAATTGTCAGAAGATAGCGTTTTCAGCAACTGTGCTTCTTGAAAGGGGGCGAATTGTCGGCATGCACGAAGTGGGTTTCTCGTTCTATACCGCGGCGTTTAAACCGAAGCCATTCTGCGGTGCTTCGAGCATGGACCTCATGATCTGAGGAAGGCATCCAACACCGTCGACCAGGAAGTGGGTGTCCTAGAAGAACTAATGAACGCGAAGATCGGTGTCTCCGTTAACTAGCTGTAAGAGATAGGTTTCGCCCTTCAGCTGCAATTGGAGTGGATTGGATAAGGGGTCTAAGACAAAGAGTGTCCAGTCGAACCATTTACCGACGTATTGCATCATTTGGTCTTCACTCTTATCGGCCGTATCGACGCCTTCCGCTAACACAATTGCATAAGGCAGCAACTGGTGTCAAGAAAGGCAGCAGTGGATCTTTGAATGAGATCAAATCATATTCAGTGACAAATCTCGATTTTGTCTGTGGCAAAATGATCATCGTGTAATGGTGAGAAGGTTCCGTGGAGAGAGACGCAATGTTGAGTTTGCTGTACGAGGCCATGGCGACGTAACACCAGGTGTTACGGTATGGGGTTCCATAGGCATCGACTACAGATCCCCTTTGGTATTCATCAGAGGCGGATTAAATGCGCATCGATATATCGACGAGATTTTAAGACCCGTTCTATTACCTCTGATAAATGAACACGCTGGAATAGTTTTCCAACAAGATAATGCCCGAGCCCATATCGCATAAATTTGTAGAAACGTTCTGCAACAAGCAGAGGTAGAAGTTCTTCCTTGGTCAGCTCGTTCTCCGGGTTTGCATCCCATAGAACATATGTGGGATATCATGGGTCGACGTTTAAGACGTATTCCTCAACAAACAAACAGTTTGGTAGGTCTGCGTCGTCATCTATAGCAAGCTTGGGATGAAATTACCTCAAGAAGACGTCGATCATCTTATTCGGAGCTTGCCCCGGCGAGTTAGGGAATGAATCGTGGCGACGTGACACATTTTAAATTTTTTTCCTTAATTTTTGTTGTTTTTTTTCCAAAGTGAAATCATTACTGCTTTATCTAAGAGAAATAAACTGTAACTTGATCCCTTCTGGGTGCCGCATTTTTATTGGCTAGTAATTTAGAATGTCTCTTCCCCATCTGATCTTAATCATCCTTGATCCTTGAGGTATTCCGGAAGAACATTTTCTAGGGTCCAGCAGACGATTATTAAACTTCCCGATATAAACTGTCCGTTCGCTGACTAAGTTAATGACGTTCTTAGCAATTTTACTGGAAGATCTAAAGCCATTAACTTACAAAGTAAAATATTCAAAACGACAAAGAGTTTTGGAATGTCAAAAAAAAAGAACTGCCTCTATACATACAGGGTGATTCTTTAGCATCTTTACAAACTGTGGCAAATGAAAGTGGAAGTAATTTTATGAAAAAAACATTGTATCTGCATAGGTCCGATCTGCTTTCGTTTAGAACATACGGTGATTTTCGTTTTTTTTTCAATTACTGAAAATATTTAATAGCAAAAATTATTTATTGTAATGGTACAGACTATAATAAACAGTACAAAGAAAAAATTATAAAATTATAACAAATACTCAAAACTTATGTGCAGGTTCACGTCTATTGAATCTGTTTTCCTTCGCTGCTTGATGAGCGTTTCCATTCCACATGGTCCAGGATTACAAACAATGAGCAAGAATATTGATTCAGTAAATAATAAAGCACCATGACACCTTCTAACAACTTTTGTTTCCAATGTTTTGTTAAATAATGGCTAATAATTTTTTTGTTTTTAAATACCTTTAAATCGCTATAACTTATACAAAAGCAAATCGGACCTATGTTGATGGGATGTCTTTTTCATAAAATTACATCTACTTTCATTTACCAAAGTTTGTAAAAGGCTAACGAATCACCCGGTATAACTGAATATTATCAACTTCGGTAGGCTTCCATTAAGCTTATTCCTTTTTAGAAGCCATATTAATTCGCCTGGAGAATATTTTCTTTATCAATGCACCATTCTAATCTAGACTTAATCATACGTCCGTATGCTTTTGATGTGCAGGGATGTAATGAAATGGGTCGATAGGAGTTGGGAGAAACTGGATCCGCGTTTTATTTAAGTACAGAAACAATAATTACACTTTTAAGCTCTGGAACGTCCTCTCCATTAGTCCACATCAGATTAAAAGTAAAAGTGGGATATACATATTTATCTACACCTGTTTCATACTAGCTATATTATGTAACTCATTTGGGTTATATAATGAGACTTATTATAACACTAGTTGTATAATGAAAAAAATTATTAGTTATTATTATGCGGTTACTATGTATTTGCGCTATAACCAGGCTGTTGCGATTTTCGCTTACTGATGGCTTCCGACAAAATTTTTTAAATTAATAGAAATAAAAACCATGTTGCAGGCGTAGATAAAACGTTGTATATTACAAGTGGGATAGTGCATCAATATAATATTCGTGCTCTTATCCTGAATTTGGCTGACGCCCTCGTCAGGATAACTCATCGCACTCATATTATAATGATGTCTCTATCCCACTTGTAATATAAATAACTATTATAAGCTAATGACACAGATTGTGCATACGATGAACACTCTAAAGAAATTAGTCAGTCGTCATGAAAGGTAACAATGAAATCAAATTATTTCTAATACATATTGTTTTTTTCTAAATCACACGACAATTTATTGTTTTTGTTGTTAGCTTAAAATATTTACTGAAATAGAGAAGATGTACTTTACTTGCGTTGCCTTCTTTGCATCTTCTTGCTTATCACTTGGTTTGACTGTGAGAGTATATCTCGAAATTTGACTGCTCCGTATATGTATACCACTTTGGCCAAGTAGATGGCAGCCTATCGAATGGTATTGACAAAAATAACCCCTTAATGCATTCCCTTTCTTTATGAAGTAATTTTATCTATAATCTTGTAGCATTTTGAATTCGTGAAAACGAAACGTAATTGAGACCCGTATATGGTAAAAATGTTGCAACAAAGTTGTCGCACATTCGCTGTACGGATTTGGCAGAGCCCGACTTCGTTTACATGACTCTTTGGAACGAGCGTAGCGCGTGCCTTCAATTACAATCGCAGTAATAAGACTACAAAGGGAAACGCCGGGCTCCGACGAGCGTGCACGGACGCATTCTTAATAAATATTGCTTGAAATTACAGAAATTTACCGTACATGTACTCGCGCATTTTTGAGGTCCGGTTCTTCAGGGAATTTTTCGCCATTTAGAGAAGCAATAATTTTTTTCGTTCGACTGAAATGCGCCGTTTCTTAATAGTTATCACGATCTTAAATCAATCAATCCTTTAAGGAAATCGTATTCTCTGAAATTTTTGTTTCAATACAGTTGGGAATTTTCAAAGTAAACATAAGTAGTTTCCGTGTTAAATGGTTCTTAGTTGAGATGATATTACCCCCTTCTCTACAAATTAGGTAAAATTTGAGCCTAAAATTTAATGACCGAAATTTTAATAGAGTTTACAGACATGAGGCAAAACACAAAAGAAGCGTAGCATTTTTTCTTTAAATATTCTGAAATAATACTTGGCGTTTACGGCGACGTAGCATAATATGAACATTTTATACAAGCAAAGAAAAGTATGTTTTATGATTCATTTTAGTCAATGTGCTTGTTATTCAAAGTTTATGCAAAAATGCTAGGTTGGATTTACATACATGCAAGCTTAAGAGTTACTATTTATAATAATCTTACATTATGAAAAGCTTAATATTAAGAATATGAAATGATTAATAGATGAAATCATTTACTGATAAATGCTCGAATTTTGTTTAAAAAATTATTATTTTCAGGTAAAATATCAAAATAGAAATTGTTAGATATCGTGAAAAGTGCTAATAAAACATCTCACATTGTAGCAAAATTTTGAAAAAAAAAAAAAATTTTAAGATTGTAGGTACTAAATTCTTTTGTAATCAAAAACTTTACGTGTTATGAATTTCCCGAGAAATTCTAAAAGAAATCTAATTGCTGACAAATTCTCTTCATAACTAAAAAAATATCCGATCAGAAAATTTATTTTCTAATTAATATCCTAAAGAGTTTCCTTTTATGTTATTTATAAGTTTGAATTTCTGTAATTAGGATAACATAACAATAAACTTCACTGACGTCAAAAGGTTTGAAACTTTGTAAATTCTTTGGCAATAAAAATAATGCTTGACTTTAATCCCAATAAGGCCCAGTTTTACAATCGTGGAATAAGAACGGAATAACTGTTCGCCAAATATCCTTTAATGTTCCTCCATATCTACGTCACACCTACGTCATGTTATACCAATAATAATGCTTATCCGACGATTGTAAAATCGGGCCTAAGAATCAAGTATTTAAGACACAAAGTAACCACAGAGTAACAGCAATAAGAATTAATTATTTGCTTTACTTTATATATGTACAGCGTATATTATACTGGTATTTATGTGATAGTCGAAGTTGTCGTGGGTTTTGTAAACATGTATACATCCTTACTCTCGCGTTTCTTTACGTGCATGTCGTACATAGAATAATTCAAAGAAAGAGTAGTTTACTACTACCTGTCTGGGTGGTCCAATGAAATATAATTGTTAGCTCGGGGGCTCGATCTTTGTTTGAAGTATATAGAAACACTAAGTGATGTGATATCTATCTTTTCAGATTTACATGCATTTACAATGTGGACATCATATTTAAAAGTCACTTTTCTTGTTCGGTTGTTTTTCTTATCGTCTCTAGGACTGTCGTGGACCGATACTGAACATTCTGAATCACGCATATATCATTAAAGTAATTTATATTATACCAGGAATAACAAAAATATCAAAAAATTTTCACAATTATCATTCCAGATTAGCAGGATAATGCAGTTTCATATGATTTATTTTAAAGTAAAATAAACATAAAAATACATTTCCCTTTCATTTCAAAACTGAATAGTAAAATCCACTGGAGGTAAAATACCATTTTAAAATTTGCAGTTAACAAGAACACAATATTCAGCTTACTAGGTTTGTATAAGCTGCTGTGTAGTATTGGGAAATGTTTCAAATGTTTAAAAATCAGATGGAATTGGTATAAAATTATTGTAATTACACCGCAGAAGATTAATTAAATTGTGTATTGGAAACTTTTGAGTATTAGATTAATGAATTAATTATCCATTTCAAATATATTTTGTATAAAATAGAATGCTGTTAAGAATGTTATATTTCTACTCCGGTAATTTACTATCTACGTGATAGTTATTTAAACTGTTATCGAGTTCACCCACTCTTTATTTAAATTTACTAATCAAATTGTACGCTCAGCCTTATCTTTCGAGAACCATTTCATTTTATTACTTTCAATCGGATACGTAACTTTCACTATTCACAATCTCCTCATTTCCACAAGCCGGACTTTTTATGCACGCCTCGTATGATAATTACAACAACAAGTTCAAATGGTGATTGTCGTACCAAATCTCGGTGCATGTTGACGATGCATTATTGTTAGTTAGGAAGCGTCTATTCGATTAGCTGCCGCTAATATGACATGGGAAACTGTTCCGGATACAGTCAATAACTGTGGGCGATCAGTATCAGGGGCCGGATAATAGTTTTCCGGACTGTACGGCGTTCCCACGCTGTTCCGGGTTCTACCTGACACGTGGCGCCACGTGTACCATTGTTGGTTTCCACCGTACCCGCATAACACACATACTCCGGTTATTTGTTATGTAGAAAATATTCGCATGCGTCGCCATTAAATTCGGGAACAGAATGAACACACGTATCGTAAATTATATTAAATTAGTTCTGCTTTGTAGCTCATACTTTACGAACCATCAGTTCGTGTCTATTGATTCACCAAACGAATTCATCGAAATAAATTTACATGAGAAAAATTTGCTCAGAAAGTATATTAAGTTTATATAAACAAAAACAGTAATTGAATTTTAATTTACGTCAAATATTCCGATTTTAAAAATGAGTAAAAAAAGACATATTTTTAACTTTTATCTGATATTACAATAATAATCAAAGACGTGGAGAGCCAGTGCCGGGTTCAGAGATAAGATTGTTAATAGGTCCCTAGGAATTACAAGATCCACTCTTTCTCGACGCTCCAGACAATAACAGTTTTATTCTTGCCCCTTCTAACCTTATGGATGTGTAGCTCGTGGAGTGAGTTGAAACTGTCGTTCTATTTCTCTTCTAAATGTCCTTCCATTTCTTCCTATTCGCGGGCGTCTTTTCACTACTTCCTCTAGCTCCTCCGGCTAGGTTCTTCCCGGTCTGTCTCATATATTCCTCTTGCTTCCCTCTTGTCCTTCATTCTTTTTACTTATCCAAACCACGTCAGTTATTTTGCCCACCGATTTTACCTTCCATCTTTCTTAGATATCTCATTTCCATCACTTCTATTTTTTCATGCAAGTCCAAGATTCTAAATCGTACTTCAAGGTAGCAGCAGTCAGTGTTAAAAAAATTCAGTTTTTATTTGTTTCGGTATTTCTTTCTCCCTCAAAAACATGTTCTTTTTGGCATTAAACGTTTTCCCACTACTGTTGTTCTTTCTCCTATTTCTTCGTGTAGCCTTCCATTCTGCGTTACTATCACTCCCAAAAGTACATAAGTTTCTCCACTTGTTGCAGTTCCGTACTTTCTCTTTCTATTCCTGTCTTATGCTTTATTGCTTCATTCACAACTTGTGCGAGTACCATCGGACTTAGTATGTACCCCTATCTAACACCTGGGTTGTTTCATTTTTTTCCTTTCGTGCCGTATTCTTAATAGTTTTCTGTGCTCTTTTACAGGCTCTATATAGCTCTTATTATAAGTTTCTTTATTCCTCGAGTTTTAAATACTTTCCATGTGTCATTTCTATTTTCTTTTTGTCAAAACCCTTCTCGATATTTACAAAATATAGGTGTACATTTCCATAATCTCTAATTGCTTTTTCCATAATCTGTCTCAATATGAAAATTGGGTCCTGTACTTGTTGAACTGGCCTAAACCTCACTGCACTTCCTCAGGCTCTTTTCAGTTATTCTACCGTACGATTTTGCTATGTAGCTAATCAGTTTCTTCTATAATTTTCACATTTTTTACTGCCTCTTTTTTAAAGACGGTAACTATTATGCCAATGCGCCAGTCTGCATGTGTTCTTTCTTGTTGCATCGTTACTTTCAATATTTCCCTTAAAAGCTTTCCATTGCTGTTTCTGATAGCGCTTTCATCATCTTCTTTGTCACGTTGTCACGATCCTAGAACAGCGGGGTTCATGTTTTTGCTTTTGTTATCCCTCATGCATTTTTTCTTTCGTTATTTCCTCTCTTCTGATTCCTATCTGTCCTCTTTCTTATATTCTGTATTTCTCCCCTACAACAGCTCGGTAACTCTTTTGTCACTTCCCCGTTTTTTCTTTTATATTAATTTTTATTAATGTTGTAGCCTTTTTCTTTTTCATGTTCTTTATTGCACAGAAGAATAACTTTATATTTTCTCCATATGCTTTTGCCTTCTTCGAATTTATTGCAGGCTTTTTTCTTTTCTTCTATTATTTTCTGGACTTGTTCTCTTTCACTTCTATATTCTTCACAGGCTGAATTGCACAAAACATTTAATGGCCAGTTGCACCAAACACTACTTAAGCTTAACTTAACTTTAAGCGTCACTTATGGCCATTTGCACCAAACACATAAGCTGAGCTTAAATTTAAGTGGTGTTTATAATGTGACTTTTTTATGTTGCGTAGCATTGTGTAAGTCATATTCTAATGCCCGGTTGCACCAACTTTTTAAGCAGAACTAAAATTTAAGTTATGTTTAGAATGTGACATTTAGGTATGGTCAGTATTGTGTCAAATACATTCTGATTGACATATTAAACTTCAACTTAAGTATCAATTAGAATGTGACTAACATTTTGTTAAATCTATAAGTAATGTCATAGTCTAAACACCACTTAAATTTAAGCTCTGCTAAAAAAGTTGGTGCAACTGGGCATAAGTGACGCTTAAAGTTAAGTTGAGTTTAAATATTTGGTGCAACTGGCCATTAGACTATGCCTTATGAATAAGCAGCGGACGGCCGTTGGAAAGGCGAGAGTTGGGGACGTGTCGAACGGGCGAAAAATACATAAACTAGTAGAAGCGATGCATTTTTCGCCCGTTCAACACGAGCCCACTCTCGCCTGCCCAACGGCCGTCCGCTGCCTACTTATGAATGTTGGATAATAAATTAAATAAACACCACTTAAGGCCGGTCCAGACGCAACGACTTATCCAACGACTTGACGCATCAGACAAAACGTATCAAGCAAAATGCACCGTGTGGACCGCAAAACGTTAGACAATGCGTTGAAGTGTGGACAAAAATCGAAAAAGCAATAATTTTTTTTATGACAAAAATTGTTTATTATTTTCTGTAATGTATTTAAGAACTCTTTCCTTACCTTCCTACCTTCCTTAAAACTCTATTTGTGATTGCCTAGATCCATAAGGTTGCTAAGCAACATAGCCTTTAACGTAACGATATTTTTATCGTAATGTAATGTAAGTTTTCATTTAATTTGTTTGCTTATTTAACAAAGTAAAATTGATATCAAATAGTTTATTTAAATATTAACTAACAATTAATTATTAATTAACAAATCTATTTTGTAGCTTACTGGTATTATCACAAAATACAAAATTGTTTTATTTATCCACGTTCTATTGATAAATTTATACTTTTAGTTACTAAAGTTGACCTCAAATGTATTTAAAAAATTAATAAATTTTGATTTTTTTAAATGATTTTTGTCCATTCACGCCTATCTTTCGACGCACTGTGCGTAGGTACGGTTTGCAGTCCACATGTTCCATTTTGCCTGATACGTTTTGTCTGATGCGTCAAGTCGTTGCGTCTGGACCGGCTTTTAATTTAAGCCCAGCTTAAGAGTTTGGTGCAACTTTCCATTAGCCTAGATTACATTTAATCCTAAGTTAGAATGTGACACACGTTATGCTGTACGTCATAGCGTGTGTCACATTCTAACTTAGAGCCCGCGCAGACTACAGATTTACTATCGGCCGATAGTTTATTCTGCATCAAGCTACGAGAAATGTGATACGAGGATGTACATTAAATTATTATAGGCCACGTAATCACACTTCTCGTAACTTGATTCAGAACAAACTATCGGCCGATAGAAAATCTGCAGTCTGCGCCGGGGTCTTAGGCTTACATTTAATCCTGGCTTAAATATTTTGTGCAAACCAGTCTAAAATATATTTGTTTTTGTATTTAAATATCGTTTGTTTTTTTTTTTTTTTTCTCCCAAGGACTACTTTGACTCCCTCTGTCCACCAGTGTATTCTCTTGACGTTTCTGTTGATCATCCATGTAACTTTCTTCTGTTGCTGATAAAATTGCTATCTTAAGCTGAGTACACACTGGAGGAACACACAGGGACTTCTTGTTGATGGTTGTTGCTAAATGTTTCAAAAAGTTTTTAACTTTCGTCGACTTATGGAAACATTTTGTCCACACTAAAGGTAGCAAAATAGAGAAACATCTGAATTTTATTTCTGTTCCATTGTTGTAAATTGTTGCACGTAACAATCTGTACACACACACAAGAAACAAGTTAATATTGTTGAGAGTCGTAACTGAAGAAGGCGTACTTCTCGCTTCTGCAGCTTATATTGTTATTAGTTATAAAAAAAAAACCAACGAAAACGAAGAGTTTGAGTGCGCCCAAGCCTCCAAGAGCGAGTTGATTGTGGGGGCTTACCACTTATAAATAAATGTTTTACAAGGGATGATTTATTAACAGATGGTCATCTTAAAAATTTTATATGTTTCTCCAATTCAACATAAAATATTCCCTAAGTAGTATCGATCCTTACTTTGCTAGACATTTTAAAGCAAATGATTCTTTAAAAGTTCAATCACAATATAATGTTGATTGCTACAAGCCGTTACCAAAACTGGTGACAAGGTGTACACACTGAAGGAACTTCCTTTTTTGTTCCTGCATGTTGCTGCCTGTTTCTCATTTTTCTTTGATATTTACCGTTCCGAATGGAAACACGCAACAAACAGTAGGTAACTTTTATTACTGGAAATAGAAACATGAAGAAACTTAAAGAAACTTTCACAAACTACCGGTAACTTTTTCAAGGAACAGAAACTAAAAGTTCCCGATTGTTCCTCCAGTGTGTACTTAGCTTTAGAGTCGTTCTATGTACAAAATCTCCAAATCGTTTTTTTCCTATTACCCTGCAACGTTTCGTCTAATATTCTCCGAAATGCTTTCTTAATTTCCGGAAATTTGAGAACATTTTATCATTTAATTATATCTGCAAATTTTCGCCTTCGGCTGCTTTCGTTGACGATCCCTTTATTATCTTGCTTTTCTTAAAGGCTCTGTCTTCTCTGCCTCTATTTCTCTTTTAGCACTTTTCGTCATTTTATAGGTCTGTTTCTCTGTAAATAGGCATAAAGTAATTTTTTAGTGCGGCCCAGGTATGATTCATTAAATAATAAAATAGATACGTAGTTCAAACATTATCATGTTGTCAAAAATACGTGTGTTATTAATAACTTTAATAATTGTCCATACTGTTATGAGCGGCAATGTATATTATGAAGTTCCAAAGTTAAAAAATTGCTTCATAGTTCATAAACATTTTGAAAAATGCCAGAATGTACAGAATTACCTAAATGTATTAATTAGTTATTTAGTTAAAATGTAACTACAAATGTCAAAGTGAAAATCCCTTTATTATTAAAAAAATATTTCTGCGGACCCCTGTTTTTGACATTTAATTTTTAAACAGTAATAAATACTAATAAACAATTTTCGTAATTTGTCGTTACTTTGCATTATTCGTTTTCGCTAAAGAAAATAAATTGCATGTTCTAAGAATATTTAGATATTTTAAATTTACTTATTTAAAAAATGGACAAATATATTAGCTTTGCATAAAAAATAATTTAATCACTACCTCAAATATTTTTCAAAACATCCGAATTTTTAGAGTTTGGGAGAGCAACTTTTAGAAGTCCCATACCTTCTAAACAAGGAATTTTTTGAACTTGCTTATTTTTTTTCTAATTTTTATGCAAGGAATGACAGTTACGGCCGGTATATTACAAAAATATTAGGTAAATAGTAATTAAATTAAAAATATACATATATTTCGTCTTCTTCTAATTAAAACAAAACAAAATGAAAAGCCTAGCTTGTGCCCGGCACGGCAATGAAATTAGGACTAATCTGAAGTGACTTCATTAATACGAGCGAGGACAAAAGTGGAAGGAACAATAAAAACCAACACATTGAGACTTACAAAAAATTTAAAGGAAAGAATTGAACCTTGGAACAGTTTTTCTTTCTTCTTCAGATGATTGAATTTTAAGTGTTGATTTAAACTTGACGGAGATTTCCTTAGCTCGTCAAACAAACAATTTTAATCAAACGTTTTATTATATTCCTAGAATATTCACAGAATATTATGGAACAACTACATTTTATTAAAGAAAAATAATTTATATTAAGGTGTCCTCTGACGGTCGATATTCGGGCAATCTGTTTATTATAATTATAATAATTATAATACTTATACAAGTCTCAGAAAATTCGTCCTTATATTTTTCCCAATAATTATGAAATTATTAGATGTATCTTGTAGGTTTGTAGGTTGTATAATCTCTCTTATTATAAAAGCAATAATTTAAACAAACTAACTTAATTCTCTTTGGCCAAAAGTCATGACTCGGGGATTAAAAAAAACATCTGAAAATCCATTTTAAACTTTGTATTACGAAAACTTGACTTTGCACGAAACCTTCTGCGATCTTTAATATTAATGGAAATAAATTTGTTATTAATGAAAATAAATTTCAAGTAAACAAACAAAAAAATTGGAACGCCTTATACATAAAGGAAATATTTTTAGCAAAGCAAAAACTAGTCTTTGTTAAGGCTATTGTTGTTAAAGTCAATTTGCTTCGACCACTTATAACGCACAAAGAGTACTTCGTATTTTTACTGACTCAGTAAACAACATTCAATCACCAGTTTTCCTTATCTGTTCGATGACAGTGGATGACAGGCCACCCTACATAAAAGCTTGCACAGTAAGCTTACGTGACCGGTTGACAATTGAGCGCACGTTCCTATTTGTTTACCTGACACGGTCGGAGCTTTTATTGCATTAAAAATCATTATTTCCCATTCTAACCGCGCCCCTGTTAGTAACTATTCGGTTCCCACAGGCTCCCTCATTGAAACCATTTACCCTGGCTTATTAGTCAACAAATACGAGCGTGGAAAAATTAACTTCATTGGATGATTTCAAATATATACTCGTATGTGTATACTTCTTAAAATCGATATGATTTCGTCTGATCTTAAAATATAATCGTTACTTTGGCGAAAGTGTCTCTCGCATAAAGGGCTTGTCAAAGAGTGAGCGTTAAATAGCTGTTATATACGAAAATATTTTATTTTGTTGATATGAGATGTGTAAATACAACAAAGCGTATTGTATCCGGCGAACGAAAGTGAACGTGAATTACTTTATGCGACCAAAGTAATAATCACAAGTACAAAAGAAAAACTGTGCGTCATGTAATTAGTGGTTAACACCTGCTGAATGAATTCTTCGAACTACAATACACACATACATGGTTTATATACGTGTATGATTGCACGAGTTATTGTCGATCGAATTATGTGGATCTTTTCAGAAGATGTCCATATAATTGTATGGTTCCATTATTTATGAGACCCGAGCAAATATACAACTGTTAACGCATGAGAAACAAAATTTCTCATGCGCTAATATAACCTATTCATATGGTTTTCCGACACTCAATGAATTGTGAACACTGAAATTATTAGTTCCTTCGTACATGTTATGAAATAACTTCAAGAATGAACTAACATTACCCTTGTCTTAAATAGTAGATATATGACCCTAATTTTCGAGAAAATAACACGATTTTGATAATTAACAAAGTAGTAGACACTGATTTTTAACGTAGCAAAATGAAATGTATGAATTACAAATGTTAAATTTATAAAATTTGTGGAATGAGTTAGGGGACCATACACTGTACAGTATGCAGTATAATTACTATTAAAAATTAAATTGTTTTGTCTTGCTCTTCGTACGGGTATTAAGTACCATTAAATCCTACCTATGTCAAGTGTTTGTAAAGGCTTAGAAATTAGGGAGGAGACTACTTATATCATAAGATACATCCGTCGATGGAATCGAAATGTTAAGTAATGTTTAAGTGTATACCAACCAAACGATCACACATGCAAGAGATCTTTAAGTACGTTATGTGTAGATGGGAATGCGTAGCATGTTCCACGTGACGTCTCTATCCCATGAGAACGTTCCTGTGAAGCCCGGAGCACTGGGAAAAGCGACAATGTGTACTACACATTTCATGACCTATCTACTTTATTGTAAATAAATTATACTTTGAGCGCGACGATGGATATTATTATGTTTTATAAATAAAAGTTTTGTAATTTAAATGCGTGATAAAAACATGGGTTGTGGCTTCCGTTAAGAGCGAGTTATATAAGTGAAATAAGCAGTAATATATTCTCAGGAATTATTACTGCTTCCTGAACAAATTATTCAAGAATGTCAACATACAATGAATTGGAATATATTAGTGTAATTAAGGAAACAATACAATTATTACTACAATCTGTAAATTGTATAAGACAAAGTTATTTTATAAATATGATATTTAAAAACTCCTATCACATTAAATTTAAATAACTCTCTCTCTTGATGTTCCAAAAGAATATGTATTATTTATTAATTGAATTACAAATCACACTTTTCATAAATGTGTCCTCAACTTCTCTCAAGTAAAAGTAGAAAACTGATTTTAATTAATAAAGCATGTCACGCTTTATTTCTTTAAACTGGTTTAATAGAAAGTCGTTTAATTTAGCTCATGCATATACGACTCGATTGCAAAAACGGCAAGTTGCATTATATTATCATACTACTAATTGATTTTATTTACAGTTAACGCAATAGTATTTTAAATATTTAAATATTGAATTTGTTGAAATATTTTAATTTAATTCCGAGCGTCTTCCTCTTCAAAGAAATTTGTCGCTCGTTTTCTGCACGAATGTAAGAAATTGTTGATTTATTTGCATTTCATACCAACTAAATAACTCGTTTGAAGTTTCCTTTAGGCATACATTTCGCTGATTTCCCCCGGCTTTGTAAACAGCTGACGGAAGGCTTTTGAATTTTAAATAAGGCAGAAAAGGGAAGTAGATAACTCTTTTTATATAAGTCATTCCTATGATAAGTATAAATTTGCAACTAAATATGTCTCTCAGATAATTCATTTAAAGTAACAATAATTGGAGTTTTAAACGCATTAAAGGATGATATTTATGACTATTATTCCACTGGTGTTATAAAACTTTTCGCTTTGGAAAATAATTCTAGCCATTCAAATATTCAAAAGCTAAAGCGAAGTTTTCTAAATAAACTTGAATCAAGCAAAAATGTTTGTTATTAATTCTAATTCTAAATTGTCGTAGTAATATACACAATATGGATTTGACAACTGATAATAAAATATTTTTATTATAATTTTGTGTACTTATCTAATCTGTAGTTTAAATGAATTTAACAAGATGTTTAAAACAATACATTTTACCTAACCCTGTACAAACAATGTATTCATGTAATAGACCTAACGGTAAATTAACCTGTGTTTCGTAACACAATTGCATAATATCATATCGCCTGATTTCTTTTAGTTCTGCTTTATTATTAACTCGGTTTGAGATTTACATTTTTACAGATTTATACCTTGTTTACCTCAAGCTTTGCGCAATTCCGTCTTGTTTTCTCACCAAGACAAGGTCGACTTGCGTCCTTAAAGGTGATAGGAATTGTTCGGAAAAAAGCCTTCATTAAATCAGAGTTTTCAAATTTTTAATTCCGTCAATCATACGATCGAATCGAAGCAGATGGAAGCTAATTTATATTTTCAAGCAAATTACTATCCTGGCGCAACGGTGCATTAGTCATTGCGGTAATTTTCTTAAGAAACGCATTACACGTACAATTCAAAGAGCAGTTTTCATAGAGATAAAATGCCTTCGATATCCGTGAGGTTGCACCTGCAAGCGGACTACCTTGAAAGGTATTTGTATTTTACTTTATGTCGACAGGTTTCGATCGGTAGAAAAAATTAAACGCGCTTGTATTAATGAAAAAAATTGTTCTAATTAAAACGTCCGTGTTTAAAGTAAGGGCAGACAAAGAGGTATTCAACAGATGCTAGGATATTTAATTAATCTATTAATTCAATATTTATCTTAGAAATTGCTTCGCTAAATTAAACGTTACTAATAGTATGTTATTAAAGTTATCGATACGCCTTTAATACATTTTTTTTAGATGTCTAAATTTCGTAGTTTCTAATGTGATTCATTTCGTTTATTATTCGTATATAAAGAGAAATTTGTTATAACCGATCAATTATTTATTCATTAGCAAGATGCAATTTCATTTTATAAAAAGGTTTTTCCGACATATCCTGGCTTAGATTTTCATATCGAAACTAAAGCTTAATTAAGTTACTTATTTAAGAACGTCAGAAATTCTTACTAAGATTTACGATCAATAATCTATTACTTAAGAATTTACGTTGCAGTAAACAAAAATTGTTCGAAAATATTTCACACATTCAAGAGAGTCATAAAGCTGTCTTTTAGGGCAGAATAATATTGACGATCAAAGGATCACACTTTAAAATTTATGACGTTAAAAACCGTTATAGAAATTATGTACTCTTCGTCCAAGCTCACAGATTTTTTCTAAATTGTTTACCATCCAATCGTCAATTTCTAACGCGTTTGAAGAAAAACAAACACTTTTTGTGTAAAAACTCAAATTTAAAAAGATTAACAAAATTTTATTTACGTATATTATATTAGTACTTTATAAAGAGCTTATGTAAATTGTAAATATGTAAAATTCTATTCACTGTTTGCTTTTCGGCAATCCAGCCTAAATGTGTTAATGGAAAGAATGACTGAAAAATGTGATGAAATTAATAACTCACCAAAATTACTGCAAAACGTTTTCGGATATTATAGAACATATCTATGACAAGGTTGATAAAGGTTATACTATGGCGGGGTTATTCTTCGACTTGACCCGTGCCTTCGACTGCCTCGACATCGGGATTATCTGTCAAAAGGTCTACGTATTGGAAATCAGGGGTATAATTCTAAATTGGTTTGAATGTTACTTAAGTTCCCGTAAACTCAGCGTCAGGTTACAAAATACAATATCCTCCGAATATGAGGTCAATTATGGAGTTCCCCAGGGTCTGTGGCCATTGATCTTCTTACTATTTATTAACGACATAGTTGAGCATGTTGAAGCCGAAAAAATCATATTATTCGCGGATGATACGTCCACGGCTGTTGTGGCACAGACACCTGAGGAACTACAGCAAAAAGTTCACGAACTATCTATTAAATTTAGTAACTGGTGCGCCAGGAACCAACTTATTATGAATTTGCAAAAAACAATAGTGATAAATTTCTTCAATAGGAAAAATCCTGGAAGAGAAACTTTCATGATAAATGATCACAACATAGAATCATCTGGTTCAAGCAAATTTTTGGGACTAATGATTGACGAACAACAAAACTGTCAGGAGCAAATAGCTATGGTTTGCGAACGTCTTAGTCCCGTTTATTTTGCTATCTCTCAGTTAAAAAAACGTCCTCACAACTGAAAAACTGATTGATTTATACTACGCAATAGCTTATTGTCATCTGTCCTATCATGTAATCTTGTGGGGTAATGCACTGGTGTCAGTAGAGTTTTCTTGGCGCAGAAGCGGATAATAAGATTAATTTTTAACATTCCCTCTAGGAATTCTTGCAGGGAAGTCTTTATAAATAGTGGTATGTTGACATTTCCAGCCATCTATATATATGTTACGGACAAAGACGATAATTTGGTCAATGACGTTATTGGCCGGTCAATAACGATAATGTCCAGTCAAGTTGGACATTGTTCATAATGACCGGCCAATAACGTTAATGTCCGTGTCTTTGGAGCCAATGTTGATAAACCATAATACAAGCGCGCCGTTAACATCGTTGTCCGGACGATATCGTCATTGCCCGTTAAATAGTGGCCAATGATGATAAAATAGAAAGACTAGCCTCAGCTGGCATTCCATACGATGAAATCAACCATTTGGCCACTGAGACGTTGAAAATTTGCTAAAAGAAATGGAAGGAGAGTCTAATGACTTTGAGGATCCTAATTCGTATAGGGAAAGAGAAGATGAAGTAGTGTAGAAGATGGTATTTATAAGCTTTGTGAGTTTATGTGCTGTTGAAAACATAAATGTTGAGATTTTAGGTACAACCCATGGCGTTTTAAAGCATAAGTTCACCAGATCTGAATTTAATCCCTACATTGAAAAGATTAATTTACAGGAGAACCTCAGCGATTCCGCAAAAAAATAAAGAAATTTCCCTTAGAAAAGTTGCAGCTGAATATAGTATTTTAGGGGGACAGGGTTACAAGAGTTGTCACTGCAATGGCGGATGTAAAAGCAAAAAGTGTGCATGTCGCGCAAAGCAAAAAATTTGCAATTCCAAGTGCCAGGGATCATTCTCATGCCACAACAACACTATTTGAAAAATTAATATTGTTTACTTTGTTCTGTTTTTTTTTCTTTAGTTTTTTAGTTACGTTACCAAGTAAGATTTAATAAGTGTGAATAATATTTTTTTACATAGTATCTGCTTCAACGGTGCACATTTGATAAATAAAAATAATAAAAGAAAACATATCGTGGAGTTTCAATAATAATCATGATACTTAATTATATCAATAGTCTCCAACAGTTTTTGGCTATTATCGTTAATGACCGGGCAAGGATGTTAACATGAAAATAAAATGACAATGTCTGGTTATTAGCGATATTGGCCAGGAAAAATGGACATTCACGTCATTGTCCGGCCATTATCGTCAATGTCCAATTATCGTCTTTATCCGTAACATATATACTATAAATGTTTAATACACGTCAAAACCAATTATCAAGTCTATTCTAAAAATTCTAATTATCATAATTATGACACTCGTTCAAAAGATTCATTTGTGACTCCACCACACTATTCAAAAAAAATTGAACCGTCCTACGTGGGGATTAAATTCTTTAATAAACTGCCAGAAATGGTGAAATCATTAAATTTAAAATCATTTAAGAATGTAGTTAAAAGATTACTCTTGCGCCAAGGATACTACACCCTTATTGATTTCCTCAATGACGATGTGTGCAACATGCTCTAGTTTTTAGTGGATTAAGTTTATTCATTTCATGTTACATGTATTTTCTTATGTACTCTAACATTTGACATGTACATCCATTGTATAATGGCTAAGTACGAAATAAAAATATGAATATGAATATGAATGAATTAAAAAAAGGGTTAAAAAATGCCTAGAGACTGAAGGTCAATATTTCCAGCGCCTTTTATAAACTGATTGTTTTTATTACCAGTTTTATGCTTATTTTCAATTAAAGGATTTTCAGCCTCAAATTGTTTTCATAATTTCACAACTCTTTCTCTTCTTTCATTAAATTTTATGTTAAATTAATGCCACCTGTCATACTAATTTCAGACGCACATTTTTCGATGACAAAATAAAGACACGCTTTCTCAATTTATAGCATAGTAAGCATTTATACTAATCTGAAATTCATTTGATCGCATGATATATTGATTCTTTGGCCCCATACTCTTATTTCTCTGCTTCCAGATCCAGTGTTTATGTAACTCTCTACAATTCTTTTTGTGATATTGCCAGGCACATCAGCAGATAATAATACTAATAATAATAACATAATTTTATTAATTTTATTAATGCTTCCGATCTTATAAAGGTATAGGACAAGTCAAGAAGCCTAAATGCTATAATAACAATAATACTTCATATGACATCGGACAAATATTCATTAACAGAATAATAAGATTTAGAAATTAACAAAATTTTCAATTCCTTCTTAAATAACAAAACATTAATATTCTTAAATCTAGCTGGGAGCTTATTATATAACATAATACCTTGATACTTGGGGCTGATTTTAAAAAAGGATAAGTTATGATGGTGAATCTCGAGTAGGTAGACCCTGATTTCTAACATTATAAGAATGATTAGAACCAAGGTGTTTATATTCATTAATGTGAGTAACAACATAAACTAAAGTTTCATATATATACAGGCAGGGAAGCGTGAGGATTTTAAGTTCTCTAAAATGTTGCAGAGACACTGATGACTTACATTGGTAATTGTATCCGTTCTCTTTATCCTTGCTATTTATCATCTTCTCCAAGATTAAGTTTAAAAGGGTATCATCTTTTTATCAAGTTTACATTGAAGGGCCAGGAAATGTTATTGTTAACATTAACTTGGTTTTCCAATATCGTACTCCTTAGCTGAGTTATTTTATTATTATCATTATTGCAGAAGTTATTATTATTACTGCGACATTCATAATTTAAATAATAAAATAACGCAAATTCAAAGAAACTGCATATATAAGTGCATGTTTATCAAACATAATATGTACAAAATAACAATTCAAATCTTCAAAAGTCTCTCTTAAGAACCTAAGAAATTAGTATCAAGCTATTTTATTAAATAATAAATTTCCTTATACAAGAACAGCATAGCATAGCGCTGCCTATGAAGATTTAGCATTGTCAACAATGTTCACTTAAAACCGGACGAATTTCGCAAAGAAATGATCGTTACTGACATCGCCCCCTGTTGATCGGGCAATGTCTACTTTGCCCAGATATATCGGGTCAAATCCGCAAATTAACTATTTCTGTGGACTTTGCCAAGCAGCGATGTGCAATGTTGACATTGCCCGGACAATGCTGACTCTGCACACCCTGCGGACTTTGCCCGTAACATACACAACTTAATTAAAATGTACTCAATATAATTAAGGTTAAACTTGAGCAATATAATAAACCAAATAAACCAATTTTAAATTTAATGTAATTAGTATTTTTAATTTTGTAGTTGCCGTAAGCCATAAATTTCATTGCTACACCACTGTGAAATGACTTGGTTTTCACAAGTAATAATTATTTGTTTCTGCTTTCAAATAAACGTAATATTATTAATTTACATTAATAACAGAGGCTTTTCGCCATTATACCTATCAATTCGCGGATTTAATTTCTGTAATCGACAGAAAAGTGAAAGCCAGCTGATTACGGTTGCAAATTATTATATACTGTGGGTGACATGATTACAAGCCGAGATAATTTCGAATGTAATATGAAACCGCGTAAAAGTTAAGAAATGATACCTACATTTAGTATTCAGAAACCATAAATTACACTAGAAAGTCAAACATAAAACGTACGTAATTTAAATATTCACTTTCGAAATGTTTTATGGAAAAAAGAATTGTTCATACATAACGATTTCGTACGGTATTGTAAATACTATGTGATATTGTCCGCCTTAAAACGTGTGTAGAGGTGAAGGCCGTTGATGGGTCATGAGAAATTGACCGTGGTCTATGTGTTGCACCACCTCGTCATGGGGGCGGTTAGCTCTTCAGCGGACAGATGATATCGCGTGCTAATTGATTTGGCCGACCTCACCTCATCAAACTCGTTCGAACCTCCGCAATCTTAATAATTTAATGACCCAGAAACTTTCTTAATTACATTCCGAGGCCGATTATAAAAAGAACGATTAACGAATGTCCACGAGCGCTCATTATATCGAGTTATGCACCTCGAATTTGTGATCGCAGCAATTTAATTTGACCTGAAATTTTGTTTGTCGAATGCCGTAACGTGTGCCGTCGCAATGAACAATGTGAATTATTACCTGGTCGTGTTTTGAAAGAGGCTATTATGAAGACAATATTTCATTGATATACCATTAATTTTTCTTATGCGAAACCTGTGACGGGCACGTTCAAATCTTGCTAATTATATTTTGTAAACCTAGGTAATTACAATATCGTATTTCATAATTATTAATTTCATGCTGTAGTTGGCACAATTGTTTTGTTTCTTTGTGTGAATACAATATGTATGTGGTATATAGAAAAAGAATCATACGATTTTATTGCTTTTGCATAAGTAATAAATGAAGTAAATGGTGATGAAAATTTTAATTCCAGCTGTTTTTTTCACAACGTCAGTAGATAACTGTAAAATATTAATTAAATAATACTCTCTTTCAATTATTATTATAAAATTTACGTACATAACTCCAAAAATTCTTTTAGCAATAATAAAATACAAGTAAGACATCTGATTCCCTTTACACTGTTATCACGTGAGTGGTTTAGTATTGTGGCGGGCAATTGGAAGTTGAAGTGTAAGGTAAGACTCATGTTAATCGAAAAGAAAAACGAAAATAAAACAGAAACACAAATAAATATATAGCCTTAAGATTATATAATCTCTAAAGTTTTTTTTAATCTCTTTTGCAATTTTATTTATGTAGGATCAGTTAATAACGACTTAGGCTCAGTTTTACAATCGTGGAATAAGGACGGAAAAACTGTTCGCTGAATATCCTTTAACGTTCCTCCATATCTACGTCACACCTATGTCACGTTATTCTAAGAATAATGCTTATCCGACGATTGTAAAATCGGGTCTTAATGTTCCTTAATTCCTTCTAGAAAATAGCCCAGATTTTTTGGTCATCACTCATAGGATTTCCTTCTTTCTTTGATACATCCAAAGCAGATCATTTTCTTAGAAACAAACCGGAATAAAACTGCAGTAGTATTTTAGAATTTTTCACTTAAATACATATCGTCGCCTAACTCACGTACTGGCGTAAGCGCCATTCGATAAATTGTTCAGGAGCGTTGAAACTAAAAATGACGCCCTATTCTTTTCTTCTATTAACAGAAATATTTGCGTCATATTTTTTCTGGAAATACATAGATATGAAAATAATGTTCCAGATGAGAGGTGATTCTTAATTACATTTACGTCTCTACGTGAGTTAGTTTATGCGCGTTTGTTTATATATGCCAAAATAATTTAATAATTTTAGCGTTACAGGCTGCAAAACGAAAACGAAAATACTACCAAGTGACAGATCAACCCAAAAGTATGGGTTGATAGGGCATAGATAACTCGAATTTGTAATTTTTGGCGCTTACGCCTATTCGTGAGTTAGGCGACGATATTGTAAAATCGGTATAAAAATTATTTCGCAGTATTTTCCCAAAAAAAAGAGAAATTCCATAGACCAATTACAACACTCGAATAAAACCAAGAATTAAAACATTTTACCTTGGCCACAATAGCTTGTTGTAAAGTATCCAAATTGTCTTTCTCATCACTATTTTTATAAATTAATTCAAAATAAAACATCAAAGCAATTTTTTCTAAAGTCCTAAGCCTAAGTTCTACCAACTGGCTTGAGGGTGAAATGGTGTGCCATGTTACTAAAATTAAACCGGATCCTAAACATTCCTGCGGTAGTAAAATAGTAGTCACTCCAAATTAAATCCATCCCACTTCATATTTTTGTTGCTCTAGCATCAATAAGAGCGTGATTAGTATAACAGAGTAGTAGATTTAGATGAATGCGACTATACAGGTGATTCAGGCAACCCATTCATTAAAAGTTTACGTACTTTTCATTTGAGTTGCTATTTCATATTTTGGAGTTATAATCCACTTTTATTACTCTTTGAATTCTTTTCAAAATTCTAAAGCAATTTTATTTAACACCCTGAGTAAAAAATACATTTAACTTGTCGGTGTTTGAATTTTGTTGATGATTATCCACTGCGAGAAACTGGCTTTTTGGTACTTACTAGACTGACGAACTGAAAAATAACAATTACGATAATTTACACAGTGCACTATTTAGGTATAATTCTGAAAAGTAAAAAATCATATGATTTGTCAACGAGGAAATCAATATACAGAGTGTAAATTAAATGTGGAGCAAAAATTGAAAGGCGCTAATCTTTTCCACTACACTCACCCAGTAAAAGATACATGTCGGGATATTCCGGAAAGAAGAATTTTATTTCAAATAAAATTAACAACACCAACGAGTAATAACTATAAATAAAGAAATCAGATCTTTGAAAATAACCAAAAATATAAACGAGATCCAAAAGAATCTACATAAATAATTATTAATGACAATATACATAGTATGACAATAGAACTTTGCAGGCAAAATCTTCCGACAGCACTCAAAAGTATGGTAAAGTTCTTAAACTTCAGTTAAATCTAGCATGATTAATAACGAATCTTCAATTGATAAGTTAGTTTTGATTTTTTGATGAAAGAAGAAGCAAAAAAGGCATGACTTCCTAAACCGATTGACGTTTAATGGTTTAATGGTTCATGGTTTAATGGTCAGTTGTCACACTGTTGTAGTGTTTTGATTGTAATGTAACGTGATTTATTAGCTAAAGGGTAAAATTTTTAATTCTTAAAGCAATTTTATATTTCATAAAATATTAATGATATTAGTAACATTCAGGATAATTACTTAAATATATCATATTTTCTTGTGTAAGGTGCTAACTTTAGCTCCACTGCTTCAATGATAAAGCAGACTGGACACTAACGTTGATGGGCCAGTGATCAGTGTGGTACTTTTTTTGTGCCACATTGCATTTACACCCTGTGTAACGAGTAAATAGTGAGAGATGGGTGTAAGAAATGCTAATGCAAAACATACTAATATTTAATTCTGAAAACATGGAATAAAAATATACTGGATATTTACACTAAAAATACTACTAATATTAACTATCTAAAAGTATCCCACCGAAAACATGTACGTTTATTCAACGTTAATTTCACATTGCTACGGTGGAAATAACGTTATTCGTTGAAAAATGCAACGTTGTTTTTTGGTTGAATTAGTAACCATAATTATACCACGTTTGTATAACGTAATTTTTAACGATCAGTTTAATATGGACGTAATTATAACGTGAAATAAATATGTAATAATTTTGTCTTTTTACGACGTGATTTATACTATGAGTAAATGCGATGTATCTATCGTACGTTGATTACCATATCTTTTCAACGTTAATTCAACATCTACTATTCTCTTAACGCAAGTGTTGCCTAACCCTCTTATTCTGCAACTCATAACGACACCGTTAGATACCCACATTCGTTAGGTGGTATACTTTGGCCAATTAGTGCTTAGATACAACGCATTTCTATGTACTGATTGGTCAAAATATGTCACTGAACGGTATGTAACCATATCGTTATGAGTTACAGAATAGGGGGGCAAATCCCTTGTAAATATATAATTATATCATACCTTATTTGTAATACGTATTTAATAAAAAAATGTAAGAAAATGTTGACAAAGTATGTATTTCGCTTTTTGGTGGTATTTTCAATCAATTATTGAATAAAGGAAGAACAATATTAAAAAAAAAAACTGCCAAAAGTGCAAATTATTGTCAAAATTGTAGCTCGAAAAGTTCAAAGATTTAACTTAAAAGCAAAGAAGTAAAAAAAAATTAATTGAGGCGAACTTGATAGTTACAAATAATGTTATTTCATTTTCGGAAATAAGTTTACATAATGTGATAAACGTTCAAGTCAATGCCAATTAAAAAAAAACTGCTACCAAGAAAATAAATGTAAAAAATATTACAAAATTTTTGAAGATTGAACGAAGTAAAATAATTTAAAATAATTTAAATTTTATTGACAAAACATACAAGTTTTTATTCTTAAATTCTCCCAAAATTTTTCAACCGACTAATTGCTGCCTTTCATAATCGTTTTAATTTTTAAGAATTTTAGGCATCTATTGTTTCTAGAAACGGTTTCTTTCCTCTTTAAATTGCTAAAATAGTATATTAATTAAAAAATAAGTTTAATAAAACATGTGGCGGGTTGGTGACATCGTTTCGCGCTTAAAATACTTTAAAAAAAATGTAGATTTGGAGGTTAGGTTTATACATAACAATTACATATTTTGTAATAATTTTCAACGGAAAAGAAAATGCTTCAGTTACGTTTCTCATTTAAAATGCCAACAGATATCAGTAATTTCAAACATGTGTCAATTTGGAAGCTATTTTTGTAATTTCAAATGTAAATAAATTTAGCAGCCAACCTAACAAAATAAAATTTTTAATGCTTCAATGAGCTACTTTATGAAACCCAAATGGGTGTCATAAGTAGTCGTTAAAGCACCAAAATAGAGAAAAAAAAATTAAACGTTGATAAAGAAAAAAAACAGTTTTCCAAAGAATAATAAACAAGACAGGAAATTATGCTCATTTTAAATCTTTCCTGGAAAATTATCATATGGCATACGCAGATTTTGGTGGAGTGTTGTCAGACGTTCACTTCTTCGTTTATTTATTCGAAATTTAAAGCAACAAACAAATTTATTTTCGCGAAACTGACGTAAAAATTTAATTAAAAAAAACATTCCAATGGGAACATTACTTTGGATGCAGACATTTCTATTCTTTTTGTCGCATTTTGATGTAAGTTTTTGAAATTCAATATTTTTTCTCGAAAACGATTACATTTAGGACAAATTACAGCAAATGATCTTTTCTAATTAAGTGACCTACGGAAATAAAATCGTGTGTATTTGATTAATTCATTATTTCAAATGCCCTTATTTTGCCCGGAGCGAAAATAAGCTTCAAAAATAAATGTTTTTTGTCTAGGTTCAAGCACCATTTTTAAATTTACTTCTTAAGATGCTCTTTAATTTCTAACGATAAACTCTTAAGAACAAAGATTCCTGTTAATGAATTAAGCTTACTAACAGTTAAATAATAATAAATAATTGAAATGACATTTGAAAAAATGAATTAATCAAACACATCATCAAATCACTTGATTACAAAAGATATAGATCACTTGTTATAAAATTTTTTGATCATCTTGATCCAAGCTAACGCCCTGTGAAATCATTGCACTCAATTCGAATGCACCCTGTATATAAGTAATAAATTGTCAAATGATTACATTATTTTAAACCAGAAAATATTGAAGTACGTACGTATGCATTTAATAGGTTTACATAGAATGTATGTTTATCAAGTATAACTTTCTGAGTAACGTAGATCTTCATTAATTTAAATAAAAACCAGCTGATATCCTTGATCATTAAATCAGAATAAATCGCGGTATTAGTAATAAAAACATTCGTAATGACGAAATGCATAATTGAATAATATCCTGCAATTTAGCCTGACAGTACTTTCTAAAAAATGACGGCAATTAAAACCTAAAGTCTTTGGAAAGATTGCGGGAGATAAAGAAGTCGCTATTATGCGCCGTGCATTTAAATGTTTGAAATCATTTTCAAAAGATTTTAAACGAAATATTTATGCAGAATCCTGAACCCCTAGGGTTTTTTCTTTCGTAGAAATAGCAACCCGAGTCGATTTGTGCCAAACGAAACAAAAACAAGACAATGGCCACTAAAAGGTAGCACGAGCCGAACAGGTAGGAACGTCGAATAATAAAGGTGGAATATTTCCGTGAAGGTAATTTTTACACGCAGATTTGCATACCTCAAAGATAAAATAAACGACTGTTATCTAACTGTTTCCGCCGAGTAAATATGGGAGTGATCTTTTTTTCTCAGAGTTGTTAAATATTTAGAATTAGAAGTGAGATAGCCTTTCAGAGTTCCTCCCTTTCGGGAACTAAAAAGGTCGATCCCAGCGGCCAATTATACCGAGCTATGCCCAAAAAGAGTGTCCCCTCGACGAAACCACCTGAATACCTAATTATGATGAAAATTTATTATTCGGTGAACTTACGAAAAGGACATGTACTGTGTAAAAACACTTGCCTAGCCTGTTAAGGAAGTACGTACGTTCCTGTATTGGTTAGAGTACTGATAATTTATTACGTATTTAATGATTTTATACGGCTCGGTTTTATGGATCGATAAAATATATAAAAAGCCACATTTCGAAATTTAACAATACACGAGCGCAATAAACCAAACGTTATATCATTTTTATGGCTTATGTATAACGATCGGGGCAGTGTTTTACCTGAGTTACGATAAATGTCAGGAGTTATTATTGAAATAAATTACCTTTATTTATTATTTCTCACTCCAAATGGAAACTTCGCCGGAATAACAAAGAGTTTGAAAGGTAATTCCTCTTGAAACAACACAAAATTTTTCTAAATATTTTTCACTGTTAAGAAAAGAAGATGGGCTTGAAACTCCAACAGACTTGTTTGATTTGCAGTTATTTGCAGTTTTATTTACATTACAAAAATTACATACAAAGTTGATATTTTGTTGAAATATTTTGATAAACCAAACCTACAACAAATGTATTTCAATTGTTGGAAGAAAGAGAGTTATTGAAAATCAATTAAATAAAACTTGCATAAATGCAAATAATATTAGGTTTTTTTTAATAAATTAAAGAGGTGTGACAACAAACGTGGTACCTCTACTAAATATTTACCTACGTATACGGATATCACTTTAGTGATATTAATCATCACGGTGTATTTACTTTGGAATGTGTATCTAAATAAAAGAGATTCTGCAAATACAAACCATGAGCTTATGCAAATAAATTTTCTTATTGCGTTTGATCTTTCAAATGGAACGTTTTTTACTTTCCTCATTCAACCATCATATAAACAAGGATTTTAAAGACACGTAACAAAAAATACATTAGGGAGTTTTCGCAATTTATACGTTATAGCGTTTACGCTAAATGCTATCCATAACGTGCAAATTGCGAAAACGATATATTAATGATATTCCAGAAGATTTTTACCTACTTACTAAAGTTAACGATAGTGCATCCCTGAAGGAGAAGGATTAACTTCATGAAATCAAATGTTCAAAGAACCTCAAGAAATGTTTTGCCATTTAACTTTTTTCTTTTTTTACAAACCCCCAAGAGAAAAAAGGGCATTTTTTTAGTTTAATCAAAATTGGCTTGCCATCTGGTCCTTAAATTTTTTCCTATGAGACATTTGTAAACTTAAATAATGTACAGCTGTGATACTTACACTAATCATTAACAACCTTCGACGACATAGTTTTTTCGCAATCACGTATTCCAGCCGCTTCCAGTTTTATAAACGTCCTACGTGTACCCTGACAACTTTCGTTAACAAGCCAGGGCTCTATCGGTATTATTAACGTTAATGCATTCGCTCTGATAGTCGAGTAATGAACACAGATGGTACTACACGTTATACAAATAAAAACTGACGATGACAGCAACGCTTTTTCCCCCTCGTGTTTTAAGAAACATTTTCCCATTGCATTAGTCGCTTTCAAACAATCTCGTACAGTCACAGGTGGAAATGATAAAGCAGAGTAACTATTATTAATTAAGACGTAATATCAGTTCTTGTTAACGAACTTGTTTCCACACCCGCTCATCTTTTGCTTTTCATTCATTTTGCCTTTACTTGTTTTTGTAACGTCTCCCGATCTTTTTAACACATTCCCCTACTTTCGATGATATTTTTATTACGCTTTGTATTTGTTTAGTGTTTTAATTACGCTTATTATATTTGATGGCCCATATGCTTCACTGTTACTTCTTTTTTGCTTCGATTCATTCTTTCTCAACGTCTTTAAAAAAATTATTTAAACTGTTTATCAGGTCTTCATCTTTGTTTACCTTTTTAAGGAAAAATTAGACTGAAAAAAAATGATACGTTCAACAAAATTTTTGTTTAGGTTCTACTAGAAATATTTAACCCTTGTGAAAAGTTTAACTGCAGAGATCGTTTCAGTTTAGATTTTATCCGAACATGTTCTAAAAGAATACATTTCGAAGTTGGTTTGGATTTGTTTTAATAGAAAAATTACAAACTTTTTCACAAATCTCGTACTCTTTTCCACGTGAATAAGAAAAAGTACATGCACGTCGATCAAGATGATCAGATCATGCTTATGTTAATTGAGTCACATGTCGATCAACTGGATAGTTATATTTAGGCCGTGTGTTCTGACCGAAGCGGGCCAGTAATTATAATTTAGTGCAGTGTATAATTTGCGTCGATTTAAAAGTAACATATGACCGGCGCTCGTTTTATTACCACTTATTATTTTCGTCAATAAGGCGGCCGTCGGAAATCAATTCCGCTTTCAATGTCGTTAAACCCGCGTATTATGTTTCAAGCTTTCATAATGCAAGCATTTTAATGAAATAGTGTCATAGTTGTTCTAGTTTTCTCTATCTTTGTGAGCACGTGTGCCCTAGCCTGGCGTAGGCAGTGAGCTCAACAGATTGTAACCTCGACTCGTGCTCTGGAAGAGAAACGAAGACGTGTACACGTAGAGATGTGTGGACAGTAGCATATTTAGCTGCTGTGCTGCTATTGTTACGCCCAGATCGTGAATCATCAATATGTTCTTCATCCCGGTTCTTGCTCTAAGTTTAAAATGGAAATTCAATTTGGTAGCCTTCATTGTTGCGTTTTTTCTCTTTTTTTGGTGAGCGCACAATTAGATAAGGTTTTCTTTATTCGTTTTGGGTATGATAGATACTGCCTACCGTAGACTAAAAAGCAGAAGACATTAAACATAATGATTATTTATTAATAAAAGCATGGTAGGGCGTATATTAAAAAGCAGCTTATATCCTGTTCTAATAGTGTCGATAAATTCGAAATTCATTGCATCCCAAAATAAAAACAAATTACTCCATATAAGAAGAAGCTTCTAATCTTGCTGATTTCGTATATGAAGTCAAGTAAGAAATTTTTAGTGATTAAATTACCGGTAGAGCATTTATTTTATTCTAATAACTTTTAAAGAGTGGATAACGTAATGAAAAAGATTTATCGTGGATGAAGAAGTTATATCTTCGCCATATATTTAATGTAAATAGTCACCCGAAGATTATTTGACAATCGAGCGACCATAAATCTTTCTTAAAAGCATTGTATAAATATTGTCGATGTGATGTCTGTTTAATAACAGTTTTAAGATCGCGAATTTGTGCACTTATGATGAGGCGCCAGTCTGGCGACCTATACATTAACATCCACAGCCAACTGAGTACTAAAATATGAAGTTACTTTTATGAGTGGCGCACTTTTGCTCCTAGACAACCCTCTAAGTGGAACGGAGTGCTTTTATTTAAATGTGATTACGATTTCTAAGTCTCAGTCACGTACAAAAAAGTTCCTGCTTGCGCCGCCTTTACATTTTCTCGTATTTTATATCAAAGAAATGAGATTCTGAGAAGCCTGAGCAATGGAACTTACTTACGTATTTTATAAGAAACTGTATTAAGTTTTACGTTTTTTTTTCTTGATATTTAAAAGAATAAAGCCTTTTATTCCAATTATAAGAAGCTTGATTCACAATCCGTATCTCTTTCGTTTGTTTTATATCACTTATAACCAGGCTTACGATTTCGGCCCACTTCGCATTTAAACATACTTATTGAAAATTTGCTATGGGCCACGCGATCGCAGTAAATAATCAAATAAAGTTTAACATAAATCAAAAAAGTATGTAAGACAATATTTACCACCTACTGTGTTGTCCAAAGTCGGGAATTTACAATCCAATATGTTCGAAGTGGGCCGAAATTGTAAGCCTGCTTATAACTTTGACTTACAGTAATAAAAAAACGAGTTTCTTCATTTCGTGAATTAGTGAAGTACAGAATTTTATTGTAAGAAAAGTATTGGTGAAAATTTTGAAATACAGTCGCAGCTCTGTAACTCGAAGCTCCATAACTCGAAATTTTCTGTAAGTCGAAATTTACTGATGTCCCTGCACATTGTGTATAACTGAAATCTCGTTCTTTAACTCGAAATTTCTATAACTCGAAGTAATTTTCGGGTCCCTTGAGATTCGAGTTATGGAGCTTCGACTGTATTGTGATAACTGCAATTCTAAATAACCCTAATAATGAAATTAAGAAAAATATTAGATAAAGATAGTACTTAAAATGCAACAAATTTTGACTATAAATATGAATAATTCTCTTAATGATTTTAATAATAACATTCAGTCAAGTTTATGCAGTCCAGCTAATGTAATTCAAGGACGCATAAGTTAACTCATCAAATAAAATAAAATTAGAAAATATGTTTGCAGAATAAAATGTTATAGCCTTGGACTTATACTGAGTGACTTTTAATGATTGAAGCAAATTTGTATGTTGTGAACACTGAGGAATTGGCATTACCTGAAAGTTCGTTAATTTTGCGGGAATGCGTAGCTATAGGTTAGAGTTGATATTTACATTGATGATGAAAACTGTTTCAACAGATTATTATTATTCAAGACCTGGAAATGTTAGCCCCCTTTGCGTAAGCAGCACCGAATCCTTTGAGATAAGTTATTGAAAACATTATTAACGTTTTAGGTTGTCTGATATTTGCAATTGCCTCTTCAATTGCCAGCTGCACAATTCATCCAAATTGTTTAATACGTATTCTGAACATCACATTGTTGAAATGAGGAAATAAGAAGTTCAAATTTAATTGAATATTAGAGCAAATCTTCAAGCCCCCTTTGCGTAAGCAATACCGAATCCTTTGAGATATGTTATTGAAGACATTATTAACGTTTTAGGTTGTCCGATATTTGCAGTTGCCTGCTGCAATTCTTCCAAATTGTTTAATACGTATTCTGAATACCAAATTATTGAAATAAGGAACTAAGAAGTCCGGATTTAATTGAATATTAGAGCAATTAGGCCACCAACCAGCACTGATTAAACATCCTGGGAAAAACTCCTCTAAATAATTTATTGTGGTTCGTGATATCTATAGGGGTTGTTTCCCGGAAGAATATTGGTCCAATAATTCTCCAAGACATTGTCACCCAAACACCAATTTTAAGTGGATGTAGTGCCTCTACATCAATCACATTAAAGGGTTATGTTCCGACCAAGTCCGGAAATTTTGTGAATTGATAAACCCAGAGAGATGAAACCAGGCTTTATCAGCAAAGAAAGTTGTATCTTGTTGGTCACTATTATTTAGCAGATTATTGTTATACCACTGACAAAACTGAATTTATTGAAGAAAATCGAGTGGGTGAAGTTGTCGAACCATTGAAAATTTGTATGATTGGAAATGAAGGTGTTTTTTCAAGATCTTCCGAGTGGATTCGTATAGGAAACATGAGGATTCTGTTATACAGTATCATTAACATTTTGTACAATATCGAGTGTTATTATAGTGGGGCGATCAGTGAATTTTCCTTTTTCTACATTACCGGTTTTCAAGGAACGTTCATTTATTAACCGATTTTGAACTGAACTGACTTTAAAGTGAATGGAAAGACTCATAAAAGGAATGATGTTTTGGAACTAAAATTAACATAACCTCAAAATACGTATGAAATCACATGAAAATGATAACTGATTTAGAAAACCAGCTTGATCAGTACAGTGTGCGGGAGGGGAAATTCAATCACTTCCTTATCACTGGTCGCCAACTGAATAACTAAATAGAATGCAATCAATAATTTTTAAGTGAATTTGAATCGATTCGTGTTCGTTGTAAATGTAGGACGGCTATTCTAAAACAGTGTTGTGAAAAAAGACCAAACTCAATTTGTTCAGGGTATATTTCAATGAAATCGTCATAGGCATGCTGCTGTGAATAAATTCAATTACTATTGGGCTGATTCAGCAGAACATATCAGTAACAGTTCCTGATCCAACAGTTGAGACTGAACACTTATTTCTGCTGAATGAAGTTCACTCATCGTAACATGTTCCAGTCAGGTAGCGGAGAAGTTACGCTACAAAAAATGGCGAACCCTCCAACTCATCAACCTCATGAGGTCGCATTCAGCAGAAATTTGTTCATCAGTTACATAACTTTCGGGTCTGCTGAATGTGCCCATTTTCATTTTGTACTCCGCTTCGAAAATAAGCCATTACTAAAATTTTATTTTATTCTGTGCTCAAAACCATTTTGGTAATAAATTGTGATAATTAAATATCTTATTTATTTGGTTTTCTTGATTCGACAATAAACGAATTTATTTGAGTTTGACAATCTAGTGCACTAACCTAAATGTAAATTTTGAATTTGAAAATCCAGCACACCAACATAAAAATTGAAAAGTGTTGCCAATCTAATAAAATAATTCTCAATCATTAAAAGTCACTCGGTACTTATTCTACGAGAAAGTAGAAGAAAGTGACAGTACGATAATGAAAGTTGACTATAGAAGACTATCGACGTGCATGTTATTCTTACTAAACATCATCAGTTAGAATAATCTAAACCACTTTTCTCACTAGATTAGTAACAAATTATTTGTAAATGATTAAACAAAATTTAGTGAAAAGATCTCTGTTGTTGTTACTTAAAATTGTTAGATGGTGCGTTAATTAATAAATAAAAGAAGTTGTACATAATAAAAAATAAAAATTTATTAGATTAAACATCATATTATTCTGCACAAACGAATTAAGGAATTAAATTTCGATTTGTGAAAGCGCAAGTAAAAGATGAAGGAGAATGAACGGAAGTTTCCTTGAAATGTCGCAATTTAGATACATAATCAAGGCTATTCTATAACTTTTTTCGGATCGAATCGGAATTCTATATGACAGGAATCGGAATGTTTTTAAATCAAAATATTCAGCCTATACCTATATTTTTTGAGTACGGTCTGCGGTATTCCATAAAGAAAGTAGAATGCATCTACTATACAACATTCTATTTCACATTTTAATATAGAAATCGAGCAGAATTATGGCATACTGATTCGACTACATTATGATCTGATCTGTCAAATTCACTGATGTCGATTCGATTTGAATTACAGAATAAGGGGGAATATGTATTAATTTGCATATGACTGCAGTGCATCAAAAATGTCCTTCCCTCTAAATACATATTTTTTATTTCGCTCACACTCGACTATTAAAAGTAAAAAATGAGCAAGAAATTCAGATTAGAGTAGGCGGTGCAGTGTCCGTGATTAACTGAATGTAATACATTCATGGAATGTCAAATTTATTGACTTTTTATTTAATTACAGGACATAAACATACATTTTCTTTGCACCTCCTGCTCTAATCTGATTTTTATTTGCTCACCGTTTATAAGATGTGCGAACTCGATACAAAACATGAAAAGTTACTTCAAAGTAAATTTTCGTTGGTATTAAACTTTTACATAATTAAGGTACTTTCTTGTCCGTTGAAAATTGACATTAATTTTCTAAATGCAATTGTATTGTAAATTTAATTTAAAAGTCCGCATTTGACTGTATGTTGACAAGCTTATAAATAACAAATTAATAATTTATCCTGAAGAAGTTATCAAGATATAACGAAACGTCGACTTTTAAATTGTCCCACAAATTATGTAGGATTACAGGGTTGCAACACTTACAACTAATTAAAGGCATTTTAGGGATCTCATAAACTATAAGAAATACAAAGATTCTCGGTAGGGTGCAAAATATTTAAAAACATAACCGTGTACATATCATGCATAGTAATGTGATAGTAAATTTAACCCTCTTTGTATCTCTTACAGTTTACGAGATCCTGTAATTAGTTGTCACCCTATTTACAAGTTTTGTGTTAATCTTTTACAAATTTTGAATCCTACTCATTTCGGTTGCAAGCTTTTATTATTTTCGGCATGATTATTTTTAATGATGCAATGCAAATGGCTCTTTTAAAACAGGAGAACTTTTATAACCTCATATGAATATTATCAATTTTATAGGAAAATTAAAAGAACGAATTCGTCAAGCCATTTGTAAAGAAAGTTCAAGGCTGTGGAAACGTGGTTTAATTTTATTAAAAGGAATCAGTACATTGCTTATGAGAATTTTTCTTTGTTGTGCATGTTCTTGTAATTAACTAATTATCTTTCAGTAAAATGCATAAAAAACATTGCATAACACAAGTGATATAAGGAATTGTTAAAATCGTTTGATTTATTAACTTTCAAAATTCCAAATTCGATTTGAAAAGTTATTTAATATTTTTCTAAATTTTCAAGTACATTTATATCGACATATTGAATAAAAGAACGCAGCACGTATTGCAGGCTTCTGCCCTGTTAAGCTTCTATCCAAATGAAGACCTAGATTTTTTCTCGTTGATTAGGAGAAAATAAGCGTTTGCTTAATTGTAACAGGTAGGAATTTTTTAAACGTAGACGTACTTTTCTTAATGGTGAGTCGGGAGAAGAAAGATCATCCACCGCTGTACGTATTATGATACAAGAAGACAGAAATTATATACATATGATGCTATTTAGGGAACTTTATGTATTGCTCAGAGTCAAACTGAAAATATCTTGCACGTTCAGTAGAAACATTTTTATAGCTGGGTACCTCACATTTTAACTATTACTCAGAGAGAGGCTCGCGGGAAATGATGTATAGGAACACTAAAGGAATTTCAAGATGGTATATCAAATTACGTGTATGACAATGTAGCAGGTGATGAAAAGTGATGTAGATGTAGAACCTACAACCAAAGGTCAATCATCTCAATGATTGTTTGAAGGCGAAAAAAAAACACGCTGCTTTTTTCGGTAAATTGGAATATATTGTAACAGTTGTACTTGAGGATTATAAAAAAGTTACTGCTGATTAGTACACAACTGTTCGCCAAAAATTTTGGGAAAGTATTTGAAAACGGCTAAGAGGAGACATTATCTTACATCAATCATCCCATAAAGCCAATGTAACAACTGATTTTTTGAAGAAGAACCACATCAAATTAATGGGCAATCCACCCTAAAGTCCCGACCTGACATCTTGTGATTTTTATATTTACTTCCTGAAAGTAAGAAGAATGCATGAATCTCCTATGTAACGCTATGTAATGTTTAGGTTTCTTGTTCTAATCAATGGTTCTGACGAATGTATAAGTCGTAGTGTTTTTGAAAAAGAATAGAACTAAAATTACCGTCTCTTATCACTTATTTTCTAGAAACCTTCAGTCTCGCGCCTACGTATTAAGTAGGTACCTAGTATAACCCGCAGTCTTTTCGGGATAAGTTTTCTTAGAAATGTTGATAGTGCTGACTAAAAGTCTTGACGACGTTAACTCTTTCGGTTTCTTTCCAAGTTCGGCTGTCATTATAGTTTATGGTACTTTTCAATTTTTCATTATTGAAAGAAATAGTACAATCCGATGATTATGTTCCTCTTTTGTCTTCTTCTTTGTTTCCAGTAATAAGATCGAAGCTTGAAGCATGTTTCGAAGTCTAGAAAATAAAAGTAATTTGAAAACTGTCTGGCAGTGGCACGGAATACTGAACAGTACCAAAGGATATTTTGAGGTTTACAAAATCTAGTTTTGCTACTTATTTTTAGTGTGCTACTGGCATATCGTTTTCAACTGATTATATTTTCAAAATAAATAATACTCCTAATAATAATACAATAATAATAATTTTTATTGATGTTTTCCAATTTAATAGTTACATAAGTCACCTATTCTTACACAGAATTACGAAAAGAACATACATAAAAGTACAAAACAAAAATTGCACCTGTCGGTTTGTACCTAAAAGGGGGAGCGAAAGGAGTGCTGACAATGGAGATAGCATGACCTCTCCTCTCAGTAAATTTGTTTGTTATATGATCTTTCTTAAGCTGGAAAAATCATTGTTTAGAAAATTATTAAATTCAAACGGAGCCAGGTCAATTAGAAAGTTTTCCATGATTGTTTTAAATTTAGTTATTGGTAGCTTCTTAATTTCATCCGGTAATGCATTATAATACTTATAATAATAGCATAAAAATTTGGGCCATTTTTGGTGCGATGTATCCGATGGTATGGGGTATAAAAACTATTAGTTGATCTAGTATCATGACCATGTATTTGTTGAACGTTAGTATAATTAACAATTTAAGTAGCGACATCTTGTAATCGCTTTTTGACCCAAAAATTTTTCTAAAATTAGTATAATTGTTTTCGTGTTTTTTTATGTACAATAAGCACTTGAAAATATATAAGGACGGGACAGTTTGGACCCTTAAAGAACGGAAAAGAGGTTATGTCTCCTCTCTCCTTTGTCGGCTAATATTCGGATGACTTTTCTTTGAAGGCTGAAAATTCTTTTTATAGATGGGGAGTGACCCCACATAAGGAGGCCATACGATAAAGCAGCTTCAAACAAGCCATGATATATATAGACCAGATTTTTTCGGGTCAGTTTATGACACAGATTCCTAAAAAAATAAATTAGCAATGTTAGTCTGTTAGCCAGATAATCACAGCGTTCTTGGAACAAAAGAGAGGGTTCAAAATACATTCCAAGCAGTTTGGCTGAAGTTGGGTTTGTGAAATCATTAATGGGTCTAGTTGAGAATATAATGTGTTGCGTTTTTGTTTCGTTTAAGCTTAGCTTGTTAGCGAGAAACCAATTTCGACAGGAGGATTTGATGTTCTCTGCAGAGAGTAAGACATTATGGAGATTGTCACTAGATACTGAAATGGTGGTGTCGTCAGCGTATAACATTAAGTTGGCGTCATGGATACAATACTCTAGGTCATTAATATAAATTAAAAAGGAAAGTGGTCCTAGGATGGAACCTTGGAAAACTCCATTTCTTATTTCACTAAGTTCTGATTTTGTGTTGTTGATGTCGACATATTGGTATCTGTCAGAGAAGTACGATTTAAGTAACGACAAAAGGTTATTTGAAAAATTATATATTTTTAATTTACCGAGGAGGGTTTTGTGATCGACACAGTCGAACGCCCGACTGAGGTCACAAAACAGAGAGCTTATATACTGTCCTTGTTCCACCTTGTCATTCAGGTATGACATGAAGTTGATTAAAGCGTTTTCTGTGGACCTACCAGGTCTAAAACCAAATTGTGAATTACATAGTAGGTTATTTGTTTCAAAATGCTGGAGTATTTTGGTATTTCAAATAATTTCGAAAATTTTACCCAGGACGAGGATAATGCAGATAGGTCTATAGTTCGCGGTGTCAGAAGAAGCACCGTTTTTGTGAATCGCGACTATACGAGAGATTTTAAATACTTTTGGGAAAGTATTTTCTTTAATAGATCGGTTTAGCAGCTTGGTTGGAGGCGTTATGATTAAATTTCTGATATACTTAATGATTTTGGAGTTTAAGCCGAAACAATCAGGACTACAGTTTGTTTTCAGTTTATTAATCGCATCACGAACCTCATTATAAGTTACTTCTGTTAGATATAACGTCTGTTCAGGGGAAATTACTTCCATGGTTAGTTGAAGAGGATTTATGTTGGTAGGTTGTAGCTTATTCATGATTTCGTCGGCGATCCCCGAGAAAAGTTCGTTCACATGTATGCGACAAGATAGATCTGCCAATGAATTTACGTAACTTTACCGTGATCGCTCGCATGTGAACGTTTGTGACCGCCACCGCCACCGCAATCGCTACCGCAACCGCCTCAATGTGTCTCCCGCTTTAACTGTGGGTATTGTTTCTTGAAGTCTTTAAGAAAAGAGATATATTCTCTCATGTTTCTTAATTTTTCACTGAACCAAGTTAAATTTGTGGTATCTTCGCTTTTAAATTATTTTTTAGGGAACAACTCACCTATGGCAGATTCTAATAGATAAGTGAAATATTCAGCTGCATTGTCTATGGTATAAATATAACGTACCTACAGAATTCCTATTGAATTCAAAGGCACAGGTGTCCTAATGGAAATAAGGGTACAGAATTTCTGAAAATATTCTGTTTCTTCGCTTTTCATACATTTTAATGAACGCGTAAGTCATTATGCTTGTACTAATATATATAGTGCTGTGGTTAACTTATTTTCGTCTATTTCAACACCCTGACAAAAAAGAATCTTTATAATGAAGAAATTTGTATCTTTGACATTTTGCATTTCAGTGGAATAAATATTACTTCATTAAAATATATCTTATTTGTGTTAAGAAAGCTACTTATTCACATGAAAATAATATTTTATTTCAAAGAAAATATTTTATCGCGAAGAAATATATCTTTGCTACTATTAAAGGAAACAGTTTCTTTAAATGAAAGCATATTCATTAACTAGAAAAAATTATTTTTCTCATTGATCATATAGTAGAATTATCTATTTTAATTGTTTTAATTCTTGCTCAATTATTGTTTATTTTCGAATTATTTTAATGTTAACAATTTTGTTGCTAATCGGTTTTGATTGCAGTGGATTCCTCGAGCATCCTATATACAGCTGTTTCGGCCCTTTTTGTGGCCTCATCAGCAGAAGCGTAGCTCGAGAATTCCACTGCAAACCAAACCAACCTGTCCTAGATTATTCGCAATTGCGATGTAAAAGTAATGAAAAGTTTAAATGCCAACAAAATTCTTAAAACGTTCAATATGCTTTGACAGCACGCTTGGCCGGCTTGTATGGGATGATTTATTAAGGATATCCATCTCTTATTAAAGTTATTCGACGAATAACTTTATTTTTCTGAATTGTTGATTGATTTTTTATGAATTGTTTCCATGGTAGTTATTCGTCTAATAACTATTAGCCAGTGGAGTTCTCGAGCTACTGTTCTGCTGATGAAGCCCCAATTAGGGCCGAAATAGCTATACAGAATATGCTCGGGGGCCCCATTGCGATCCTGACGACTCGCAGCCAACATTAACTATTAGCCAATTAGTAGCAAACTGTCTGTAACACTAGGGAACAAATTTTAAACATTCGTCGACAACTTCAAAAACAATATTTGTTTCTAGTTACATTCATCTCACTTAATAAAAAAAAAGTACTAGAAAATCTGCAGCACGTCTAGATATGCAGTTTTTGAAATAAACAAAAATTATTAAAAACGAATACAAAAGGGAGAATAAGACAATATTTTTATTAAAAATTTTGTTGATTTTAAACGTAAATACTTTTTTTTATCAAACGATTCTTAAACTGTATTAAAATATAGTTACAATAATTATACAAATTTCAATGACTTTTTTTCTGCTTTTTATTGGGTGCAAAATCCTCTCGTTTCAAGAACCAACAAAAATCCCCCTTCATAGCCGGATCCCATCGTTCTTGATATCTGGATTCCATTGTTCTGATTCCTTGATGAAACCTTTCACCTTGTTCGTCACTGACAGCGCCGAGATTATTAGGAAAAAAGTCCAAATGAGAAAGCAGAAAATGAAATTTTAATGACATTCTGCATCCTAAAGCTTTATACCGATTGCAGCAGTTCATTTATTAAAATTTTATAATTTTCATCTTTCTTGTTTCCAAGAAAGCATTTAAACTACATTAACAAAATAATTCCAGGCAGTAAGTTCTTTTTCATAAAGTTTTAGGAGAAAGTTAGAGTCCTTAATTACCTTTCTTATTTGAGGATCTATGAAAATACCTTCTTTTACTTTAGCATCACTAAGTTGAGGAAATATTGTCCTTAGAGATCTCCATGCATAGTTCTTACAAAAAAAAAAGAAATAATATTTACGGTTTACGTAAATAAGCCTGTGTAGTACCAGTCATAGTTAAAAAAAAATCTGACGTGCAGCAACACTTTTTATGCCCTAGTATGTGAGTATGACTTAAATAGATTAAAAATATAAGGTGTTTATTAAAGTTGTCTGACCTGTGTTCCCTAGTGTAATTTGTCAATTCTAACGCAGTGTCAGGTCAAAAAGCGATCGCAGGATGTCGCTCTTTAAACTTTTCTTTAATGTTAAGATTAAAAAGTAAAATTAAGGATAACTTTGTTTGTAATAGTATATAACGGTATTAAGACGATATAACGACTTGATATAACGAACGAGGATAAGTTCTATGGCCGAGGCTATAAATTATCCGAGTTTGTTATATGCATATCGGCCGTATGTTGTTTTATACTTTTCGTAATATTAAATGACGAAGTAAATATTTATTTTGACAAAAACATTCATAATAATAAACTTCGATAAGTAGGCAGAATTATGAGTGTAACTATAGCAACGTATGAGATACAGAGCAAATAGACGACCGTTCAAATTTAACCGGCCTAGGCCGTTATGGATAGCATAACAATCATGGAGACAGTGCAGTTATGATGAAATAACATTCAAGTATTACGAAAAGATAATTTTCAAGTTTAATAAATCTTTAGCGTTCACAAAAATTCAGTTTCCAATTTTTTTTTCTTTTTTCTTTATGCTGTCGTGGTATCATCAAGTGACATTAAATTTTGGTTCTAGTTGCCATATCCTCTTTATTGTGCCCCCTTCTCCATTTCCCTTCTGCTTTTACCTTTTTACTAATTATTTCGTCAGTCTATCCGATTACGTCTTTTTAGATCTTCTGTGCCATTGTCCTTTACCATTTTCACTACTCTGCTTAGCTCCATTCTTATAACTTGTCAGTATTATTGCACTTAGACTTTGATTCATTTGATTTTGTGTGTCTTCTTAGCCTTTCATTTTTTATTTCTGCATTTGTTTTGCTACTTATTTTAAGAGTATCATTGGCATATTGTCTTCAACTGATTTCAATAACATACAGAACTCTTATCGAATTCAAAAACGCAGGTATCCTAATGGAAACAAGGGCACAAAGTTGCTAAAAATATTCTATTTGCTTTTCATACATTTTAATGAACTTAGGAAAGTTAAAATTGCTAACTAAGTGCTGCGGTGAATACACAAAAGTCACCGTGCGCAATAAAAATCGCAAAATAAAGAAAACCTATGCAATAATTCTTATGTTGAACACACGTTCTACAACTTCAAAGACGTTAACGCTGTCGGCAATTCTATCCGGATTTTATCCGTTTTAAAAGCTCGAGCATGGTAGGGAGCGCTCGTGCGCTCTCGCTGGCGTGTCGTAACTATTATTTTCAAACCACTTGTTACTCGACGCGGCAAAATTAGTTTGTCGCAGGCTTCCGAGAAAGAAAGAGTACGTGAAAGCAAAACAAAGTTAAGCGCGTTTTTCGAGAAAGTTTACGATGTTTTGGGCAACTCATCCATCACTAATTAATTAATTCCTGACTGGCTTATCTCTAAAAGAACACGATAATAAAAAACACTTAAAGCTCAGGACTCGATTTAAATTTGATTTAAGGATGTAATTTGCCACAATTTAGACAATTGGTCTTGCGCCTGGTGTTCGACCAATTTCTAAAATGGCAAAGATTTAAACAATTACATTTCGAGGATACCTTGGGATTATTGTGGAGTCTGTGTCGAAAGTGTGCAAAATGCGATTGGACGTGAGTGCGTGGGTCAGGGGACGGACAAGTCTACTAATGGATTATTGTATTATATTTGCATGTCTGATGTGGGTGACATCTGCGTCAATTATGGGAGACGAGTGCGACTGGACAGGAAGGTGAGATTATTTTTAAATGTCTAAATGCGTTCGATGTTAACCAAGACCCAAATTGATACCTCGTTCTCGTTTTATATTTAACCAGATCATTTTTTTTGCTTCGTCTCGTATTAAATAAAGTAAATATTAACGCACGTAGGTACATACTAAAGAGTCAAAAATGTCTAATCGCTTTAACAAATAAAAACGTGTGTTCTAATACTAAGAAAACACTCCACGAAACTGAAAACCGTATGTAAAAACACTTCTCTCATATCAAGTTATGAAAATATTTATGTTTAACTCGGTTGACACTGGAGGATTTTGAGGGCAAAATAAAGTAGACCCAAAATATGTGGAAGAAGCCAAGACTTGGAGAGATATGCGACACCATGAATCAAATCTATGTGATGGCATAGCAAACAAACAAACAATTCGCGCACATGTGGTGTTATTCGCGAGCTTTTTTCATTTTCGTTTCATGAGAGAACAAGGTTAGAGACGTTTCCCACGAAGAATGCCCAGATTTTCTCGGTTTCTTATGTCTAGCCATCGCAATTTAATTGAACGCATACCGCGTTCGAAGCTGTCGCAAACTAAGTAACATAATATCAGCGGCCAGCTCAAATTAGAACGCCCGAATAGATGGATCGTTGATAGCGTCAGATGAAAAAGCGCCTTCGTGACATGAACGAACGGGCCAAGACGAGTTAATTATTTTAGGGTCATGCTAACTTCTCGCTTTAAGTGGTATTTATGACGCTCTTGTGTGCATCGTTTTCATTAGTCATTACGATTTGAATTCTTTTTTCGCGTTTTCGTTAGAAAATGACTCGCTGCCTACTTTAAGCTCAATTAGTGGTAATTAATTTTGATTGCCGTTGATTACGTCAGTGCATGTGTTCTTTGTAAATCTTAGGCCGTTGGCACACTGTACAATTGCGACGCGACTTGTCGCAAACGTTTTACCTCGCCACAATCGTGTACACTTTCACATTGCAAGATAAGGTACTGTTCCCAAATTTTTGGAATAAAAAATTGTATCTGCTTGTTCCCACATTTATATCTTCCAAGCAAATATGCACATGGAGAATAATACCGCAAATCCGAGACGCTTTGAATAATGAAATGGCTGCACTATCGCAAACGATAGGGCTAAGGCCCAGTTTTTCGGGATGTTCAAAATAGATGAACAGATTCAATTTGAACATGTGAAATCGATTCAATTCATAAATCTTTTCTATTTAGTGTTATGAGCTCTCGGAAGTGCACAGATTGCGCGGCGATGAAAATTCGATTGTGTGGGCATAGCTTTCTGAATTCTAATGCGCACCAAATTCGATGCATCGCTTACAAAGTATCGATCGATACTGAACATCCCTAATTCACAGTTTAACTTTAATCTTCTAATGCTCCTATGTGAATAAACTGAAGGTTAAAGTTAAACTGTGACCGAAAAATCGGGTTTTAGGATGTCCTCAGCTTTGTTCATCAGATGAACACTCATCCGGAAATCATCGGAAAATTTGTTAATTTTCTCATAGGTCCATAAGACGTTACAAATCTACCTCTACATCTTTGACAATAGAATCTGTGTGGTGTTATTTGATCACTTGTAAAAATATCATTCACGGTACATTAGTGAAGAATGGTAGTGCAAATTGATACTGCAGCCAGTAATTTAACTTTTCTTTTACACAATTAACTTACAATTAGTGGTGGTTGAGAATTAGCACAGAAGTTTGTAAAGTTCAAATTTTAACAGTACCCCAGAAATCGCAATCCAATCGAATGCTTGGAATTTTACAATCATGAACAAAATATTACTGCTACGCTATGTTACAGATGAACACGAACAAAACCAATGATATCAATGCAACTTATCACTAAAGCACATTAATGCGCTACTTTTCCGCTCTAATTTTAGTAGCAGTAACTCAATTCTGAATTAACTTTAATACTCAACTGACGTCATATCGTAGCGGCGCCGTACGTCCAGAAACCACCGCACCGCGCTATGCAGAAAAAAAACACACATGTGCATCGAGCCTTAATGTTACTTGAGTCTAGTAGTAATGCGGTACACAGTTATTATGTAATATATGTTTAATCTATATCAATTTAGTTTTTTTTTTTTAATTTATATTGATTGCACACTTAGATGTTAAACCTAAAGATAAATTTATTGTAGATCAAAGCAAATAAATTTCAAAATTTTCTGCAAGTTAGCTTTGATTACAGTCAAATCCTTGAGCATCATCTGGAGTGCTAGTTAGGGCTCCATCAACAGAAGAGTAGCTCAGATGATTTCACTGTAATCAGTCGACTTGTGCAAAACTAACGACCAACGACTAAACCGGAATAAATTCCATTTTTCTTTTAATCACTCAAATATTCCTACGTCAAATATCTTAAATGTTTTGAGAACTTTTTCCTTGCTTTTAACTTTAGTATTAGAAAATTGACGACACTGAACCTTATGATTTTAAAAAGATTTTCTGTTTCATTTCGAGTATTAAAATATTAAAATAGTGTTCGTTGAAAAAGTCATACATTTAATTCCTTTTCCTCCATTTCAAAATCATATACGCTACTCAAAAAATAAAAGTAGTCCATTCTTGTTTGCTGACATATTTTTTGCACGGCTGAAAATTATTAAATATGGATTCAATGTAAATTAATTTTTGTACAAGTAAAGGCGTATTTCTAAACAACTAATAGTTTATAGATTTGCCAAGTCGTACTTAAAAATGTTAAACTTTACTGAAAATACAACTACAAAATTCAATCAATACTTTTCTTTATTGAGCAGTGTAGTAAAATTCTCTATTTTAATTACCTCTCTTGATCAACTATTGTTTATAGATCTTCTATTTATATTGTTTATAGATCTTCTCCGCCTTCGCCTTTACTATTTTTCATTACTCTGGTTAGTTCCATTCTTATAACTCGTCAGTATTATTGCACTTACCCTTTGCTTCATTTAATTTTTTGCCTCTTCTTCTTACCTTTCATTTTTTTGTGTTATTGTTCCTCAGACTATTCCATTTTATCGTTCCCTATATTTTTCTTAATTACTTGATATCTGCAGTATTTGTTTTATAATAACCATATTTCACTTACATAGGACATAGGACATAGTAGCATTAAAATCGTTATCTTATTGCCTATATTCTGCTACCTTTGTCTCGAGCTTTGTCTTTTATTTCCTTCTTGTCTCTAATTAACACATGTGCAAAGTTTCCTTCTTAGATTCATGCTAAATTATTCCGACTGATTTAAAAGATTTTAAAAACCAGTTTAATTTTTCTGTTAGACAAAATAATACTTCGAACATAATTCAAATAAGCAAACAACATCAACTGGAATCTTGCAAAGATATTAACAAAATTCAATTCTAGATCTTGATAACAGTATTTATTCTCTAACTAAAGTGATTCTATACTGTACTTAATTGGACGTCACCTATTGAATATAAATTGAAATTACTTTTGACTTTTTCAATTGCAACCATATTAAAAAATGTAAGCAAGCAATTCTCTGAAGTCGACATTCTTAATCTGCAGCCATCTAGATTATAATCGGATTATAAATAAATTATTATCCAGTTTTTCTGCTCTTCAATTTAATTGACTAATGTCTTCTAATTTTTATGTGAATTAGTGTTTACGTATATTTTTTCTTGTTAATGAGGTACGACTACGAGGAACATAATTAATTATAGGGGTCATTTAATTACATATTTCCTGTACAACTTGCAACATTTCTATGGATACGTTTTTCTTTATCGATGTTGAATGACTAGTTTTATAGTCATTTTTATTAAAAATTTGTTAGTAGTTAGTAGTACCTGTATAAAAATATAATTTCAGAGGAATATCAAGGAAAAAAGAACCAAATTCAAAATAATGATATTTTGGAGTATAAAAGTAGAATTCTTTAATTATTCTATGGAAACCACGTGTGAGCTAATAACCGAAATAGGTAAACAACTAAAAAACAAGTATTTTTATTTTGTGTCTACAAGAGATACAACTTAGTACTGAACAGCTGGGTGTAACTACTTTCTGCTCACTTTACATATAACGTTACTTTCATCGATCTGGTGAAATTAATTAACAGCAGAGTAATTATGAGCAGGTACACGAAATCTCTTAAGACCGGCCCATAAATTCGAAATTATCTGATGGTGTAGGCTTGTGCCCACAATCCCGTCGCGTCGCGTCGTCGTGAACCCAGAATATTATGTTTGCCCGTTCTCATTAATAAAGCTGCCTCTTATTTCGCATTGTGTCAACGAAATGAATTGCACGGGATTGATTCTATCAGTTTCGAAAGTACGTTCAAGTGACACGTCGTCATTTCAAAGCAATCTGGATCGATCTCCTTCTCCACGCTCGAATAAAGGAACGCGATGGCGTGCGCGTGTAGCACGAGCCGTTGGCTACGCAGCCAATGACATGTAAATTATACAAACCGGTCTTAGATATGTAATATGAGGATTATTATTCATGTGTGCGATCTACGGCTACGAAACAGGACTTTATAAATTTCACCAAGCCCCCCCAACTTATTGTCGGCACTTATTTACTATTTTTGAAATAGTTCTTTGTGTCCTTTGCGGTTGGTTCTTTTTTGTTTCATTTAAAACAAGAAATAAAGAGATAAGTGCAATAACTCTCAACTCTAGGTTGCCCTTCTCATCGTCAGATAGGTATGTCATCCTGTGAGGTAGAAAGATTTTCAAGAAGCTGTACTTTTTGATGGATAAAATTACGCAAAGGTCGTGCATACGCCATTCTTTGAAGTTGAATAAGAAATGAAAAACATCACGAGACTCCAATAATAGAATAATTTTCGAATGAAAGTAAAACTTAATGACATCTACTTTCCCCACAGATGATTGCTCTTATTGTCCATTTTATGAGATTTTCTGTTCAAGTGCTTCGTGAAGCAAGAAACAAAACTAGCGTGGAGCTTAATATGAATACAATAAAAATACTTCTCGATTCTCGAAAAATGAAAATCGAAACACTACGCCGACTTTCACCGTAATAGGTTGTCCTTGTTATTATTACAAAAAATATGAAGCATATCATTCTTCTCAGTTTATTCTGCTTTGCTTTAACGATCGGCGTAAGCGTTGCAATGAGTGTAATAGTCGAGGAATGCGATGTAAAACAAAGGTAACAGTTTTTTTAAAGTTTTTTCATTCTCTTATCGACGTGAAACAAGAAACAAAGATTAACAAGTTTTTATAACATAAGTGTGTTTCTAGAAGAATGAGATTGAAAGCGTTGAGCACACTAGCTTTCACCGTCTCGTTACTACAACGAAATGAAAATTGTAAAAGTTATTAACGTCGGAAACGCTTAAAAAAAGTCAATAACCTGATTGGCTTAAATAATTATCTGAAATTTAGTGCAGACCAAATCAGTAAGTGCATGGATTATTTTTTTAAACCGATGATTTTATTCATCGATGTCATCCATATTATTTGTCTCGTTATTATATATTATTATATATTATTATTATACTTATTATTATACTTATTCTTACTTATTGCATATATATATCCATGGTGTTTCAATGATGATAGACCAAACTTAGGGGACACTTTTCTGACATTATTTGGAACAAAATATCCTAATACAATGCAATCAGAGCAAGTTGAAATTTGCATTATTTTGAGTTGATGTTTTTAGAAATACTAGAAACAAGACGAGCAATTTAAATTCTTTTGTGGATGTCACACAGCTGCAAGAAAGCAATAAATATCTATCGTAAGCGAAAGAATCTATAAGCGGCTTTTAATTCTTAAGTCTTGACCGAGAGACATGTTTAAGGCGACAACATTGAAAGAATGTGCATTTAGCGTGCATTTTGAGCTATTCTGAAAAACGTTTGATAATGCGGATTTCGTTGATGATCAGGAAACCTTTCCGCATAGAGACGTGCTGCTAATTTCCTCGACATTCTCCATATAAAATGTGCATGTCTGCGTATTCTTGAAACGTAAAATCGCCCATCGCAAACACATATGACAACACGTACACAAGCACACTTATGTACATGCACTAATAAACTGATAAAAAAGAGAGTTACAAACTGCACCAAATTCACGCAAATTATGCTTCGCTTCCAACGTTACTCTTTATTAAAATCTAAAAATCATTCAATAACCAGAACGGACTAAATGAGTCTCAGCACAGGTGAGGAGACACTTTATGAGGCAATAAAACAATAAACTGATTCTTTTAACGAAGGTTAAGGCAGGTTAAGGATTCCACTCGACCTCATCTACGGTACGTTGCAAAAATATACGATTCTTCTTTTCCTTCGGTTTTCTCAAAATCTATTCGTTAAAAAAGAACTTATACAAGAATTTTATTTCTTTTGTCGCTATCTACTGACATACCGAGTTTGGTGCACCTTCATGGAAACAGTCTGTATTAAACATTATCTTTTATACATTACAGTTCATCACAATTTACATTTTATGTTCCTCCTTCTTTTGACTACAAATTAAAGAACTTTATTCTTGGTGTTATACGGTACAGACAATGTGTAGGATAGGATCGAATATGATACTCTGAAGAACTGATGATATAAAATAATTTATGGCATGTGTAGATGATATTGGTAAGCCTTTTTCAGAAACTTTCAGCCAAAATAAATATTTGCCTGGATAATAAAATTACTTATCATTATTTACTTCGTTCGTTTATCAAATAAATCACATTCGTGTTTCCTAGAAGTGCGTGCACGAAATTGAAAACGGCCATTTCTGGAAAACTATTCATTATCTAAACCTGATTTGATTCTTGCATAATGAGGTTTAACTCTCCAATCGTTATCCATATCATATTACAGCACCATTTAGAATGAGCTTGTGCAACACGTACAAGATTACAAAGAGCCTTTTATCTTACGTGTGTGGGCAGGGGAGTGACATACATGACTTGAGGTGGACAACGGAGTCCGTGCAGCTAGGTGCTTATAAGGCAACGCCTATTGTGGAGCCAGTTCCTAGTGCGACAGGGTAGGGCCCTTGCCCCCCGCGGCCCACGTAGTATTGTCATCCCCCACTAATGCGAGATGGAATTGATAATGTATATCTGGCACAGAAAGCATGTAGCAAGCCGACCGTAAAATATAGTTTATCGATTCCATATGTTTTAATACCTGCGCTGTACAGTGGGGACGAAGAAATTCCTATTGTTTCGACTTGTGGGCAGAACCGTAATTCTTATCGCTGTCGAATAAAACCATTTATTATTTACAAAGCGAACTTGAAAAACAATCCACAAGGCATATAGGTATATTAATTTCTTAGTTGTTTAATAATAAACAAGCCTATGTTTTCTTTTTTGGACACCCTATGTACTAAATACATCTACATTTTTAATGCCAAATCAGTTTCTAGAATATTCTTTGCCTAAATTGTTAGTTTCAAAGTGACGCCTGTAACTTTTTGATAGACAGTGAGCTACCTCATAATTACAACTTATAAAGCACTAATTAATATGAAATGATTACAGCGTTTTAATTTCTGTGATCCACATAATCAAATATTAAGTCAAGTGTATTAGAAAAGCATAAAGCAGAAGTTATTATTAAATTTGGATTGACTTGAAACCCCCCCAGCGATTTCAGTAAACTTACCAGTCCACATAAACAGTTGATTAATTTTTTAAAAATTTATTTATGCTGTCGAGAATAAATCTAAATTATTTATTTTAATTAATGAGAGATTCAAGAACGTACAAACATTAGTTTGATTTGTTTAAAGTACTATCTGATTCAACTTTGAAAGGTAGATTTCCAATGAACTTAAAATATTTGAACCGTTTCCACTCATTTCATTTTTACGGGGCATAGTCAAATGAAAACCTTAAAACAACCCAAAAAGAAATTACCTAACGGAATTTTGCCTTACAAGTTGACAGTAATATAATTTTTGAGATGTAGAATACTTTGCAAATTACTTATCATGGTAACATTTAAAAATGTTAACACAGCAACAGTTTAAAAATGGCGAATTTTTTTTTCTTTTCTTTTTCCTTTAATGGGTATCGGGTTGCGAAATACTCCTCGTACCTTTAGGCTCCAACTACTAAGGTCATATAGCCAACCCCGAATTTAGGGGAATTCCACCCCCAGTAGAGAAGAAGGCATGTTGGTGCTTTTCATTCGAAATTGAAAAACCGACCCCCAACTTTTAAATTGGACGTCCACGTCCTTCAAGGCCGAAGACAGACATGCAAGCTTGTGGACCACCAGACGATCAATGGCGAGTTACTCCTCCCTTTCCAGGTGCACGTATGACATACTCGGAGCTACCTCGGAGCTGCTCCAATATTTTCCAGTTGCACGTGAAACAGCTCCGCAGTAGCTTCGAGTAGCTCACATATGCAATTGGAAAGCGCCTAAAAAGTAACACGAGTACAAAGAGGAGCAGCGTTCTGTTATTCGTTTCTTTCACAGTGAAGGGGTGAAACCAATTGATTGTACAATGAAGATACACTATGGAAATTCATGTTTGTCACTTTAGTAAGTGTATGAATTGAGCAAGAAGGTGAAAAACGAGGTGATTTCCGTAGGTGATTCTCCCCGATCCGGTCAAGTAAATCGTGTTGTGACGCCTAAAACGATTGCGACAGTTGAAGGCCTCAGTGAAGAAAGAAATGAAAGAAAATGAATCGTTGATGAAATCGCAGAAGTTTTAAATATAAGCCATTATACTTGGCCTCTTTCAGTTCCATAAAGTCTCAACAAAACAAAACAATTGATTTCAGAACTAAAAAAAACGACGTGTTCAAGAGTTTTTTCACGACGCGACGGACGGTGGGAAGTAGAAAGACATGCGTTTCAGGCAAGGACTGTGACTGGGGATGAGTCCTGGTTACATTGTCATCAATCTACAACCAAGAGAGCAACCAAAGGATGGCGCACTGCCACTGCACCTTCAACGATGGCAACCGTGCAAGGTTTGAAAGTTGGAGTGTCTACCACATCCTCCTTATTCCATCGACTTCGCCCAAAATGATTACCATGCGCCTTTCTTTGAAGTTGAATAAGAAATGAAAAACATAATAATTTTCGAATGAAAGTAAAACATAATGACATCGTCTTTCACCACAGCATATTACTCTGATTGTCCATTTTATGAGATTTTCTGTTCAAGCGCTTCGTTCTTTGAGTTTCAACTTGAAGCAAGAAACAAAACTAGCGTGAAGCTTAATATGAATACAATAAAAATACTTGTCCAGTTCCATAAAGTCTCAGCAAAGTGAGTGCTAAAGCAATTAATTCCAGAACTAAAAAGCGACATGTTCAAGAACTTTTTACGACGGTGTGAAGCAGAAAGACATCCTTTCGGACAAGGATTGTGACTGGCGATAAGTCCATCAATCTAAAATCAAGAGAGCAAGCAAAGGATGGCATACTGCACGTTTAACGATGGCAACCATGTAAGATTTGAAGGTTGGAGTGTCTACGGAGTGTCTACCACATCCTCCTTATTCCATCGACTTCGCCCAAAACGATTACCATGTCTATTTAAAAAAGAAAAAAAGCTCAGAGCAATTAAGTAATTCAGGCGATGCAGGAGTGACTGAGCACACAAGTAAAAGAAATTTTTCTTCGGGTACTTCAAGCACTTCCAAAACGGTGGAAGCCATACATAGAACGTAACTGGGACTACGTTGAAAAGTGACATATTTGTTTTAGAGATTGCTTAAATGAATTTTGTGTAACAACGTTTTTAAAGTTTTCATTTGATTATGCCTAGTAAATCTCGTGGAAGATCCATTTTTCCATTGAATACTGATTCGTATTTTTGTTAAGTTTTCAGTTTGAATGTAAATTAAATAAGACAAAAAAAATATATTGTTTGTTTCCTTGAACTTTTTGCTTGTCGTGTTATACAGTCTTTGTCCCGATATGTGTCAAGTAATTTAAATATTTTTACATACATTATTTTTTAATATAAAAATATTGCAAAATGTTAGTTTCTAAAGATATCCTAATTTGCATTACGAGTCCATCAAATCCACAAATTATGTAAACGTTTCGATCTTGTTTGAATGTTTTTTTTTTTCTTTTCGATCATTATCTGCAGTAATTAATTATTAGTTCTTTTGTTTTGGGATACTTAAATGATATGGACTGAAACTTTCCGAAATGAAGTCATTTAAAAAAATTCGTTTCTATTTTATGGATTTTGTCGATTTATCAATTTAATAATTAATGATTGATTTTATGGCAATAAACCTCTAATTATTTTTTTACATTATTCATAGAAAATTATGATTTTTTAACTAACTAGTTAATTTTGAAAATAAATATTATGATTCCAAGTATTTCTTGTAATTTTTCCTTAAGTTTCATTTATTTTCCTTTTTCACTTTAAACCTCATACTTCTTGCAATCATTTACATAAAATATTCATACATCAGACGTTTTGCATTCACTTAATTTAGAAGTGTTCAGAGTAATTATGAAGTTGTTTTTCTTTTTCTTTTTTGATTCTGGACAGGAGTCTAAAAATAATTACCTCGCGTAACACCAATATTATAAAAGTGTAGTAATTACAGAATGTGGCGGCTTTCAAAATTCAATTATATTTAAATTAAAACAGAGCAGACAATAGAAGAAAAGAAATTCCATCGACCTGCAGGAAGGCGTAGCGTATCGAAGCGTCTTTTTAAACCCAGAGAGCTCCAATAATTGCCCGGATAACATAAAGAAGACGGTGACTGGCCGAAATTCGACCGTGATCGCTTATTGAACAAAGTGGAATTCAGTTAGTCAGCGTTTTCGCAGCTTTTTGATTGATACTCACCGTGCATCACATTTGTGAATAAGGGAATCAGTTATACAGGAATTAGTCGTTTTTGATACATCTGGCTGATTTTAGCCCATCCCACGTGCGTTTAAATAATTCGTGAGGTGACGTCGAGGGCGCACACAAAGGAGAGTGAAATGCAAATCTTAAATGACCGTTCCGAGATACTTACAATGCCTGTCTGAGTCTTAACTTGAAAACACTCTGGGCGAATTCAGCCCACTTCTTTGGTCTGAACATGAGTCGAGACGCCCTCGGATTTATACAGCCCTCAGATAAATTGTAACATCAGTTTGCGAGAATAAACCAGCTGCACGACGAGATTAAAAAATATGGAGCAACTCAACACACCCACAATTGTTTGTTGTGTTAGACGAAACGAATTTAAATAATATATAGTTTATACCAACCCACTCCATACTGCAGTCGTTATTGCTATTGTTATGTTGATGTTCTTATACCACCCGCTTACACGAGACGAAAAAAAGCCATGTCATTAGAGTTCGTTCGCCTGAACAATTTATTAATCCTCAGACAGGACTGCACGTTTGCATAGTAAATCTAAATTTTAGTTGTCGCTTGGTTTTACCGCTTGAAAGCATACCTACTCTTTTATTTATTATGAAAAAAAAATTACATATTGTATTTTGAAGAAAATCATGTAGATGAAGTCCTAATGATAGTTCATTTTAAGTGCGCTTCCAGGTTAATAATAAATATTACGATATTTGCTACAGTTTTTGCTTATAATGCATAAAGTACAGAAGCTAAGAAGGCGCAGATTAACAAAAAGGAAACGTGGTTTAAACGATTTAATGAGATAAAATAGAAAGGGAATAGAAAGGTAAAATGAGAAAAACTGACGCACAGTAAGACTTCATTAAAGCAAATATAATTTCATAAAAACTGACTTTTACTGTAATATCCAGTGAGAGAAAGTTTGTGTTATTAAAACGCGATTTAATAAAACTCATCCAAATAATTCTAATATCTAATACATTTGTTCAACGCTGTACAAATTATAATTAAAAAAAAATAATATAAATTGATATACCTATTTAAAGAACTATAATTAAATTTTGTTGAAAGGTCTCGAAGAAAGTGCATTACCATCAAACCTAGTGCGTAAGCAATATAAGTCATCTTGATAACGCTCGAAAATGGTTATGGTTAAATTTGACGAACGTGTTATTACCTCTAAGATATGAATCAAGATCTGTCGAAGGCTAAGTGTTGGGCCGGTTGTTAAAAAAAAAATAGGTCCGTTTCGAAAAGCGTATGCCTACCAGCCAAATCGCTTAAAAATTCCCAGCCGCTCAATTATTACGAAAGCGATTATTTTTCCGCTCGTTACTGACGTTATACTAAATAATGCGATTTCAGGTGTGTTTAATGTAGACATTTGAATGTAAATTATTTATTGTTCCGATGACAAGTCAACCGACATGCTTTAATCGTACAAAAAAAATACTGTCACGAGCGCGAATTAATTATGACTGTAATTCCATTGTGTTAATTCATATTTCGTCATTAAAATTCGTGCAAGAGTGTAGCAATTTCTTGATTTTATTGTTCATTATATTTGTTAGTGTAATAACATTGAATATAAAGGAGAATGGTCGCGTTCCATAATTCCCTTCACTGGAAATTTTAAAGTTTTGTACTTAGGTACCATTGGTCAGTTAAACTAGAGTCCTTGAAGCAATTGTACTCGACTTTAAGTGATTTCCTGGTTTTTTTTTGTTCAATGTTTTTCTTTTCAATTTTTATTTTCTCAATTAGGCTAGTTACAAAAAATGCTCTTTCTCGAAAACTTGAAAAAAAAATAGCTACTTTGTTAAATTTATATCGTAAAATGTGTTTATTGAGCAACGCAATAAAAGTCATTCTAGTACTGCAGACTTCTGAGAAATTTTTTTCAACTCTCTCCTTTGTAAATAGGTAAACGAAGTTCAAAAATTTTTACCTGCCGAGGTATTAAAGGAAACAGAAGAAAATTTGTGAGTGTTTGATGTTATAATTTTGTATTTTTATTTACAATATTTCAAATGACTGATATTTCCTGAATAAATTCTCATCAAATTGCTTAGGTACACACAATAAGTTTGGAATTTAATCCGTCAGTAAAGGCAACAAAAGTCAGGACGCATCAACTTTAATTTTTTCAGAACTTTTATCGTTTCAAAGGAATTTATAACTTCAGTGCAGTGTATAGTACTAAATATCACTGATTACATTATCAAAGCAAGCATTAATGATTAATCATTTGTTTCTCAAAATTGTTTACTTGCTTAAATAAATACTAATAGTTCTAACTGAGAGTGTTGTTCTTTTGAAGGCCACACTAACTAACAATCAATAATTAAAGTAGATAGATAAAGTATGATGCTTGTACAAACATTTTCTTTCATACTTTCAAATAATATGTCTTAAAAACCTGTTCTTGATTTTTTCTTAGGTTTTATTTATTAATTATTACTGTTGTATTTAATTCATAATTTAGTGACCCTTGAAATTTAACCCACTACGACTTTTTATTAAACGGAACTCGAGCCATTTTTTCTTTTCGTTTTGGAGCCGTTGGCGCACATTGAATATGTAATATAGCATTGCTATTTATGCTTTGCTCTCGTGAACGTATTGAAAAGAATATATTAGTCATGTTAGTCAAACAAAGAGGAAAAAAACACAACCTATTGTTCGCTAAAAATGAAATAGTATTGTCTCTATTTGGGTTCTTTTTTTATTCCACCTACCCGAACAACAACAAGAGCTATTGAAACGAACTCGTACGGCTAGAGACATTTAGATTAATGATTTATCAGAGGTTGGCATTAGCGAGCGACTCGTATAGCGCCTACGGCCTTTTTTTCCGTCCATAAATTATATATGTACCTGGTCACAAACGCTCCAACTTTTATAGCTTTCATGGAGTAAAGTCCACTATATGCACCTAAGTATGCTTACAGACTTGCTCGTAGACTCTAATCAAATAATAAAACTGTTTGCCTATTTTTTTCTAATTCGCGAAGAAAAAACAAAGATGTAAAGATCCTTAATAAAGCTCGTTTAAGGATAATCAAACTTGCTAAATTGTGTAAATGTCAAAGATAGAAAGGTAAAATCTCAAACAATCCATGGGGGAAATAAAGCAGAGAGAAAGTTTGCTCTTCGCGCCCTTGTGTATAATAGCTTGGTCGATCTTCTTAAGAAGTCATCATGAATTCGAATCTCTTAGAAGACGCAGGGGGTAGACTGTTATATCTCTTCCAACTCTTCTTTTTATTATATCATTAAATATCTTTCACCAATTTTCTTTCAACTTTCCTGCCCAAATAAGTATGGTTTTTGCCTGCCCTTCGGTTAATTTCATTGGCGTTTATGGGAATTTAATATCGTATTAGTAATGAATTGTTTTTGAAATGGTTATAATTACAGTGGACACGCATTTATGAATTATTGAAACTTTCTGTGCATTTATGTCCGCTCGCATCACGAATCTTGTAAAACCGCGATAATTCTAAATCTGGAAAATAAATCCTTTTATGTAGCGGCCTCGGTGGATTTTTTCTTTCTTCGAAACTCGTATAACAGGCTGGGCACGAGTTTGCTCTACTATGTTATTACTACTACTATTACTAAATGTCGGAAAAGATTGCAAGTACACTTCAAAAAGTTTATATCCTCGAACAAATCCTGAAGAATTTGCGTTAATGTATTCAGGAAATATTCGAAAGAAAAACAGAATTTGAAATAAACGTTAAGAAATTTTTTTAAGAAAGTTCAAATCAATTTCTTTTATTATATTACACAAAAAAGATTCAGGAACCACTTACAAAGTTTTTGAAGATGATTTTAAAGTCAGTTAAAATTATTGACTGTGGTATATTCCTCGGGAAAGCTTGACTCTTGAGCTAGCTGTACATTATGTGTAATTCAAAGGTTTGAGAATCATTCACCAAACTAATAAATAGCCGAATTACGTAATCCATGTCATGAGTATACTTTTAAATATACGTTAACTTTACTGACACTGCTACAGTTGCAAACATTACCATGTCAAAGGTGTAAGTAACATGCCTGCATAATATTTGTGGTAAAAAGTCATTTTCAAAATACAGATATGATTTGTATATTTGGTATTTTGGAGCAAATATTATTTCAGAAATTAGGTTTAAAAATGATTTTTTTGACGTGAGTTTAACAAACAATTTCTTGAAGTTCCAGCATTATCTTTAAATATTATTTGTCGACGCTCTCGTTGTCGTATGGTGCATTATCAACGACAAACCTCTTGTTCAATTGTTATTATCTAAAATCAATATCATACGAACATTAACCAGTGAGTCATATCCGTTTTAGTAATATTTTAATTTTTATTCTCTCGATTTTACTTGCGCTTTATCTTTATTTGCGGTTTACGCTGATAAAAATCACCAAATCAATTTCCTTGCATTATGAACGTATTGTGAATAACTGCACGTCTCTCGTTTCCTCTTACTCGATATTTATCTGAATCACCACCAATTATTTTTATTTATTTCGGTTGTTAAATGACATTTTACCGGGGAGATTAACCGGAGATAAAGGAAAGGCCTGGCGCTCGCTTTCGTAGAGTCGATCACGAGTCCATTAGCACGATCCTATTGAGCATATGTTATTATCAAATGCATTAAGAGCAACGTAAAAGTGGCACACGTGGATTGCTGACAATTATTCTTTTGCTTGTGGTAGCGGAGACTGAGATCGTTAACATTTAATGGTCTCCTTTGTATGCACTCCTAATATGCATTTAAATTTTATTACTTCGTATAAGTATGTAATGTAGAGTGGAGTTTTTTGTTTTAGTTTACTTATTGAAGATAGAACTTGCTTCGAAATTACATCCTCTTGTGTTCTCCATTTCATTTATCATGGATTTATGCAATTACTTTCATTTATTATGTATACTTTCAAAAGAAGAAATGCAATTGTAACGATGACAAATATGTTATGTTCAATGAATGTTCAAATGTTATCTCAATGAACAGTTGAATAGGTAATATCCAAAGTAAAGTTCTTGTCCTTTCTATTTTCCAACAAATTTTACAATTTACTTTAATAAACTTCATGAATTTTAAAAACTTATGATTAACAGTGAACGTGTTAGTTTACTTATCATTATTATGGTACCATGTAAACGTAATCATCTCCTTTATTCAACGTTATTATACTCCTTCATTAAGATGATTAATATTAAAAATGAATACCTATATTGTGTATACATTTTTTAACAAAAAGTTTCAACAGGAAGCGTCCAGGTCTTGACAAATAATTTCTTTGTAATGAGGATTTAACATCTAACAGTATTATGCTTTGAAATGAGCTTGACCTGTGGCACTTGAACAGTGATTAATCTGGCACATTTAAATCAAACAATGCAAACGTTTTAGAAATATGCTTGGCATAATACAAATAGCAGTATGAATAATGACTTCATATCCTAAGTAAATGTATTTCGCGTAATAAATTTCCACTAACAAAGCCGTTCTTTATTTGTACCAAATCTAGCGCCGTTCTGTGATGAAACCTCGACATTGAACGGGATGAAATTGCGTAGGCCGATATCTTCCTACGCTCTGAGGTCGACGCAAACATCCTCGTGCTCGTAGCCCACGGCGTACGCTACATTACGACGTACAGGCTTATCAAAAATATCATATTTCCATTTCTTAATGCAATGCACTTTAAGTTTTATAACTGAGACTCCTACGAGCAAATTTAATGCATTTTCGATTCTGAACGGACTCGTTAGTTATCATCGAATATGGAAATTTTACGCCTTGGATCTTGTGACAAAGTTTCGACCGAAATACCTGGTGTAGGAGGGAATTTTAATAGGTGTAAAAAGCCGTTAAACATTGGGACACTAAATCAGAAAACAAATGCTTTTATATGGGATAACCATAAAAGAATTCCAGGACTTCAAACGAACAAAGCAGTAACTGTTAACTGAAATCAGTAGATAATTTATGCTGGGTAAAAACGTTCGATGAGTGTTTCGATAAGTATTCGTTTTGTGGTCACATTAGGCATATTTGCCTAACATTGTTATTAATAAAACAGTTTTATAAGTCAAATATTTTAAACAAAAAGAAGAAGGTAAGCATATTCGAAAAATCCATAAATCGACATTAATCAAGTCATATTTCCTTCCTCCTAATCCTCTGCCACATCTTCCAAATTTTTACCTGAAATTCCCTTAAATCTTAAATTATTTATGTTCATTTCACGACCATTCACCCTCTTCCTTTGACTTTGGGTGAAACTGTGTTTCTACAAAGCATTAGCAGCCTTGAAGAAAGAAGTTCTTTAAAGAAGAAGAACGAAACATCGACAGAAGTAGAGGCCTTAGAGAACATCCCTTAGATATTTCTTTACGGCTTCTAACCTCATTCCCCTAGCTATTCTTTCTCTTATGTCTCTGTTCAGCAATTTATTAATTGGTTTCTGTTCAACACTTCATCTATGGGCCCCTATTCTATTTTTTTTTATTAGATACAGTTAGGCGCAATTGTAGGTGGTATGTTCAATCTAATCCCATTGTAAAACATTAGATTCCGAATATCATAAAATATACCTGCCACTATAAAAGGTCTTTCGTTTCACTTCTTTATCATTATTAAAACGTAGTAGATCTTGGATAAAGAAAATGAACAGTGCCTTGCAGGCTCCATTCTTTAATAAAAATAAAATTTTGTTATAAGTATACCATTTCAGTTTCTCAATTTTCACATTACAAGATATATTTCCGTAAAGGAGAAGCTAGAATCACGAGTCAAGCGTCAAATGCTCTTTGCTTAAAACCTTTGTTGTAATAAGGATTATCTGAATACTCTGACCAGTTTCCTATATTCTGGAAATACCATTAGCTAATAGTTCTTGAAGGCACTGTAAAAGACTCATGAACTTCTTAGAGTCCACTAATAAGTGCCATAAGAAGCACAAACCTGCTGCTAGAATGTGCTTCAGACTGTTCTTCAACAATTTTCCTTAATAATTTTACTAGCACTTCGCATTTCCCACTTCCTTCTCTGCGAATGATGCAGTCCACATTCTCTATATAAATGAACACTGAATGATAATGTTATTCGGAATTGTTTATATTCCACCAATAACTAAATTTAGAAATTGATTTTGCAGTTCCACAAAAGCCAAATGGAATAACCCAAAATAGTTCTATTCTTAATGAAAATCAAGCTTATCAAAAGAAAATTCTTTTAAATTTTCGAAATGACAGCAGCAAACTTAACTATGTCTTTTAATTAGTCGTTTTCCTTTTACATAAAAGAGAAGCTCTAAGCTATCTGGGGGCCTTAGGCTTCATGTTCCTTTTTCAAAAGTGAGTGCATCAAGCTCGGGGTCACCTCGTCCTTCATCCTTTGAAGGCCAACAAATAAGCAGAGAGCTGGCAGACTCACGTAGTTTAGTCTGACCGTTGACTTGACGATTTTGTGCATATTGACCATCTTTAATGTCGCAATAATAATAGTTAACCAAACATCAGGTCACACACTGATCCATTGATACAAGGTACTATGAGCTGCTCTAATTTTAAACCCCAAGGCGTCACAACTTCAAATTAAAAGCAGCCGTTGATATTACTCGTACAATAATTTAACTCACAATCAGTGAAAGGAATATCTTCCTTCAGGACCAATTGAGGACAAAAATTTACTGGTAAATTGAAAAGTTGATTTAAAGCCTTAATAAAGGATCTAAACTCACAAAAACGTTACCAAAGAAAAAATTATTAATAACGTATAAAAACAAAAGACTTCAAATGCCGATTACCAAGTTATAAAATGTGTAGTATACATATTTGAAATATTATAACTCCTACTTTACTGTTCTCACTTGATTTATAAAACCACCCAAGATGATGTTGCTTGATCGAGGAAGTCATGCTACTACTATTGAAAAACGAAGAAAAAATACAGAACTCAAACTAATTTTTTGAAGAAGCTTGAGAGCTCACTTCCGGCAGCTGCATAAATGAAAGCTGGCTTTGTTCGAGGAAAAAACTCCAATTACACACGCAGGATAATTGTAAATTTATGCACAAGTTTGACCGAAAACAAACAACATTAACAAGGAAACTACAGGCAAGTAGATTCACTGTAATTACTCCATTTTTACAGAAAAACCTGAGAACCAGGTGTAATTACCAGCGACGTCCTCGTCGGACAGGATTACTCCATTACCAGCAAATGTTAAGACAGTCCACGCGTACCACGCGTAAGCTCTTTTCGTTCATGTAACACCAATTACCCCGAGTAGTTCCTAGGAATCAAGAGAAACGCCTTCGGCTTTCTTAATTCCATTATAATGACCGAAATCATGTGATAGTTACCGGCAATTTTATTAAGAAACTTCTACAGTTTGTTCGGTTTATATTTGATTTTCGGCGCTGCTGATGAAAGCAGGAGCAGTTGACATTATTCGGCCGCTTCTTTCGTTCTTGTTGTCCATAAACGGTGTTGAAGGGAGCGGTCGTGGTACACATGTTGCGTACAGTTAGCCGTACGAGCTAAAGACATACTATTTGATAACTAGCGTCAGCATAGTGTGTCTGCAGCGGCTTCTTTGATCCGGCAGTCACACTCGAAAAAGTTTTCCTTTATTGACGTACGTGATTTAGAACGCATGAGACCGCATATGAGCGATATGAACGGCGGCTACCGCATTGCAAGAAGAACTTTTTTGAGATTTTATTTCCGTATTCTGATGTACATTTGTAACGGTAATCAACTCGAGCCATTCTGAAGTTATTTTATATCATTAGTTAAGCGCTTGTCGATATTAATGGATACAGAAATACAAACTGTTTGAGTTATTGAAAAAGTTTAACTCATTTCCTCGTTAACTCTGCTGCAGTGTTCGGCATCAAAATGCTATAATATTCGAATACATAAAACTTATTGTCTTTTTATAAATCTTCTTGAACTATTTCGACTAGGAACCATCTAAATAGGAATGCGTTTTAAACCAAAGAGGCACATCGACTGAATGCTTTTACAAGAATTATTATATTAACAATGTTTTGTTTCCTGTTTACTGTACCCTTCTATGATGACCAATCATAGTAAAATAATTTAAGTTAAATGCGATTCTTTAGTAAAGAATAACTGTAAATACTTTTTTTGAATACGTACTATAGAAGAAACGAAAACGTATTAATTTCACACGTTCGTGTATCGCATTTTCCTGTTAATTAAGACTAATCTTTCGTAACACTTTACATTTGCTTTAAGTAATTCAGTTCCCTGAGAAATAAGATGATTTGCATTACATATCCGCTGTGTTTTTTTTTCCTTTATTGAAATTACTTTTCACCAATCATCCACTCACACACACTTTTTACTATCGTTCATTAAGCTAATGGATAAAGTGTAAACGTATAGAGTTTTCTAAATTTATTAATCCAACGACAATACGAGGAAAAGAATTCACGACATTAATTAATGTAAGGATGTTGTTAGATATGATAAGTTTCAATAGGAAATCCTGTAAATCTGGAAAACTTACTCAGATTACTAATGGATAACATTTATGTTGATTTTTTATAATGACTAAGTTAGGGCAATGATAACTACCTGACCAATGCAAATTTACCACACCTTGGCATTGACATTGCAAATAAACGAGAACAGGCAATGCAATTAATTACCTTCAAAATTTTAATAATTGATTATATCAACGTGAACACTTGTACATTAATTTGTATTCATTAATAACAATAGCCAAGGCAATCGTATTTGCACAATATTATTGATGCGTTGCATATTACCTTGAGCCGTGTCATATTGCAAAGAAGAAAGATTGCTGAAGAGACAGTTTCGTGTCAGTATTCTGTACCTGGTGGCTTTTTGCATAACTTACCATGCTATTAGCATAAGTTCTCTTGATATCCGATGTCGTAAGTTATTGTACTGGAACGAGAGACATTTAAAGAATAATTCTTCAAGTGCACGGCAAAAATTGATCGTGATAATATAATCCATCATATTCTGGATTCATAAAAGTATAATTTGCATTCCTTGGAAGTGAGGTCTAAATGAAATACTTTTTATCTTATTAAACACTTTCACGTACGCATACGAAACTTATTTGTGGACAAGATGATTTTAAAGTCTTAACAACAAATCTCTTGAAGATCTAGAAGTTATTAATTAAGTTAATTTTGTGTTGTCAAATAATTTTGTATGTAATTATTTCGTCGTTAGGAGCTTTGTATTCAGTGTAAATATTTCAAGGAAAATTTTAGTTCTATTAGGGAAAGCGAAGTTTGAGGAAAATGCTTCGCCAACAAACATACACAGTAAAAAATATTTAGTTAATCTGACAAGAAAATATAGTTCCGACAGGTCCACTACAATTTTTAGTAAAGTTTACAAGAGTCTGTAGAGTTCTCTTAATAAATTAAAACGTTGCAAATATTATACTACAAAAATATGTTTGAATTAGATTAAAATCGTATTTCTTTTACTTTTAAATGACTTTTACAAGAAGTTAAAACACCGTCTTGACATATATCGTTAACATAATAAAGGTTTTTTATTAATTTGTGTAAATTACAAAAAAGAAACCTAGATCTTGCACCGATAGTGCGTATATATACTACACTAGGATGCAAAATTACATTTTTTATGTGTTGAATATACCATCAAATGAGATTAAACGGCAATGAGTTATTTGTACAAAATATTTAGTAAAAAGTAAACTTTTATATTTAACTACCAGCGATCATTTAAATTAAGTAAGTTTAATTCCAAATCTTTGTTACCAGTGACTAAAATTATTTAACGTTTACATTTTGGTCCACTAATAGTTAATTTAACAAAACATTTTTTACTGTGTAGACACACCTGCGTTCGGTTTGCGTGGTCATACCAAAAATCAAAAGGAATGGATAGTAGGGTGGGTCATTTTTGTATGGAAAAAAACGAATATTGCGCTTTTGATTTTTAATAGCAAAATTTGTTGCCTTTACATGAAAACAGTGTGTAATGCTAGAATTTAAAGTAAATTGCACCTCATCTTCAGGTTGCGCTTTGCCTTGGAAATACGAATAACTTGAATATATTCTGGTAGTCATATAACATAAATGTCTCAAGGAAAATTGGGTTTTTCGAATAAAAGATTATTTATTAATAATTAAAAAAATAATACAACAGAAAAATTAATGAAAATCATGGAATATTGAAATCTTTCTTGCTATCTAATTTAGGCATTGCTGCGAGATTCGAGTTTCAATTTTATCCACCTTCTCTTGCCCTTTTAGTATACAGTTTTGATGATAACTCTGTTATTATTATTATTACAAATACGAATTTTTCATGGCATACTACATGGCCTTTCTTGTATGATTTCAAAAATTCAAACGTAAGGCGCACGCTCTAAATATTAATTAAATTCAAAAATATTTCGTAGGTGTCATAATATCACTAAAAGACAACATAATTTTGCTATTAGGTAAGATTATCTCAAACTTTGGTTTTTTGACCCACTCTAATGGACAGTCACATCCCTCTGGTGACGCTTACTATACTCAGAAGCTATGCCTGGGAGAAAAATATTTACATTTGATTTCCCATTTTACAAGATCCGATAAGTGTTTAAATAAACACCTTACAAGATCCTGCAGATGGGAAAATGACATCATATAAAACAATCAAATTTAAATATTTTTATCCACGCAATTGGCCACTCCCAAAAATACTTCAGATCACAAACAATCGATCTTGAAAAATCAATTTTGTCGGGTCTTCAAATAAAAGATATATGTAATTACATACATATTGTAAAATAATTAACCGTTGGAAGTAATAAATCGTTAAGTTGCATACAAGAGATAAGAAATAAACTACAGTATCGAAGAGGCGTAAATTAATATTTGCCTTATAAATTGCGCAAATCATAACAGAGATAACCGAATAAAAATCGAAGAAAATAAATTTGTTTATGAACGGTAACCGATATTTTTTCTTTTTCGATATTTATGCCGACGTCCGACTGCAACAGATAAATAAACTTGCGACTTGAGATAAAGGCAAAAAAGGAAGGTTGCGTTAGGTCGAAGTGGGCGCGCCTCCCTCAGGGTAGTTGGAACGTTTATCGTGACCGCGTCTAGTTGCTAACCCCGTTATTCGACGAAGCGCAATCTTGAAACGAAATTAGAAACACGACACTTTTCCGGACTTTGAACACCGAAGCCTTGAAAATCGATGCTTGTAAATTATCGAAACTTCTTGATCTGAGCGTGCTGTTTAAGTAACCCTCGGGCGTGCATGTAAAAGAATTAATACCTCGGCACCCCTGCTCTAGACTAATAAATTTTAAGTGCCGACTGAAAATGAGGAATTTCAAAGTTGACCTCGCCCAGACGATGTTTCCACATATGTTCAGCTCGAGCAGAAATATTTCTTCCTCGGTATAAAAAAAAACACAACATTTCCTTAGTTCTTAATTAACGACGTGCGTGTCTGAAATTCAAATCCAAGAAACTACTTTATCTAATGGGGGAGAAGGGTATTATTTTCATCAGTATCTTCGAGTTTTACGCTCTTAGTTTTCATTCTTTGTACAGTGTCAGTTTTCGTTCTAAGGCAACTTTAAAACGGTTAAATGGCACCTTGTTTTCTACCTGCAAGGGAAACGTGCACTTGTTCGGTCTTAAATTTCTTTCTTTGTCCGTTAAACTGCTATTTTCTTCACAAAAATGTAAATATTTTGTATACAAGGCAACGTGCAGTTCAGTGGAGATAGGCAATAACTTCAAAAAGCCCATCTCTCTATCTAAGACTATACTCTAAATATTTAAATAAATAATTATTAATAATCTCTGATCAATGGTTTCTTTAATTTACGTTTGCTTTATTCACTATTAAAGTTAGTTACTAGAATTTTATGACGGAAGAGAAAAATTAGAAAAAAGAAACTTGCTTTTGATACCATTCTTGTGACTTGTATAATGTAATAGACATTTTGCGAAAGCAAAGAGACTGTCGTGGAATAAATAAATTCGTCGACAGAAATTGATTATCAACAGGAATAATCTTATTATGCAAATAATAAAATGATTTCAGAACAAAATTAATGCAATTTAACTTGCTTTGTGCTGTAACGACGTGAGTGAACTGAATAAATTCCTTCGTATCGAAGACCGTGATAAATTATTTTATTCCTGTTACCCATTATATTTTCTCTTTTTAATTAAAACCAAGTCTGCGACCGTCAGGCAAGAAACTACAGTTACCGTAAAACGTAATACGCTCAGCGAACAATTAGCCTGTGATTTCGCTTCCCCATTCCTGGACTGCTCTGATTTCATATCGGACTCGCAGTCCGAAATCAAATTATACTTTAATTGGTGCAATTTGGTCGGAACAAGAAACGAGATTGCGAAAATATCTCGCGAATTGCGTGCTTAATGTTAATTTCCGAGTTTAGTTCGAGTCTCAAAGTGAGGACGTAATTCTGACAGCGTATTTTAATTCTGGATATGCGCTTAATTAAACTCATCTGAAATAAGACGAAATTAAAATGTATGAAGATGACAATCATCGTAGCATAAATTGGCCTTAATTGACTTTTGTATTTAACCTTACTTACGATTACGTATTTCTTATGCACACAAATAGAAGTGACTATTTTTTCTTCAAAAATCTAAGGCTCGGTTCTTCAAGCTGGAACTCAAACTTTACTAACGGTGAGTTTGCCTAGTTCGGTTCTCTGACCTGGGTTAGTGATAAAATTGGATCTATTAACCCCTACTTTTCAGTATATAGTTTCTGGAAATCATACAGTTCCGAAGCGGTTGCAAAATGTTGATTTCGATTTATTTTGGGGACCCATTCATAACGCAATTATTTTAGAAAGAATTCGATAACTAAATAACTAAAATCTTGTTTGTTATAACATAACATTTAGAAAAACTAATTATTGAAATGGGTACATTTTAAATCTGCTGAATTCTACAAATAGACTTTGCAATAATGCGTTTGTTACTACTACCTTATGCAATATCACGTTGCAAACAGTTCGCATAATTATGGAAAAGCATTGAACCCGCAAATCAAGATTGCGCATTATGAAATTTCTTTTGACATACTCTTGAATCCACTCACCTATACAGTTTTCCACACCAATCGGTATTTATACGATTTTAACATTTTATTTGAAAAAAAAAGGTCCGTCAACCAAATTACTTTCAACGGCTTTCATTCAACGGCCGCTTCTTTAAAACTTAATTTTCTGTACGGTTTGGCAATCTATACTTTTAATACATTGGAAATTTCATGGAGTTCAAGACACTAAAACGCATGTAATGATCGTTTTTATAGCAGTCATCGGGTTTAATGCACCCTTAATTTTTTTTTCAAGTCCCTTTTTTAATCGTTAATGATTACAAATGGGATGAATTAATTATAATGGCCGCTTTAATGCGAACGCATGTAATAATTATTGAAGCATAATGATTAAAAGTCCCGAATGCGATTAAAAATGACTGCACATGTTAGACAACATGATTTAATTGACTATATAAAATCAAAAGCGTATCTTGCAAGACGAATAAGACTATTAAAAATAATTAAGCTTCCTGCATTGTCGCATCGTTTATACACTTTGCGTAACTGCCTGCATAAAATTAAACATATATTTAAATTTAGTATAATAAATTGGACGTAAATTTGAAAACTAAAATCTAAAGTAAAAAATGTATAAAAATATGATAATGACGTCCTTTATTTATACATTCACAAATTTAAAATCAAAGTCCACACAGATGGTAAATACCATCATAATATGTAGGTATTTTCATTCTGCAGACAACTTTTAAAAAGACCATAAAATATATTAATATTAAATAGAATAGTATTAAAGTTAAACCGACACATTTTACACAATACAAATCGTAGACTATTAAGCGACAACAGCAAAAGATAAACATGATCTCCAATGAATAACAGGAAAAGTCAGAGAATCTTATGAAAAATGCAATATAATCATGAATGTGGTATTTGTAGGTATAAATGATCGCAAAGCCTATTTTTATAGAGTACAAGTACAGTAAAGTTTTGATTAACCGGATTAATTAATGCAGACCTAAATCCGTATAAGCGAAAATCCGTATAATCGAATTCATTTATTAGAGGCACTTAAAAAGCGTTGTCATACATAAATAGCACTATTTTAATTATACTTACTTATTCATAAAAGAACAGAGGTGATGAACAGACAATAAAAAACATAAACATTATAAACAGATATAACAAGACCATAAACATCGTAATCATATCTATACTACTTAATTCCAGAAATGTGTAATTTTTGTTTGCTTACACTTTTTTTTTCAAAATGCTACATAGTTCCAGGGGAAGCGCCCAAAAACGTATGTACATATGTAGGGGAACTACATTCTAAATTTAGAATGCTAAATTGCATATGTTACACAATGATCCGGATAACAGAAACACCAGCATTCCGGATAACAACATACATAATGCAAAAAATAATTGATCCGGATAACTGCTCAATCCGGAAAACTAAAGATCCGGATAATCAAAATTCTACTGTACATTGTACGAATCGAATCCTCTCTCCACATCTTATTAAACACTTTTAAAACCGCTATAAAGAATTCATATTTCCAGAACGTTCCAGAATAAGTCCAACACAACCTAGAATCCGCCTCTCCGAACTTTCTAGAAACATCTAAATGCTAGATGACATGTAGTCAATGTGCCAAAATCAAAGAATTAAGTAATAACCATGATGCTAAACCATGAAAATTAATCTTGCGAAGTACATACCTATAAATGCTACATTCTGAACCTGCTATCCAATTTGTCTTTAGACTCAAAAACTCCATTCAACACAATTCGTTTATCTTGTGTCGTCTGTTTTTGTAATTCTCTAGATCTCTATTTGACGAAGTTTTCTTAGCCTTTAATACGATTGAGTCGGTTATTTGCCAGCAACTTTTGGGAGCCTAAAAAAGAAACTAAATCAGTGTTAGTCGTGAGGCAAAAGAAATCGTTTTCGGCAGATTTCCTTAGTCTAATGCAAGGCACACCGTTCAACCTCATTTTCTGATAGCATATACACAAATAAATAATAAATTTCAAATACCTACGGTTGAGTTAGGAGGTTTCTCAAATTAATTGGTCGTCACCTTAGAATAACACGGTTTTATCTAAACAGACATAAGAAACCGATAATTATCCTGTTGAAATTTCTTTTACATGGTATTATTATCTGCCACATATTACAGTCTTTTTCTTTTGCTTTTCCCCTTATGTCAAATGTGTTTCCGAATTTGTCAAATGACTTTCCAATCCGTTCAAAGTATAGTAGGTCTGCAGATTGGAAAGTCATTTGACAAATTCGGAAACATAAATGACAAAAGGCGAAAAGCAAAAGAAAAAGACTGTAATATGATAAAATTTTAGATGTTTATTAAACGGGCATTCATACAACACAATTTTATAAAAAAATCAGTGATATTACGATATGCTTATTTACTATTTTGTAATTGTACATGCATTCCAAATAAAAATTGTAGTTAGGACCTTGTTATTCTAAACCGACGTGATATTGACTATATCTTGGCCTGTGAAGAATGCAACAAAACAAGATAATTCTTTGAAATGTTGTTTAATTTCCTGTCAGTTGTCAAATTAATTAAGAAATTTCCGAAATAAGCTTAGTTTAAAAAAGTTAACCATCTGGCTTTATCAATCATCGATCTGTTGAACATCATTGGTTGTTGTTGTTGGTCAATTGAGCACAATTTCATCGTAGAAGTCCCTGATGTAACTCACCATCTTTTCTCTGTCGTCAATTTTTTTCTTTCTCCATATGTCACTGACTAATACGATTCCCCAAATAAGCGTACAATTCTTCTCCCAACTGCTGGCTGGTGTTGGCCTCAACTGATGGTGTTTCTCCATCAAATGTCCTCATTACAACAATCAATTTTTGATTCCCGCAAATATGTGACTTAAGGGGTTTCTCAAACAACTGATTCAATTGCATTCCTTCATTTGAATTCAATTTCGGAGGATCAAAATACTCACCTCGTTTTGAATTGGTTTAATTGCTGCTAAGGTGCATTTTGGCTAATGAGACAACATTGAATAGATTCAAATGAACTAAATGGCAATTTAATTGTTCATTGCTAAGAGGAAGAAAGAAGACTCAGACGTGAATAACGATGTAAACATAAAATTATTTGTTACTTTACATGAGTCTAGCATACACAATATTTTAAAGAAGCAGGATATACCCTTCTATGTGCTTTGCTTCTTTTGTAATACTAAAAATAAGTATTGGAGTTTGTATTTGCTTGTGTCATTTTAAGTAAAATCGTTCCCTTTTCTTTTTTACAGCATCCTCAATTCTAAAGAATAAAGGAGATTTCAGAATCTTATTAGGATTGATAATATTTTATCACATTGGTATTTAGAGTTGAAGATCTCGAGAAATTACTTTTTTTTAGTAAACACTTTTAATTTTGATTGTATTACCCGCATATTCTGCATATACATTTGCATAGTGAACACGCAATCAAATTACATGTAGAGGTTACAATGTATTTTGACTAGATAGTAACGGAGCGTAAATTGAAAAATACTCTCTCTCTCTTACGTGTTTTAGTTCACACCTAATTGCGAACACGAGCTTGTTTTTCCAAGTACTTCTTCATAGCGAAACGGCAAAATCATTAATCTGGTTTTATCAGGTGCTGCTTATACTTTGCGTGGTATGTACATAGTTACACGTTAAATACTTTGAAATTAGCGGCCTCTGTAAATGAGATTAATTTTCCCGGTGTGGAACTAAAAGACCTCACCATCGCGAATTTATAAATCTACTCTCGCATGACTTCCTAGTAAAAGTAGTTCAGTTTCACTAAATGCAACTGGTATATTGAAGACCACGCCTTACCCAGCACAATCTAATCCGGTTTCTGTCGTCGTCGTTTGCACACATGCACGACTTCTAATCATTTTTCTCGGGCAACATAATTAACGACATCATTAGATTTTTCAGCGCCAGAAAAAAGGGCGCAGGTGTGGTCAGGTCAAACAATGTACCCATATGCGTGCGTTCCCTTTTACTTCCTGACGACGTCCTCGATTCCGAAGAATAAAGATGAGCACCTGAGTTGCTGCTTTCAAAGCTCCGGTTACCAGCACAATGCGAAGGATCGAATGACCGCGGAGGACAACTCGAGCGTGCTCCAAAATGTGCAGCATCCTCGGGTTAATATAATTCCTTAAGACCCGCGGTAGTTCAGTTTACGCGATGTCGCAACTTAACTTGCCCGCCGCCGCCCGGATCGAATTGCAAAAATAAATCGGGATATCGTATTTCCCTACAAAATTTTTATAATTAATTACAGGCGATCACTATCTCGTGCCACCTGGAATGAGGTGTGGTTACGATAAATTAAGATGTCAATTTTTTATGCTTCATTTGATAGGACCATGAAATTTGATAAAAGTAAAAAGAAATTTCACAAATAAACAATTTTGGAGAACGTGGTACCTACTGCAGAGAACTAAATGATTTGATATACATCAAGAGTACCCAGAGACGATTTAGAAAAGACTAATCTTTTTTTTTGTATTTATTTATTCTAAAATTCTTCTAATGTTTAGGCTACCCAGATAACGTTTCCAAAATTTCGTCGGTTTTCCAATTGATGCTAGATAAAAGCACAATGAGCCCGGAGTTTAAAACTATATATGTATATCAAAAAATTCTGGTTTATTCTTATACAACAATAAATTCATGATTATATTTTCAGTATCCATTACACGTTTTACTTTGTATACATATTAATAGGTTTCTCTTAGTACAGGTATTCCATTTTCTCATCCTCAAATTGATTACATTTTCATTTTATCTTTGTTTTATCATTTCATCTGAGCCGATCGAAATCGCGGCTCATAAATCAACGTCGGCTAGAAAAAGACGAGAGCACAATGCGCACACATCTTCCCCATTAAGGAAAACGAATGTAATTGTACGCTTAGTAAATCTTATTTAAGTGCCCCATAAGACGCAGTTTATTCGAATTTTAATTGCATACAGTGCGTGAATAAGAGCATCAACATCTGCGTATAATAAGAAGCTAATGACGGAGTTCAGGGTTCCGTTAGCGAGGCGTTGTCCATGGATCGCTTTTACCTCGACTTGCGTCTAACCAAGCGTGGTGTATCAATTGCTGCTCTCGTTCCGATTTCTAATAGTACCTTCAAGAAAAAAACACCATTTTGCCTTAGTCCAACAGGTTTTGCCAACGTTCACTGATGATTTTCAAAAGACCAATCTGTATTCGAAATTCTGTGAAATTACAACAAATTGAATTAACCTTGTTGACATTGAATAAATAATGGTCGTAAATGTAACAAAAAAATAAAAATTCACAAGCTTAGTATTTCAACAGTTATTTCAAGAAGTATATTTCGTCTCGTGGTATATCTGTTTAAGGCTTAACATTTCTTTTATTGTTAAAATGAATCCCCAAATTTTAATTAAGTGTAAATACAAGTGAATGGAAACAAATGATAAAAAAATATATGAAAAAATGTCTTCTTCTTTACATACAATAGATACAACATGAACTAGTTTTCTTGCGAAGCTTTTTACCAGACGTGTACCTAATTTCCAGAATTTGGTATGAATGACCTTAAAGACTACCTTGTCCTGCATACTGACTCATTTTGTTTAGTGTTCTTAATTACAGTTACGTGATAATTGTGTTTTTTTATTGCAGTGGTTTAACGTCCTCATCTATCAGCAGAGGAGTCACACCCATTTACCTACGTTGTACGGCCGGACGAGTGACGTGGTTGTACCCTCGCGGTGCTTTGAGGGTTTTATTGAGATTACCTGGGCAAGATAGAGAGTTCAGGGCGTGCATCAAAATACACCACGATGGAAGGAAGCAAATCGCCGCTCGTCTTTTCCTCGAAGGACCCAGATCTCTACATCCGCTTTATTCTCATGATCAAAGTGGGAACAAAGCTGCCAAGTAAGTAATTTTTGAGTGTACTTTAAGTAACATACTGAGACTCAGTTTTTCCGTACTTGATTAACCAAGAATCATTTCAGTTACCATATTTTTCTTTGGTTTAGGGATTTTCAGTACCCCATCATTGTTTAAGTAACCTTCATTTATGAGAACAATTTATAAATCTTAGAGTCGAAAAAGTATAAGCACAACGTCAAGTAAGATAGAAATAAACGTCCCTTCTTTTTACTGAGCATTTCGTTGCTAAATTTGTTATGTTAATTTACATTCCTTATATTTCAAGCGGATTTGAGCACATATACATAAATGAATAAATTTTTAAAAAAAGTTCTATAGTGGAAATAGTATAAAATCTTCTATCTTAACTTTTCCACTTTATGCAAGTTTAAAAGAATAAGTTATATTTTTATGTCACTTCCAATTTTCATAAATTAACACATCACACATCATTAAAAATTCCCCGAGAGTGTATTTAAATATAATCAGCATTAATTAAATAAAGCGTCAATTACAAAACATTGTAACAGTAGTAAAGTAAAATTTTAATTTGAATAAATAATAATAAGTTATTCGGCAGAACCGGCTCGTTAAAAATAGAAGCTTCGCCAAATTTTATCTCTTCGCCGGAAGGTTTTTCTTAATGTCAGAAACGCAGCGTTGTTCTAATGAAGGGAAAAAATTAGAAACGTGTAATTTGCAAATACCTAACGCGAATACCAGCAATCTTCCAGTTCAGTGGGCGCGCTGAAATCTCCGACCCATTTCGTAGTTTTTTATTTTACGAGTGGAAGCTCGTCGCATTCGTTTGCATAAATTAACATCAAATGAGATTAATACGGTACATAAACGTGGTCGTAATCTACTTTTCAGGTGTTTCAACAGTAAAAACGGCCTGGCAGCTATTTACGTGGAAGCCACCGAAGGGGACAGCGTTACGAAAAGAGTTGCCGAAATCGAATATGACCTCCAGCCTTTACCGAGAGGTTCACGAGGATATGATCCTACAGAAGGTATTAATTATTATAATTAAAAGCACACGATTCCAAACTACTTTATTTTTTTCTTTGGTGTGAGTTGCTCCATGTCAACCAAAATAATTTTTAAAATGCAACTCTCAACTCTCTCATTTTTCAAAATCCATTGCGGTTTTTGAGATATACATTGTACATGCGTCGATTGGGAGTTTTTTGTAATGAGAATGAGGGTTAATTCTTTTGGACTTAATTCTCTGTCATGGATGTTGTCTGAAGACAATGCAAAGCAACGTAGCCACACCCAATAGAGTTTTGAATTCAATAATTTTTATAATCTTATAAATGAGTGTCTCAAAGAAACGCCTAATTTCCTACCTTCCTCAATATCATCAATCATTTTTATATGACAGTTTTGTGTTCCATTTAACATAAAATGTATTCTAACATCAAGCGGAAGGGAAGCGCCAGCTTTCAACTCGCTTTCAAATGCCACTTTTGAATGCATCATTGCAAGGCTGTATTAGTTTCATTTACGTTGTCTGCCACATGTTGCCTTAATAGAATCTCGCCTTTAGATTATATACCAAACTAGAAACAATTTTAGAATTTTAGAAATTCAACTGTTCGCTGGAGATTTAAGGATTACAGAACTTTCGATTGAACCAAATGGATAGACGCCTAAAATTTGGCATACTTTATGTTAGGGCAAGCAACCACGTTTATGCCAATTTACTGAAGCTGAATTAATTCAAATTTCCTTTTAAACTTTGCCCAAATTTAAACTAAGTTCGATGAACAAAATTTAATGAATAAATAATTATTTGGGTTTTGGACAGGCTAATTACAATATATTATTTACAATAAAATCCAAGTGTATCACAATTTTTCAATCTACATTATGAAAAAAATTGAAGCTCTGAAATATGATTCTAAAAGTGTTCCATTTTGAACTATGATGAACATGAAAATAAGTTTTTTTCATATCAATAAAACAAACTTTTGCTATCAAAAAAAAATACTGATTCATATATTCCGAGCCATTTACGACTTTAATATTTTACAAAGTTTTGTTAGAAACTTCGTCGAAGCTTCAAAAAACCATGGGTGTTACTAGACAATTACCCGCATTTATTAGTTTTATTCGAAGTTCTTGGGAGTTAATTTAATTTTTTTTTAATTTTTCAGAGTGTCGACCCTGTACCGGTGAAGAACTGGCTCACGCTTTCTGCACTAGCGATCTAGGTAAGCACTTTTTTTAAGCAAATCAATCGAGTTCTTGTCACTGTGTAACAACGTTCTCAAAGCGAGATGTTTGTACCTACTCACGAAGTCATTTTTAATTAACATTAACATCCTAACGGAGGAAACGAAAGCACACCTTTGTTAATTATGTACGTTTTTTTCGGTGACACGTAAATAAATAATTCATTACTTAGTATTTATCTACTAATGCGAGGAGACAAGCTATTTATGTAATGAATGCAATTCTTATTAAAGCAATTAGCATAACGAGATTCAATAGGACGAGTTCCTACGTTGGATTTTTTTGGCTAATTGGAATGGCACACGCAGCATTTGTGTTGGTTCATGGTTTGCAACAATTACCCTGAAATAATGCTTATACATAACAAGTGTCTAAATAAAAACCTGGTCAAGTAGGCTACATTTAGTAATTCTGCTATGTAAATGCAATGGATAAATTCTCGATCACAACCTTCTTGACCAGGTTTTTATTTAGACGCTCGTTATACAGTGAATTTTTTTTAAGTGTGGCCATAGGAATTTATGTGCTAAAAATTTGACCTTATGTTAATGTATGTTATGGGACAAATTTTAAGTAAATTTTTGTATTTACTCCTAAATTAAACTATTTACTACAAGATGAACTTTGCTAGAATATCCTAACACGTTTTCCTTAATTTTATTTTACTGTGAAAAGTTGAAAAAAATAGACACAAATTATTGAACGAATGTAATCCATGTAGGCTGACGTTATTAATAATTTGTCACTGTGATTACTGATAAACCAATTATTGCAACATTAATTTATTACCACTTGTAAAAATTACTTCTTCATACCATTGAAAAATGAGTGGAACTTGTTCTAACGTACATAATTGATATTTTTAATGCTTGCTTATTAATAAGGGTCATTTTCTTTATAAATTTGCAGTAGACATTAACCGAACTTTTCTCTTAATGACATTTCAGCTACCTTGATTTTTGACTTTGGTTAATTCTCTGCTTAACTTCTAACGAGAAAATAATTAAAAAGAACATGTTCATGTTATTCTAGCAAAATGCATTTCGTAAAAAAATGTTTGATTTATTAATAAAAATTAAAATTTGCTTTAGATTTGTGCTATAACATACATTAACATGAGGTCAAATTTTTAGCATGTAAATCCCTATGGCCACACTTAAAAAAATTCACTGTATAAATTGGATCGAAACATCAAAATACTTTAAATGTTGATAAGACGAGAAAATCAATCTGTATATCCATAAAGAGATGTATCCAGCAAAATAAATTACTAAAGAAAATATTTCTAGTTTACTTTTGAGGGCCCACATGAAAAATTTCCTATTTGCAGAAGCATATGTATAGGTATTTGAATACTATTAATTAATATTCATGCAGAATATTCAAAATGACAAAATTCTGTACTTTCCAATTTTTATAGCAGTTTTGATTTATATTTTCACAAACGTATTACCGATAAATAAAAATAACAAACAATTTTGAAAGTTCAATTCTTCCACAATTTTCTCGTTCTTATTTCCAGTTTGTGAGTTATTTCCATTTAGCTTCTCTTCTTCGTGTTCTATGTATTCTTTCTTTGCTAGTCATTTTATATAGTATTCATTTCTCTCCCGTTGTCTCTTTCTTTCTCGTGTTAATTTTTTCTTAGGAATTCCATTTCAATTTTGCTTTTCTTTCAAGTTTTTTGTGATACCCAGGAGTTTTTCGTTTTGGGAATGTTACAATTATAAAGTGTAGAATGACAAATCATTGTGTTACTTAAGTATTTAAGAATCATGCATCATAAAAAGAAATGAAATGTCTTGCAAAATTAATTGCGCTATCAATATTTTTAACAAACAATGATTAGGTTATACCGATTGTGTCATTGAAACTTGAAAAAGGCAAACACAAGACAAAAATGGCTATATTGTTTGTACACTGTGATCAACAATGATTGAAGATGTCAATCTGAAATTTTTCCGAAATATTATCAATCTTTCATTCCGCAACAACTATTTTACCATCTAAAAGGATATTAATAATATTTTCTACACAACGCCGTATCGTGCGGGCAATATAAAATTATTATAGAGCAGCATATTCGATCATTGTTGATCACAGTGTATAATAAAGATAAAAAATCCAAGCGTTCACTTAATCATAATCATTAAATCACGCCTAAACGAGAGTTCACACTTATGTATTTCCATGCAACTTTTTGTTGCTGCAGTTTTTGATGGTGCACGCTGCAAGTTTTGATGCGCTACTTGATTCTCATCCGCACTTACGCAGTTTTAAGTGCATGGCAAAAATCTTCACAGGGACTTATTAATAAAAATTTACCTAATATGCTTTCCTTTTAAACTTGAGTAGACAGTGAGTTGTTTATAACTTTTGAGTATATCGTTATATAACATATGTCCAAATAAATTTCTGATAAAGGTAGGTCATGGAAGATAAATTATTACACTATTTACACTAAAATATTGTCCAGTTCTTGAGTAGTTAAGTAAAATTGAAGTTTAATTGGCCATATCTTACAGCTTGATATGTCACTAACTTCAAAAACTGCTTCTTGTTGTAGATTTTTACACTCCATGACCTACCTTTATCAGAAATTTATTTGGACATATGATACTTGCAAGTACGTATTATATGAATCATATTTCACTACCTAATACATATAACCAAAGAGCGGATGACTTTAGATGTTACTTAAGCTCATCCTCTCATTCGGTAAAACCTAAGGTGATCCAAACCATAACCATCGAATCAAAATTATTTTTACGGAATCTTGTACACTTATTTTGTATTTACTTATTCACACTCATTCAATATTATCTCATTTATATTGACCATCGTGCAAACGGCTATGTTACATAAACTGTTTATATGATGATTATAAATGACTTAGGTACTCAAGGGAAACTGCCTACTTCTGATATCAAAAACCTGAAACTGACTGGTCTTTGCACATAACCTTTTCACAAACACATAGAACAGTTTAAGTAGACAACTTAAAAGTAACTGTTGGCAATACCACTAGAAGGAACTTACTAGAAATGCATCAAACTGCATTAAAAAAACAAACTCTAAATGCAGACATCACATATTTCACATGTTTTGATACAGCAAGTTATATAGCTTCAATAAAAAAATACATGCTTTTTGATGCTACAATACAACTACATGCACGGGAATGCATAAGTGTGAATTCCCCTTAAGAGTCGCTATACCAACATACATGCTAAGCAATAGCATTCGGTTGGTGGATTTAAATAACATAAATGCGCGTGCAGTTTCAAGTCAAATAAAACATAGGATATGTCTACAATGAGAGAATGAGTAAAGAATAAATCAAATCAGTTATTTTGTGGAAGACTAAGCAACAAAAAAAATTAGTTATTAAATTATTTTCTTGCTAAAGATTCCATTAAGTTGGTCAGTAAGCAAATGATGGCTGTCTTAATATCAAAAATAAAGAAGTTTTTCCATAACGTTCCACGCATATATTAAACGAGTTTCTATCAGCTACTTAAATAGGTTAACCATTGACATTAATAACGAGGTGTCTACACGCTCGTACAAGTTTGTAAGCACGTAACGCTGAGCCAAAGAAATCCCAACAATCGACCTTTTTTAAACAAGAAATAGAAGCACATACGTTGACTGTGATAAAACTTTTTATATTGAATAATTTCTTTTTTTAATAAATAATTGCGTTTTTCTAATTCTTGTAAACAGAGAATAACTCCTTTCTTTCATCAAATTGATATTAGATTGAGCACAGATGAATTAAATTTTAAATTAAACTTTAAAATGAAAATGAAAAGTGCAGTTTTCACACAAAGATTATTAAAAAAATCTACGCGTAATTAATGGGAATTTGTACGTCTCAACCCCTCAAGCCCAGTTAATAGCGAATAGTAGAATGATAAACTAATTGAAGGGTTAGTGGGCAGAAAGTACTACAACAATTAAATTGTTATTTTTACGTTAATAAATAATATTTATTTCTTAAACCCCGAATTCGTAACGCTAACCAACATGACGGTCACATAATCCCCGACATTTGAAAAAATCTGGGCGTGAAATCGATGTCAATTATCAAAACAGACAACGATCTAGGTTTTATGAAATTCACTTGAGAGTATGATTTACACTTTCTGTACTTTAGTACGCACAATCGCAAGACATAATCTTTACAGAAAAACTCATTATGGACATTTTCTTTGTTGTTTCCAAGGAAAAAATAATTTACGATCCCATTTTATCATTTTTAAGTAGTAAGATTTGGATCCATTCGATATTCATAGTCTTGAAGGAGATGAGTAGAATGTTCTGTAAGTTTTTTGTAAGCGACATGAATTATGATTGTGACCTTACACATCCGTGCTTGTAATTATTTCAAGAGACGTGCAAGAGGAATCATTTAAAACTGTTATCGTTTTATCGTTTTTCTCCACGCGTTTATGTCTACTATTTCAATGGTAAAATATGCTTGTTGAATATCTCTTTCCAAAGTATTTCACTTGCTAAGGCAAGTTTTCTTATACTTTTTTAAATACAACTAGCACTGCTCCATTATACGTCATTGAACATGTACGAGCGTGTGGATACACCTTTCCACATTTTATTTTAGTTTTAGTAACACCAATTAAATCTGCATAATTAATAAAACTGTATTTTACTAGGACATCAATAATCTTAGCGCCACAATATGTATATTAATAAGCAACTTTCAAACGAATATAAACATCCGAGAACGTAAAGTGCAAGGCCTAGGGTCATGGAATTCACGGCTAATTAAAATTTTGTCATTTTGTTAGCTCCCAGCAACTTCTGAAAAGAAAAACGTTACGCAAAATATCTTCAGGCAAACAGGTTTTGAAATTTTAACTGGCTAGATAAGACAACCGCTTCTCACATAAACAATGCGCCAAATTTATGCTGTAGTTCTGGTTTTTTTTGTGTGACCAAAAATTTCAAAAAATTTATCCAGCCAGGCAAGCAGGCAAATCGATTTTAATTAAATGAAATGCGTTGAACTTTGAAATGCCATTCTTCGTTGGTGCGGTAGTAAAAAGACGCCACGAGCCGCTGTCATTTCAGCGCACGTCTTATAATTTATTGCAATATTATTAACGATGCATTCACCTGATCTTGCTACTTGGCGTATTAAAACGTGCTATAAATCATTAGTTACAATCGTAATTAACAAAATTGGTCGAACTACGTCGAAATTATCTATACCCCCACATTCTATTTCAATTATATTATAATTTTAAATAAAAAACCACATGGCGCCCACGTACATTTTCTATGCATGATAATGTGTATCTAAGGTAAATAATTCATAGAAATTGCAACAAGATATGAAGCGCTTGGAATTTTGTTTACGCCAGCTTAACTTACACAAAGAAATAAAACAAGTTATTATTACATTTAACGGTGGACTTTAATCAATGGATCGATTTAAACTCTTGATTTTATTTAAATTATTACAATATAACATAGAAATGAATGCATCATTGCCATTGCAGAAGTTGAAAAAATGATTTTGTAAGCTGCATAGCCATAAACTTAATAAAGAATTTTCTGTAAAGTTCTGAAATCCATTTCAGATTATTTGCCTTTGATGCGTCGAAGTTCAGCTTAGTTTTATTTACTTACAGAAATTTTATTTATGTGCCCTTTTTTGAATGAATTTTGTTGTAATGTAGTTTTATTTAAAAATAGATATGAATAGAGTTATACGAGAATTTGTACTGACTATCGATTTATCTCGGCCGTTAAAGCAGGTAAAGATGATTTAAATGTGAAATGTAAATGCACGAACATTTTTTGATTCTATGTGCAACTACCAGGAAATTTAAAAGCACAATTAAATTTAAAAGGTAATAACTAAGCAGCGGATTCTCGTCGGGAATAGAGTGGGAGTAGGAAAGTCAAATCATACACGACTCGTACAGCAAACCCCACTACCAAACTGACAATCATATATTACGTTGTTAATTATACTTCGGGCTTCGATACGTTTGATTTTTCTTTCAAATTTTAAAATACATATTCTAAAAAATATTGTATTATTTAAGCGTATTATTCACTCGATAATTTGGGTTATGAAACGATTAATTTCTTTGCTCTATTCGCCGCTGCTGGTTACGTATTTTTCGCCTGTTCAACAGTCACCATTCTCCCTTACCTAACAGCCGTCCGCAGCCTAGTAATAACTATCACATACATTTACCTGAAAAATAAGCACTGTGATTGCCGAATAAACTCAGAACTCATTTACAAACAGTGAATGGCAAAGCAGCTTTAACTTTTAAATATTATTTAATAAATAAAAAGTTCTTCCCTAACAATATTTTCCCCGTATATTGAATAATCTGGTTAATTTTGATAAATTGAAATCCAAAATTATAAGACTAACTCTATTGCATGATTATTTATTTTGAGGATGTAATGGAAGAGTAATATAAGAACAAAGCGATTAGGTTGAAATATTATTAATAAGTACATAAATAAATTATAAAAAGTGAAAAAACAATACTTTCTAAGAGATTAAGAAATGTACATCTCTTTTACGCTTTTTTAAAAGTTCAAGGTTTGTATGGTGCTCATTCTTTTAGTAATTGCTCTCATTAGTTGCTGGAATGCTTTCTTCCATTATTAAAACTTAAAGGTGATTTCATAAAAAAATTAAAATTTAGCACAATAGATATGAATAAATAAGAATGATCAATAAATAAATAAATGTAAAACATGAATTTTCATAAAATGTGCCTAGAACTATGCTTATTTAAAAAGGAAATTTTAAACTTTTCAAATGACGAAAATGAAAAGAATTGAACGCCAAAATTCACACTTTACTTGAAAAACAAACATTAAACACAAAATAAAAAATACATAGTAATTATCTGATAACGTAATTTACCGTGACAATATGTATAGGTATTTCTTTATTTTCTTTAATTATGCATATGGTTCTGTATATTTTTAACTTAATTCTTATGAAATCTTAAGAGGAGTAAAAATTTTTCATACGGAAAATAAGTATAAGTACATAAACAAATACCACGCTATCTGAAATATTTCAAAACACTGCTTATACAATCAACAAATTCTTTATTTGCTTGGTATTAACAGCACGTACCTGATTTTCAAAGTTCGCGTCCTGGCACGTTTCAAACCTAAACAAACACCTGCGGCTCAAGTGAGAAAGAGATTTACGAATTTATCTCGAAATTTACTGGCGCAATAAATCTTGCTTTACCATGTTTATTAAGAGATGACGGAAATCTTAATTTCCTCTCTTTTGTTTGCAGTGACAAGAGGGATAATCCGAGGAGTCGAAAACAGCGAGGAGCTGGAGGTATCCCAGATGTCCGTAAAAGTAACCAAGTTGATAAGACACACAACTGAAGATGGGTATTATAAAGATATAGAGACTAATTCTGCTGGGAATGACGTTGATGGTGAAGTCGAGAAAGAAGTGACCCTTCAGGTCGCCCAGCACTGCGGCGTCACGCATGGAATCGGCGAATTCGTTTTTATGGCCCGAAGAAAATTGGGCGACCTCACTCTGCAGTGTGCACCCAGATTAGAAGACTGGGCAGTTCTAATCAACAAACTGTCCGAAGAGGGAAAAGCACATTGTGTCTTGCGAAGTTAGCCTTCGCTGAAATGTAAGGTCACATTCCTGAAAATGCTTCTGTGATTAGTCGTATTCTATGTGTACATAAAAAGGGGACTGCCAAATTCAACAGAGTGAACAAATTTTATTCTCAGTAAATGGTGCTAGAGCTTTTTTATTTTTTGCTGAAACTACCCATCAATTTGGTGCAATATATTTGGCAATAACTTAATTAAAAATCCCCGTCCTATAGAAATCTTATTGTAAAATGTAAATATTACTTCTCCACATTGGAGTTTTGTAAAAATTGTATTTTATCATTGTATATATCACTTTTTTTATTATTAAAACATAGATTATATTTATTCACCCTAAGTTATAATATAAAGAAATAATGCAATTCAAACGAAATTACACTGAATGGATTTTCTTTTAAAAAAAAATTCGTTTGAATGGCGTTATAATGTATTTCGGCCTTCTGATTTGTTTTTACCCTTCATAATAATTTTTAATTTATTTCACTCAATGTTACAAATTACTAATAATATGTTGCACGGTATTGTTTATTCTTGCTTTGACCAAATTTACGTTAGTATGGTTTATTCTTAGACGTTCTCCATTTAGTTTAGTACTCAATTTATCCTTAGATGAATCATCGAATTCCAGGTGCCAAAATAAAATTTATAAAGCTGTTTATATCTGTTATTATTGCATAACTATGTGCCTCATCTGTATGTAGGTAATTTTAAAGTCGATCTCATACGTTGTGTAAAATCATGAAGTAACATGAAATCTGTTTCTGCTTGCGCGATTTCTGGGGTTTCATTTTATTTCTCTGTACATATATATATTTTTATACTTTTGCTTATTGAATGATTAATGCCATATGTTTGTTTCTGTTCGAACAGAATACTGTGATATGTAAAAAATATAGAATTGTATTTGTTTATAGAGAAAGTTTATAAATAAATAAAAGAAAAGTTACATACTGCGTTCTTCTTTTTTTGTTTACTCCCTAACATCTATTTAATGAAAAGTAAATTCTAATTATGAAAGTTAAAGTTAATCAGAAATAATATTTCAGTGTCTCTAATCTAATAAAGCTGATTTCATGCCATCATTCGTTCTTCCTGTTATGGACATTCAGGAAACATTCTGATTAATCTAAGTTGTATGTAAAATAAAGTATGAATGAAAAAGAAATTATTTGGAACCTTATGAATTCTTTTCTTATAATACGTATATAGGGTAGGTGGGAGCAAAAGATTCCATGGGGCAAAGGGTTCCACTGGTTTTTTCAAATGAAAAAAACAGGAAAGGTTTGAGGGGACATCCAGGTGGCAGTGGTTCCTCTAACTTCTTATCAATTGCTACACCAAAGCTCATTGCGTTCGGATCGTTTATGTGATAGAAAATGAGGTAAGTGTATTTTGGATGCTTTCGATGTAATTTTAAGCAATTTTCATGTCTGTTGACAAAAGATAGAAAGTCGGGACAGTTTCGGCGATATTTTCCCGTTATTGTGTGGTAACAGACCTCCTAGATCCTCTCATTAGACTCTCCATTACTTGAAATGATCGTTGGGAATCATTCCTAACCTAGAAAATTCCCTTTTTCCAGTGGAATCTCTTGCCCCACTCGATGGGGCAAAAGGTTCCAAGGAGGTTTTTTTAGATAAATGGAAAATTAGCTAACTTCATCTTTGGGAAAAATTCTTTCCTATTTACTGAAGCTAGAGGAGATATTTAACTAGGATACAAGCCAGTTTTCAGGTTTCTAGGACGTTATGGGATACCAGGGGAAAGCCAAATGTCGAAAATGGAACTTTCTGCCCCCACCTACCCTAATAATATACCTATCATAATATACCTATCACCTTCATAATTTAATTATATTTTTAAAGCTAAAACAATAATTAAAGTAGTTTCTTGTACGATGAGAACTGTATCACAAATTCTTTAAAGGGTAACTGAATATGTGCACTATCACTTAACGTTTCGCTATAGTTAGACGAAGCTGTCAAGCGATAGCGAAACGTTAAGTAATAGTGCACATTTTCAGTGTCTGTCTAAAAAAATAGACAATAAAGTACATCTTAAATATTCTTGAAAAAATTTCAAACGTTTGATGCGTTTATTCAAAAATGAAATATTTTGTTCAAGATTGAATTCAAAAGAAAACTAGATATTTGAAGGTTATTATGGTCGATTTTATTAATGCATATTAAAGAATGCTGTCGAATTATTTAACACGACAGATTGTTACAAAAAAAAAAACAAGATGGTCCAACTAAACGTACCAAGAAAACTTATCGGACACGTTAAATGTTAGACAAATATCGAATGAAGTACCTTCTAGAAAGAAAGAAGAAGAAATAACTTTTTATCCACAGAAATTTAAGAGTACCTATGGGTTGCTCTTAATCAACTTGACTTGTACGACAGATTCTTTCTACGGAACCATTGACTGCTTTAGGATTTTGCGAAGAAATTTTTGTATCCTTTATAAATCAATCGGATTATCAGAAATTGCAGATTGCTTGCACTCCATGGTCTTTTGATTTCACTCGGTGTTTTATGGTCTTAACTAAAGAATTCCATCTAAGTATCAAATAGCTTTACGAAACTTGCGGCGACAATGATTACATTAAAGTAATTCACCTCACATGATGGATAATGTTCCGAAGTTTAAGAAATTGAGAAAAATGCATCAAGAAATATGAAAGGCAGTCCAATAAATTATTTCTTATTAATTCTTTAATTAATCAATTAATTCTTATTAATTCTTTCAATTACATTCAAACATGATTTACAATTGCTAATTCAGCATTTAACAGACATCAGTCTAAAGCTGACTGGAGATTGACCAAGAGCTATTGAAATAACTTTGAATCACATTGTGTAATAATGTGAACACTTTTATCAGTGAAAATGTAAATAGATATGCTTTGTGAACTTTCATGTTATTCTAAAGCGAAATGTGGGATGATTTCCGGTAGAAGATGCGTCTTTCAGAACTGAAGATTTCAAATTTCAATTCATCATTAAAAAAGATTTTGAAAGTTCCTATTATTTTTCCCATTCGAGCGTTTTCCTTTTACATATTGGTCTAAAAAGCGATTCTCGATCCTTCCATGCTTCCATCCACTTGCTCTTGGTCACTATTTCTCAAATCCTTTTTCTTTTTCGTTTATTGTCTTGCTAGATATGTTTTTCCTTTGTTCTGTTTGTGGGTTTACTTTATCCCAATTTATAACATGTGATTATCATGTATGTATTGAGTTTCTAATTAAAGCTCCCATTTTAATGAAAAATCTGCAAAGAAAAGTTAAAATTATGAGGTTCTTCAAACACCAAACTTCTTTTGACTTGATCACTTCAATTGGTCAAACTCAAAATTTCTAAAGAAAGCCAAAGGAGACTTTAACTACACAATTCCCGGTACACAATTGCACAATTCCCGGTAACACATAGCTTACCTGGAAAAACCCACTGAAATCGCTTTGTTTATCTATCTACAGCATCGGTTTTACCAGGAATTGCTCTTTTATTACATCCTTGCTATAATCCATTTCTGATATTTCCAAGATTCCATTTACCTTTTTAATAGTGGGAAATATGCATAAAAACACTGATTACTGAGATTAATGGGTTAAATAATTAAGAACAGTCAACGTCAACATTCATGATAACGGGAGTGTCTAAATAATTATGGACAATAAAAGAAATTATGAACACAGAGAGATAAAATAGCCAAAACAACTAAGAAGAGAAAATGTTATTATGTTCACGTTCACGCACACTTCAAAAGAATTTTTTAACTTTTGCCCTGTCAAAAGTAGCGAAGCAGAGAATTAGAAATAATTGCATTTTTATTGTGGGTCAAGGTTTACACTGAATCATTTTCGATCGCATGATATATGTGTCGGATTATATGGAATCCAAGTGATTCATAGTAATAATGTCATACAAAGTCAAGCAATGTAATAAAATTTACTGTGCCCCTCACAATTTATCACATCATCTGGTTGGGCCATGTGATAATAAAAATAGTACCTTTTTAAGGGTATCAGAAGCAGTAGAATTTGGAGATGCAGACTAATGATCATCATTCAGTTTTGACTGGTTAATGTTTTTTGACATTTTAGAAACATATTAATTTATTAATATGACCCATGTAATATATGTAAGCGTGTTGTTTTCATATTTGCATTTTTTCTTTTATTTCTATTGCTTTGTTTCTTTGAAACTGTAAGATTATTTTTTGAAAAACGTTTCGAATTTCTAAGAAAAAAATTTAAGAGTAAAACTTTTAATAAGTTATTTATTATTAAAATAACTTTAATAATGTCTTGTAAGAATTGCTTGTGTCAGTTAAAACTAATTAAGAAATATTTAATAATGGAACCTTTCATTTTTCTAATTTTATCCAAGTCAGTGTTTTAAAAATGATTTAAAACCATCTTGGTTATTAAAATCACACTGAAAAAATTGAGACCACATTTATCTACATACTCTAATTTTTGAGTTGGCGATCTTAATTGAGACAAAACATGAAATCATAGTGACGCATTACGTTGGTGGATCGTAGGTTCAAATCGTAATTTGCAACACAAGGACGATTTCCATACTGCTTACAGTCATTTACTAATCTAAATTATTTTTTTTTTTTTTTAGTCGGTAGAATAAACCGTAAACCTACTGAATAAATTCTTATTTTTAGCTATACTATTAAGAAGGTCAATAACCTATCATATATGATTAAACCATATACATATTTTTTTTATTTTACTTAATGTATTGTGCACTTGTATGCCTACGTAGTAATGAGCTTCTGGATTTACTTTTTACGGCGCCACTTCCTGTATCATCTCATCATCTCCCACGAGGAAGCTCTTGCATATTCTCACGATACATCAAGCTAGACAAATGTTCGGCAATTAACGTTTGATTTTTTTTTATTTAAAGTTCGTCCAAATTCCAAAAATACCTTCTTGATAATTCATGCAAATTTTATAAATGGTGGAATTTACCTACCTGGTGTTTGCAAAGGTCTTCCTTGAACAGGTAAGGGAAATAAATATGACAAGACAAAACCGATATTTCAAATATTACCTTCCGATTTCTGAGTTACAAGAAAAGTACAGTTTTACAAGATTTTGTAGCATTTAGGGGGGCAATTTTGAAAGTATTATTATCCCATGAATTAAGCATTTCTGATGACAGGTACTTACATTTTAGCCTAAAAGTAAAACTCCATTTTCCAATAATTTCGAAATTTTGATTAACTTTTATTACATCGTACATTTTATCTATTTATTTTATTTGTAGTTATTTGTGTTGAAACTGTGTTACTTGTTTTGTTTTTAATGACATTCACATATTTTCCATTATTGATAAAATAGTTTCCGAGTTTATTTTTAATTATTTCAATTAATAAATTGTACAATTTAGAACCTTTCATTTTATTAAGTATTACTTTCTTTTTTTTTTTTGGCCGCTAGTTATGAATAAAATGCTCCTATATGTTTCCCTTATTCCGGACAAGTGTATAGTTATAGACTACAAATGCTTCATTCTAGAGCTATACAGGATGATCAAAGTTACTGCCGCACTATTGCTAACTTCGTTATTATTGGAGCTACGAAGTGGTTCAAATTAGCAAAAATGAACTGTTTTGACTCACGATTACAATGGTGATATGAAGAAAACAATTGCGCATCACATTCTCAAATTGCATGTGTAAAGTTTTTTTTAATGGAACAGCCTGTATTTTTTGTTGGCAAATGAAAGAACGTCAAATTATAAATACAAATTACTCTTCACTATTTTTTCTTAATACGAATAATAAAGAAGTTATTATTATTATTATTATTATTATTATTATTATTATTATTATTATTATTATTATTATTAATACAACTCATAGAACGCAACATTTAAATACCACTAGAAGCGTCTATAAACGTATTCAGCGATGTTTAGAACAAACTGGGAATGTTTTTTAACACTTACTTTAAGTTATTTATAATTTTGTTTAAATTAGTTTAAGTTACAATAGTATCAAGAGTAGCAAATTTTAATTAATTAATTTTATTTTTGTACACAATAGTAGTTACATTTATTTTAAATGCCAGTTTCTCAAAATATTGCGCTCATGTTTTTTTTACGTTTGCTTATTTTTGAAGCACATAATTCCAAGGTAGTGTGTGTTAAGACAGTTTTGTTAATGCGTTGAACTAAATAAAGTTAATTGTAAATGATGAATACAACTTTAGCAATAACTTCTTTATTATTCGTTTTAAGGAAAAATAGTAAGAGTAATTTGTATTTATAATTTGATATTCTTTCATTTGTCGACAAAAATTACAGAGTGTTCCATTAAAAAAAACTTTGCACATGCAATTATTTTGAGAATGCGATGCGCAATTGTTTTCTTCATATCAGCATTGTAATCCTTAGTGAAAACAGTTCATTTTTGCTAATTTGAACCACTTCGTAGCTCCAATAATAACGAAGTTAGCAATAGTGCGGCAGTAACTTTGATCACCCTGTAGCTTAATAAAAATGTTTAGTTTTAAGAGATCTATCAAAGTATGCAACGAAAACTGCTTCATTTCATTAAAAAAAGACTGATGTGTAAATCACTAGAGGAATATTCTTATATGCGAAAATAATTTTCCAATGATTTTCTAATATACAGGGTGTTTCGATATTCGCTCATACGGTAAGTAGGATAACATTATAAAATAAAAACTAAATAAAAAGCTCCTTTACGATTTTCGATTAGGGCAACACTTCTCTAGTTAAATGGTGTTCAATCGAGTAGGCCTACTTAAAACAAATCAGTGACAAATCTTTAAAAACAAAAAAATGTTTTTGTCTAAAGTACACTTTATGTATTTTAAAAGTAATCTAAATTATGTAGAATGGCCGGTAATTATTCTAATATATACATGATATGCTAATGACCAGGCTTCGGCGTTTCTAGGACATTTTAAAGCCGGAATTGTTTTATTTCAAGTTTATATCAAGTTTACTAAATACAATAAAAAGCGACGTATTGTAAAATATTTCCTACTTCCAATAAAATGTGTTCATAATTTAATATTACATTAAGAACTTGACCTGCTAGTGATATCATCGTAGCAGTGAGCCATATAGTTTATGATATTTATGATACGCCAGGGGTGGCGGGTAGAGACGCTGCGTCGATGTCGGGGAAGGGGAGACATTCCCTAATATAGAATCGGAGAAGAGTGCAAAATGGAAGTTATATGACATTATAAGGAAATAAAGTTTAATTTTCTAAATCTATTAACATGTGTTATATTAATAATATCGATTAATAATTTACCTACACTTCTTTAATTTAGGTAAAAAGTTATTTACAAAATACACATCTTTGCATAGTAATCTGATTAATACTCCCGTATAAACAATTAATTCTTGTTCAGGGGTCTCTGTCATGATATCACCTTGAACGATTTATAAGTCATTAACAGATCGGCGGGCGTTTATATTCGTAAACAATGTTTTTTTTTGTGTGTGATAAAAACCGCCTGGAATATTATCGTAGAACTCATAACCTTACGTTTTATTAACTTAAATGTTTAAATGTGCCCATGAGATAAAACAAGTCCGGCTAAAAAACGCCGAAGTCTTCTAATGACTAATGACATTAGAGGCTACCGGGCTAGTAAATTAGTATTGAAAAATCGTAAAGAAACTTTTTATTCAGTTTTTATTGCATACTTTCCGTATGAGCGAATATCGGAATACCCCATAGAACATTATAAACTATAAGGGTTGTAGAAAATATTTTCTTTTATAATTTATTGTCAAAAAACTATTGAAGAAGTACCAATGGTGCACTCTGTACATTTCCTTGCTTACTTATATTTCTTTTTCATTCTAACGTAGATATCTGTCTTAGGTATTATAATAATTTAAGGCCTTTTCGGAAACTATGATCGGGTTGCAGATCGGATTTAAATAGTTACCAGATGAGGTTAACCTATTCTATAACCGAACCGCTCGGGTTTGACAGGGTTTACGAACGTACGAACGTTTCATTGCAAGTGTCAGAAAATAATATAAACAAAAATATTAATATAAATAAGTACAAATATGTAAATATTTACCTTGTATTCTTCTAATCTTTCTTGCCGCATTTGCCGCAGTAAGAAAACGTGACACTTTGGGGTTATATTCAAAAAATATTCAATAACCCAGTATTTTAACCCTACTAAATGGTAGAGTTATTAAAACATAAACCAGGTTGCGAACCTGAAGAGATCCGAGAAATTAACAGAAATTAACTGTTAGTTTTCGAACACAAGTCATTCGTTCGGGTTAAGTTTCCGAACAGTTCTCTAATAAGACCTAAGGCACCCGATCAAGCAGTATAAGTTTCCGAAAAGTGTTATGTCCTTGAGTTATAAAACCAAAGTTTTATTCTTCTGGTTTCCTTTTCTCGCTTCGATAACTGTTCCTTTTATTTTTCATCCTGCTGCGTTTTTCCTTTTATTTTATTTTTTTCACTTTCTAAATTTTTTCTCCATTTTTTTTTCTTTTTTATTCGAATTTTGATATTTGACATTGATTTTCCTCTTTTTATCTTACTGGACTTCGTCTTCCACTCTAATGCATATCCTTGCTGTTTGATTCATACATTAACTCGTTTATTTACTGATACTACCTTTAATTAATCTCTAAATTTCTTTACACTTTTCTCTTTTTTTTTTCGTTTAATATTCGACTTTCGTCTTTAATCTCTCTCTGTCTAACTTGGTTTTCAAAGTGTTTCTTTGTCTTTCTAACGTCATGAAAAATTTTTCTCGATATACGAGCCCCGTCTCAGTGAAGTTGGCCCAACTATGTATTCAAAATATGGAAACTGAATATAATAGCTTCCGAAACGATTCAGAACGAGTACGGAACTAATTCAGGATTGTCGTAGAGCGCATGCTCGATTATGAACCGGTTCAGGATGTCTATTTACCGCGAACGATTTCGGAACCAAGAACGAGAACTCTGAATTGTCTCTCAACTCTATAAATGACGATAAATGATCTGACATTATGGCCGTACTCATTAAAAATATATTTATTTTGTTAAGTGAAAAGTAAAAACATTTTTTAATTTACCTACCAATTACAATTCTAGTCAATATCAAATTAAACCTAAATTAAACTATCACAAAAAAATACAAGAGAAACCCAGAACAAAAACAAAACAATCGTGAATATAGCCGAAGCATGCCCACTGTCACTATACAGTCACAGTAGAACTAGTTAAGAATCGATCTCGAACCGAATCTGGCTGACCCGCGAACACAGAACTGTAACTAGAAGTTCGAAATTTTGTGATCCGCGAACGTCATTATTTCAACTGCGCATGCGAATAGTCCCGAATCAGTTCTGAATCCTTACCGCGAACAAACCTATTGTTACAATAAGACAAAACTGGTTCAAAATATATAGTTTTCAATCCATCCACATGTTTAAAAGTATTTCTTAAAAATATTCTCAGATATTTTCAGAAAGCTGCGCTGGTAGCCAGCAAGAACCGTTCCATAGTTACGTGCTCGGTTTCAACAAATTTGAGACAATTTCTCACCGGATGAATGCTAGACTTTAGTTAACACAATGTCCAAATGTATCGAAGCGATATTAAGTCGAAAAGGCAACGTAAGGCAATGATAGCTTCATCTTTAATTTTCGTCGATTTTTTATTTTGCGATAATATTAAATGTACCTTCGAGTTCCCATTTTTATTAGTTAGAATTTAGTTTTGAGTGTTAAAAGTTAATAAACAATTCCCATATCATCACAATATTGTATTGATTTTCATAAGTTTCCTTCTATAAGAAAAATTTTCTGAAAAAAAAAAATTTTGTTAGTTGGGCCAACTTCACTGAAACGGAGCCCGTATAATACGCAAAGAATATTCTTATTTTATGATGAAGAAAATCCACCTAAATAAATATTTCTATATAAATATTTAGATAGTTCTCTTTCATGAATCAATTTTAAAACGTTTGTTAAAATAATAGAATTCAGCAAGAAACTTCGTTTGCGTGTAGTGCGTACTTTTACAACGAGGGCTACAATATTTCAAAAATTTTAAACGAAGAAAATGTATAATTATGTTTGAATAAAGAATTAGGAACAAGAACATCAAACGAACAATTCAAATTTTTCATAACGCCTTTCTCCCTTTTCTCGTTTTTCGCTATACGCTGACAACTTTCTCGGCCATTAAAGTTATAAATTCTAAACAAAAAAGCCAAATTTTCACTTCACTTTATGGTTCTGTCTTTTTGATAGGCTACCAAGATGCTGCAGATGCTATTATGGTTGCTCACTTATGCTATAAAATGAATAAAATAATTCCCAATGCTTTCGATTTTCACGATCAAATTAATTTTTATCTGCTCTTAAAATAAGATTATTTTTATTAATTTCACACTTCTAGTAAAGTTTGCATTTTATATTGTTCCTGTTTAAAAACTCCCATAATTTATGCTCAACAATAATTCTTATAAATTCCACAAATAAATTTGGGTTTTAGTAGTATCTCTTCTTCACCCATAAGCGTGTTCTAAATATGCACCCATATTTCGTATAAAATTATTTGGTTGTCATAGAACTAGTGCATACCTAAAAAGAGCGGGATTGAAATGACTGCAAGGACCCACATGGTAATATTGTTTTGTTCTTTTTATAAATTTATCGTGGCAAAATGACAAAATAAAAATTCACTACCTATACTTGTATTATTTTATTTTTTCTTTTCAGATATTTATGATTTGTAGAATTCGTCGTATTCTTCTCTTCATTTTCTATGCACCTTTACATAACACAATAATGTTAAAAAACAGGAAATTTAAGAATTTTTTATTGTAGCCAGATTATTAAGAAGAGAACAGGGTGAGGAGGGGGGGAAAAATAATTTCCCATGCCCACAGGTGCGATTTTTAAGGACTAAGGTAAATTTAATGTCCGAATTGACTATCAATGCTCTTTTTTTCAATTGAAAATAAAAATGCTTGTTTTAATAAAATATTAATATTTTATTTTAAAAATTATTATATAAAATACATTGTATAAAATTTATATTAAAACCTTAACCGTCTTACATGTCTAAATATAATACTAAAATCACAGTTGTTATTTTGAACTTGCTCTAGTAACAATTACCAAATAATATTTCCGTGGTTTACCGTTTGTAAATAGATTTATGTAAGTAACATAGCCGTTTGCACGATGGCCAATAGGAAAGAGGAAATATATTGGAGTAAAGACAAAGATTGCCACAGCCAGCTCTGGGGATACGTTAGTGCCTCTATTGCAGTCTTTGTCATTAATACACTCAATACCTTTCCTCCTTATGCCCGTATGCATAGACAAAGCTCAAGGTAGACTTAAGCAAAAAGTGATACTTAAAGCTAACTTCATATCAAATTGTGCGTCACATAATTACATTGTCCAAAGTAAAGGTTTACTTTGGCTTAAGTCTAAGATTTGTCTGTGCATACGGGCATTAATCTTGCTCATTACCAAACTGCTGTGTTACAGAAAGAAATCGATCGACATAACAAAGTAACTTAGGTTGACTATAGTTATGCCATTTTTCTAGTCATTTACCATTTGTTACTACTTACATGTGGCAAATGACGAGTTTCATTAGCAGATCAAAAGTAACAAGTATTAAAAAATGTTTCGAATCTACTCAATTGTGGAAGCGTTAAAGCATAAGTCAGAAGCAAATTAAATATTATTTGGTGGTCAGTAGTTTTAGCAGTTTTCATATTAATTAATAATTTAAAAAATTGCTTTCATTGATCATATGCGAATGACAAAACGGTAAGAAAAGAAATATAGCGTCCTGGCAAACGCAATATTACTTGGCTGCTAATAAAACTCGTCATGGTTAATAGTATTTACTTACGTAAACAATTGACTTTATACTTTCAACAAAATATATATATGTCACAGTTCTCAGTATGCATCAAGTTCAAACAGAGAATTAATAGTTGAGTTTTTCGATCGTTGATCCACCCTGAATAGTTTGACAAACATAGTTGAAATCTGAAAAAACCTGAACGAAATTCAAAATTCCAGAAGTTCATACCTCAAATTAAAAATTTATTTTGACTAGAATTTACGAATTTTCGAGGTGTTTTTTTGCCTAAATCAAATTAATCAGATAAAAGTAAAATTGGCAAATTCAAAATCCTAAATTATTTTTCACAGCTCCTTTTCTGTAATCACTGATAATATTTTGGACTTTCAGAATCCAAGTCTGATGTACTGTTGGAAGACATTGTTTCTATGCTTTCTTTCGCCTTCTTCTTCACCGACCACTCAACTAGTACAAAGCAGATCGTTCCTAAAACAGCCAGGGCCAGCAAAATACCCAACTGAATGTATAGCCCAACGTGAGAGGCATAAAAGAAACAAGCAGCTGCAGCAACAGACTAAAACAAAAATCAGTGACATAATACATTAAATTTAATATTTAGCTTTTTATGTAGGTACCTGTATGAATTTGAATATTGCAAACGCAGCTGCGCTGTTATCAGCGTACACACCACCAAGCATGGAATAAATCTGAGTGTTGAAGCAAGCATCACCAAAGCCCAGCAAAAACGAACAGAAAATGGCCAAGTACTGATTGCTTTCTATGAAAGCCTTATCGTCGGTGTTTCCAAATGGAGCATTATTGGGTAAGTTTAAGAATATCAAGAAGAACGCCAAAACGTGAACCACAAATCCGGTCATCACGATTGGATCTCTGCCCCAGCGTATTGTTTTCGCGCCCAAAATTCCAAACAATGCTCCTCCTATGATTTAATCAATTTCAATATTGTATAAATCATCGATGTATTAAAAGCTCTACCCAAAACTTCGCCAACGCCGATAAATATTCCAGACATCCCAACAAGCTGCGTTGCCACTTCTCCCAACTGATTTGTAAAACCAATGCTTGGACTGTAAACTCCACTAAAGAAAGATAATTCCACACCTGAAAGTAAGAAGCAGTGAATACATTTATTATTTTAGACTTCGTAGATCGAAGACAATTGCATTATATAGTAAAAAGAGTTTTATTCTTCTATTATCTTTCATAGATATATCCCACTTTGCCGTTCCATTAAGGCCATAGCCTCTCGTGTAAGCTTTCATTACAATTGCATTATTCTATGAAGCTCGAATATGGTGAGCTTTTGACATATTAAATTGATTTTGTTTAGTTCAAAATATTCGCAACAGATTATGTACTTTTTTATTACGATATGCAGACAACAATATCGTAATTTCGAAAATTTTCCTCAAATTTCTTAAAGTTTAGTAAATGTTATATACCTGTATAAAAGAAGGTTACACTAATTAATATCATATTCCTCGTGACGAATAATTTCCCAGCGTCTCTCAGAGCTTCTGCGGGCCCCTTGGGTATTTCAATTTGTTCTTCTCCTTCTCTTTTCGCCTTGGGCAGAAGTAAACAGACAATGATACCTCCAACCGCTATTCCCGATAAAACCCATACGACCGTATTACGAGTATCCTCACCTATGTGATCGATTCCTTGAAATTGGAAAAAGACGAACAGGTTTCCGATAAACATACTAAAATTTAAGGATAACATAATGTAAGAAATTGTAAGAAGCAAACCATAAATTTACCTAGCTTGGAGTATAGCCCAAAACACTCCTGAATTCCTTGAAATTGTCGCTGGCGTGGAGTTTAGAGTTAAATAATTTCCTTGGCCCGTCCATATCATGGCAGCGCCTATCCCTAACACGGCACTTGCAGCATACAATAACCACGTGGTGGGTATTAAAAAGGAAAGGATGAACAAGCTGCAAATAAAAAAAATACATACAATCTGTTTAACTTACATTGTGAGATAATTACGTGTATGTAACGGCTCCGATAAGCATAGCGAATTTCGGGCCTATCAAGCTTATCACGGAGGGTGCAGACCAGTTGAATATGGCGAAGACTGCGTAAATAATTGCCAGGCTGGTATATCCATCTCCTTTAAAACTGGGATCATCGTCGGATATGCTTTCTAGTATGGTTTTCTGAAATATATTGTTATAAATTGTAAATTTCGGAATATTAGCATCGTCTTTGAATATTTCAATGCAAATAATTTCCAGCATGTCTTCGTTGATTAATTCCAAAGAGCGTGAACAGGAGTTACACTTTAGGCATCCACATCAGGTTCAAAGGCAGTTTTCTCCCTAATAAAACCCCCAAAAGAGAAATCTAAGAAATTTAGATCGGGTGATCCAGGAGGTCATGGCGTGGGACCTCCTCTTCCAATCCACTTTCCAGGAAAGCTTTCATTTAAAAGATTTCTTACTTCTTAAATCATAGTGTGACGGTGTTCCAATGATACCAACATTAATCTTCAAAAACATGTCCTGTTGCATCGTGCTATTGTTTGCATTGAAGTAGGATGAAGCATATTTGAATATCTCTAGTAGATATGCTATGGGGATTCGGTGCAATTTCCACATTTATTTTAGCATACTGGTCTGAAATTGCAAAAGCGGTCACAAGATGTATGGTTGCCTACACATCAGGGGCAAGGAGTGTACGTCGATGAGGTTACGAGGTCCTTTATAAACAATACAGCTGAATAACAGGTAGCAGTTATTCCTATTTAATAAAACTGCTACCTGTATATTAGTACTCCAATTATAGCTGAAGGTGCTGCTTACTTGACCCGTGGCTTAATAGAATAGGTTAGCTATGTTAGAATAGGATATGTACACAGAGAGACAGGGACAGAAGAGATAGATTAGCTAATTATGTAATAATAAATCTTATTGACACCGTTTTTTGAAAATAATTGCAATTTCAGATCCCTGTATTAATGGAGGAAATGGCTTTGAATTTCCATAGTCTATTTTTATCCCTTGTGAAAATTAGTTAGGGGTATTACGAAAATAATTTAGTTTTATGTTTTTTCTTGAATAACGATGTTAACGAAGGCATATCGCAACGTTTTCACTTTCACTTCAATTTGCTTCCTGAATGGAATTTTATAAGCACGGACACTACTTTTTTTAAGACACCTGTATACAAAATATTTTGAAAACTTGAATTAACTTCATCGCAGAATCTAACTAAAATAAGACAATGAAAATATTTCTTTTTTATATCGATTCATGTACCCGATATAACATATTTACCGACTACATGTTCCTTTATCGGTAATAAAATTTATTTCACAATGAGAGAACAATGCCTCGATTCATTAAAAATGTATCAATAGTGTATCAATTGTTTGCAATTCTCAGATAACGTAGATTACACCTGCAATATACTTCAACAGATTAATTCAAAACATAAACACAAGTTTTATGTGTCTTTATAACCGTGCTCTTCAGCAAATTTTGAATTTTTTTATCAACCTTTACAGCGAAAGGTAGAAATCAATGGGCGCGTTTAGCGAACAGCAGCTGCTGAGTTGCTTACTCAGCAATCGTTTGTGATTGGTTCAAATTAAAGTAATAGCCAATCACAAACGATTGCTTAGTAAGCAACTCAACATGTTGCGTTCGCTAAACGCGCCCATTGATTATTAAATATTTTGAAATTGATACCTACAGCGCATATGTTGCATTTTAAAATAATTGCACTGAATATTCCATTTCAACGTTGATTATGATTATTGATAACAGATTAATGCTGGATTTCAGAAACGTCACTTATATTTAATCATCGATTAAGAATAACCATTCCTATACCTTCAACACATGTAACCATAGGAACGTTTACTCTTAACGGATGATTAAATTTAAGTAACGGCATTAAACAGTTTTCCAATTTGAGACTTCAATTTTCTTTTATTTTTGCAGAAGAAACGGTAAAGGGAACAAAAAAATAACTTGCTCTAGTTGCTCATTTCTGTTAGTTTTGTTTTCGTTTGGTACAGATTGCATCATGCAGTAAGGTGGTGAAAGTGAAACGGGTATTTCAATTCCCCGACCTTTAAAGTACGACGTAACGCGTTCGGTGAAATACGTGTTTCAAATTGAATACGATTAATTTTGTGTGAATTCCTAGTTTTCACAGTAATTGTTTTCTGAACAGCTATTTTGTAATCAACGTTGCAGCAACGCAACAATATTTGGACCTTTCTATTAAGCACCAAAGCGTGTCAATAGAATTTAAATTTGTAAAAAATGTTTTCAATATTTCAGATTTTTAACATTTTTATTTTAACTAGTAATTGAGATCTTACTTCCAAAATGATGAACATTTTGAAATGCACTAATGAAAAGTTAAAGAATTTTAAAAACATGAATATGTCAAACTGAAATTAATATTAATAAATGGTAAATAAATGCGGTAATTAAATTAAAATCTTTTTTTAATTATGGAGTAACTTTAAATTTATTAATTATACAGGATGTTCACGGGAAGCCGCTACAATAGCAAACTTTTTTATTTGAGTTTTTACGAGGTAGCTTAAACTAGAAAAGTTTCAGGACGTCACCTGCTGGATTTTATGGCAACATCAGAAAAACAAATGACTGTCATATTTTCGAGATTTTCAATTGTTTTCAACTTTTTTAAATGGAACGTTATATTTCTTAACATCGCATCGCATTCAAGGCGTCAAATTAATTATGTCTCTAAAATATTACTTTCCAAGGCCTACTATTTGACATTTTTAATATTGAACTAAATTTCACGAACTGATTAATCAGAATAGTTAACAAAACCGACAATTTGAAAACAATTTCGATGTTCTCTTGTTTCAACGCACACCATATTGTGTTCGCCAACAAAAAAGCTGTTATTGCTATCCACTTCCCGCGAACACCAATGTTTATGTACTAAATAATTCATAAAATAGTAGGCATTGGAAGGTAATATTTTAGAGACATAATTAATTTGACGCCTTGAACGCGATGTGATGTTAAAAAATATAATGTTTCATTTAAAAAAGTTGAAAACAATTGAAAATCTCGAAAACCTGACAGTCAATTGTTTTTCTGATGTTGCCATAAAATCCAGCAGGAGAGGTCCTGAAACTTTTCTAATTTAAGCTACCTCGTAAAAATTCAAATAAAAATGTTAGCTATTGTAGCGGCTTCTCGTGAACAGCCTGTATGTGCCAAGATAAGCATTCTTTAATAACACAAATTATACATACTAATAGAATCTATCAATTTTTTTAATTTATACACAAATCACAAAATATTTTATAATAACTGTTCATAAAATGTAGAAGCTTTCAATCTTCTTTTTCAAAATTATCCGAAAGTATCCATGGACAATCCTTCCTTGCTTATACAGTAGAGATCATTTCTTTCTTGAATTTTCTAGAACCCTCTATCGTTCGACATGAAACTCACTGCAATAATCGACAACGTAGATAGATGGCGCGACCAGACTAAAATCGAAGCATCGGCGGTTCTGACCATGTTCTGACGTAACAGTACTGAATTACCACTTCATCACTGACAACTTTTTATTATAAGTAGTTGAATATTACACGGGTGACCCGTAGTTTTTCATTGTTAAATAACTTTTCAGAAGTGCAGCTCTTTTGCAATTTGGTATTGCCATGTCAAAGCTAGAAACCCAGAACTTAAATAGGTACAATAAGAAAAGAATAAACCATATCTATGTCTCGGATCAACTTTCGTTAGGCTCTTTCGTTCGCACTTCGCAGTGGTGTTTAATGGTTTACTTTCAAAATTGTAACATTTTCAATAATCGTGTAACCTTATTTGTATTATTAAGGAGACGTCATGTTATAGATTAGTTCCAACTATATTACTGGCTACATTAAATGAACGGTCAACTTGTAGAAAATCGTCAAGTCAGTAAATTACGTGACCAATTTTCTGATGCAGTCCGACCGTTGACTTAACAATTTTGTGGAAGTTGACCGTTCACTTAAAGTAACCCTTGAGCTTTTACTAGTTTGGAACCGTTGGATCTGATTCTGACGCGTCAGAATCAATATATGACTATTCAATATACCGTAGCAATCAGTTGAAGAGAATAAATACAGTTTTTAGGAAATCAATTTATTGTTATGCTTGTTACACATCAATAGCAACAAGCGTTAACAATTGAAGTGAAATGCTTACAGAATAGATCTCATTATGTGTAAAACTTTCTTAGTGGATGATTTTGTTCTAAAAATTATTTATTAAGCAGAAGAAGATGTAGAAATCAGATTTAAATAAATAACATGAAATTGCAAAAGTGAATTTGTAATTGGAATAAGTTGCGATTTCTGCCACACAATTGGCAGTAGTGAAAGACAAATTGCGAATTTATCTTTACTTTATCTCTTCTGGCGGGCTGTCGAGTAGCTTAGAGGTTAGCATAGCCGACTTTTAAAAAAATGTACAACAAATTCTTTAACATAATCGAAGAAAAAATATATAAAATGAATTTTGAGAAAGTCGTTACCAAATACTGAAATAAGTAAACGCCAATTATCATTTTAATCAGCTTTCATAGACAAAAGTCCAACAACAGGGGCCCAATTCTTGAAATCACTCGACAAATGTCGTATGCGACATGACGTCAAAATGACGTAGACTCTGATACAAAACTATACAAACCGTTCGAAAATTGCGTCATTTTGACGTCATGTCGCATACGACATGATGTCGAACGATTTCAAGAATTGAACCCCAGGCTCTTAGAACCGTGTAAATTGTTAAAAAAAATTGTAAATAACTGTTTGCATAAGAGGAGATTCTCTGGTATGGATTAATATGTATAGCTATGATAATTTACTTAAAAATTAAAGAGAACTCTAATCCTTTTGTTTCTATGAAGAAAATGCTATTTAGACAAAACTTCAAGACACTGTTAGCGAAGGTAAGAATTGCCTTGTTTATAAATAGAAGTGTACAATGCTTATGCAGAGCAAGGGGGCAAATGTTGAGTTATCTTATCAAGTGTCGGCCGCTCGGCCACATTTGCGCAACTCAAATGTGCAGGTTCGTAACTTATCCGAATTCGCAACAGTATAGGGATATAAAAAAGTTGAGCTAAAAGCGGATGATACGATATTGCAATGATGCAAATTGATGCAGTCACCCATGTGTTCATAATTTAAGTGTCAGTTTTTTTTGTTGTTATCAAGCAAATTTTATTGTCCCATACCCAACGATTAATATTATATTACGTAGAAAAGTGAAGTTTTACTAAACGAGTTTGGCTTGTAAGTGCGAGCGAGCGTAGCGAGCGAGTACCTAACTTTTAAAACCATACGAGTTTAGAGAACACTTTTCTAACGAGTCGCGTATACTATTTTTCCGCATTTCATTAATAACTGTCACAATTGATGGACGAAAAATAATAGTAGTTAATAGTACGTTGCTATACAGTATGGTTGCTATGTTGTAAAGTAACCCATTACTGTACGATTTTGAGGATATTAATATGATACGTTATTGTATGAAATGCGAAAAAAATATTTACTGAAAATAACACAGCAATGCCATACTTAATTTTAAAAAGAAAAAGAAAAAAAGATATTTTCTAGTGATGTGATATTTGGAACAAATTAACCAGTTAAGTAAATATGTAATAAAACGTTTTAATTGGACAAACGTTTTCAAAATCAAGATACGTATAAGTTTTTTTATTAAAATTTTTGTCAAAAATAAATTTAAATAAAAAGTTTCTGAACTGCAGATACGATTTGCAGATAGAACATGTTCTATTTTTCCAATAGTCTTTAATTCGATTTAAATTTACTGCACAAATTAAATTGTTTAAGAAATTGAACCAAATCTTGTACAAGAAACGGTTTTTATAAGACCCTCTGAAAAGCGAAAGTGGTAGAGTAACGCATTTTGAAGTGTTTAAGTGATCACATCATTACATATAATATAATTCCGCTTTTATTTACGATTGTTTAACGCAAGAGAAAGTAAAAATCAATAGTATTAACGATTAATAGAGAAGTGTTAATTTGTACAACTAAAAGTGAAAATCTAATAACCTAATTCTAAAGTATATGATTAAAATGCTGATGACTGTTATTTTCGTATTTAATATTCATGAATTTTGGCATTCAATAAATAATAATCGTTATATGTATATTTATTTAATAATCTAACTCTAAAAATAACCCATTATAGGTTGCTTCCTTCAATTCAGAGAATTCTAAAATAGTTTGGCCACTGTTTTTAGCAAGAGTTTTTTACTACTTTCAAATATTTAGGTTGACACAACACACTTACGGCTGCATATTTTACGTGACTAGATTACATACATTAGATCCGCCTTGATTCGGCCCTGACTATATGGAATGTAGACCTTCATTTTCTAAAGTAATAAGAACCAAAGTGTAATTATTAATTAATAATTATATTACGTGACAATAATTAATTCAAATTAAGAATTTCGTTTTTAAATAATAATTTATTTAAAAAAAAAACAATTTTATAAACGATAACTGTCATATTCCTTAATTGTCTTGAGCAGTCTTAAGGTGTATAAAGTATAAAGTTCCAAAATGAATTCATAGATTTTGTTTACATACTTATGTATTTGTAAACGGATAGTTATGATAACTTTCAAAATCCCTCTTTGGGTTGCGATAACACTTATTTACGTACATAGATAATGCAGCCAGTGTTTAAAACATTTCTGGAATGTTTTCAAGAATTTTGGCGACGTGCTTCTTTTCCACATTTTTATTTTCATATATGTGATGGTCTGATCTATGTGTATTATCCATGTTATAGCTATGTTGATGGATAAAAGTTCCAAGCCATTTGTATCGGGAGAAAAATCAATTATGCTGTCAGAAATGATCCCTGCAAGAGTGAAATTTCTACTTTTTACTTTTTTCTACTTTTATAAGAAGAAGAAGAATAAAGTTTTCATCTGCGACTAATTAGAACTGAAACAGCATATCAATTAGCTTGATATAAACACTGTTCTATAAAGTATTAATACACAAATGCATCGGTTTTACACCAATTCTTATACTTTTCTGTAAGATTATATCTAATTTCATTTTCATGTGTCAAAGTGTAATGTAGTAACACAGATTTATTTCGCAAAACATCATTTATAAAAATAAGAACAAAAATACTTAAATCAGTATCTGGTCATTGAGAAGTACCTAATTGTTTCGGAGAATAAGTATAAAAAGGAAAACAAATTTAAGTTCAAAAGTAAATTAATACTAGACTGCTAATAGTAATATGATTTTTTCCATATAACATATTGTATACTCACACCGAAACATAAAAAGCAAACTATAAATTTTAAAAACAGCAATATTTACTTCACACTACGTAAACTTACATTACGTAAACAAGGTTGAACATCACATTTTGTTTGGAACTTCTAGGCAAAACAGTTTCACATTACTTGAAGCAGAGCAATGTCACAGTGAAAGTAAAACTTCACAGGTAGAAAAATCCTCGACCTTTAATCGCCTGACATCACACAAGACACAAGACACGGTTCGTTTAAAATCACGTGTGCATCCAAATCTCTACTTTGGCACAAATTTTATAATAAACGGTTTCTATTTGCAGAAATGTACATTTATCTTAATACTTATAAAACATTCAAGTAATTAACATTAATAAATGCAAAGTATGAGATTTATATTAAGTACTTACATATTATAATGCAGCAAGCATCTTCAACATTTGCATAATAATAATTATTATACGAAGTGAGTATTATAATGGTCATTACCGTAGCGATTAGAAACTAGGTCAATAATAAAATAGCAAAGTACCTGCGTGTTAAAATTATTTACGTGATATCATACTTGAAATAAACTACTTATTAAAACCATATAAAAAACATTTTGTCAAATAATTTATCAATGTCCTTATCAATCTTAATAATATGAAATATAATAATCTCTGTATAGCGGAAACACTTAATTGTATTGAATTTCTTGCCTCTGATTAATTCTGGTATCGAGGAATTCCAATGTATAACGTGTTTTAACAAAAAATGTGAAAGACCCTATCAGGTGAAAATTTGTAGTTTAAAACAAGCATTTAGAAAATTCACTTAAAGAACACTCAAAAATAGTTTCAACTCAAAGGTTTGTAGAAAAAGTAGGGAGTAATTAAGACGAACTAAGAAAGTTAAAACCTATGTTACTTGCGCGATAATGAACTTTCAACCTTCTCCTCTCCATTTTAATGCTGTGTGTTGATGTTTATCTTTTATATCACTGACTCTCTGTAAACTAATACTTTGATTTTGCTTGTTTTATATATATTTCAACACTTGTTCTTTTGTCTGCAACTTTCAGAGCAGAATTATCTCATCTTTACAACCTAATAAGGAAGGCGAAGAAATGTAAGTTATTGTTACAGTGGCAAAATTTATTTCTAATAATATCTTATTTAATAATTGTACCATTGTGTTAAAACTAATTATCTATCCTAAAGAACATACCTACAGAAAACAAAAATTGTGTCGAAATTTTATATAAGCTATTTATTTGCGATAACCCTATTTTATTTACATTATCGAAGGCCCAAAGAATTATAAAACCTTGACTTGGTTTTACTATCGTTAATAAAAATCTATTTACGAAAGATTAAACAAACGTTTAAAAAAATATCAATAAAGTATTAAAAAGTAGTGTGAATTGTGGGCAATAAAATAATTTAATTTATCCAAAAAGTATTGAACTTTTTCAGCAGTTTATAATCGAATATGTAATCATAGTATTTTCAAGATAACTGTTCATAGAAGCGAATATAAACATTCACGAGAAAATTTATCAAATAGGCAAATATTTATACAACAATTAGAATATGTTTTCAGAATAGTGAGATAATTTTATGCTTTTAACTTCGGTTAAAATAAAATGATTGAGTAATATTTTGGGCACATTTTATGCAATTTTCGAAATTTAAATAAATTCAAAACAGATATAAAATCCTAGAGTAATTTTATTATAATATATTGCAAAAATAATTTCATATTTATGATTGTCCTAGTTTTATAACGCAGTCACAGCCCACATCCTGATTTGCATATTGCTATTTTGCAAATATATTTTTTTTTGTTGTGAAAGGTTATCTCAGTTGTTGTGCAGTTTTAGGATTTAGGTCAAAAACATCCACTCGTTGATACTATTTCATCAGAGAGGCCTACTTTGTAAATGTTACAAGTCTATTACATTTTTTGCAACGTATTTCGTCTACAAGTCAAGTACGTTTGGAAATTGATATTGCCAAATCCAAGAAAGCAACTTATCTTAAAATCTGCCAAAATATCTCGCTTTGTAAATAAATACCCTAGATAGGGAATACTGATTTTATTGTTTTGACTCAGTGATAAAAGCCAGTAAACAAACATTCATTACTCAGTGGTAAAACAAAAGTAGGATAGAATAAACATTTACAGAACGAGAATTTTGAAATTTGTCTATTTTCAAGAAAAGGAACCAATATTTTAGACAATGTTAGGTTCATAGAAAGTATGATTTTTTTCATGTACAACAGTACAATACATTTCATATAGTCATGCAACAGATGGAAATCTATAAATTTCCAAATGTATATATTTGACACGTTAGCAAAATAGCATATTTACTATTTTATCTTCATAACTTGTAAAGAAAATAAATAGACGGAAACAAATTATAATTATTTATGAGAAGTTAATGTAACGATACATATTTCTTAAAACAAAATTTCTATTTTTTTGTAAAAAAAGAATCGGAACTGAGGCAATGTTTGGATATTAGTGATACTTTGTCAGCAAAGGATGAGAATATATTTGTTTTTAAGAATTTATAAAAATACTTTAGTTTTAAAACCACTTAAAATTAAATTCCCGGAAAAGAGAAAATTTTCGGTCTCAATTTTATAAGATGTTGTTTTAAATGCCACAAGTTGTGGATTACAGTTAAATAATATACCAACTCCATATAAAAATCAAGACTTTTCGATCTATTGCAATTTCAGCGAAATTTTAAATGATCAACAAGATGTTATTGTGTTATTTTTTATTTTTATAGATGCACGAACTAATCCTAGTACAATATTTTCTAAAAATCACTAATAAAAACCTTTCCCATATGTTACAAACTTACGAATGGCACTGTATAAACCAAGAGAACGAAAACATTCATCGTGAGATTACAATATGTTCACATACATACCTACTAGAAGATTTGGAATAAGTATGTGTAAGCGAACGTGCAAATGCGATTTAGAGATAGAACACGTTCTATTTTGTTCAAACAGTTTTTGATTAAATTTAAATTTCGATACAATTTGCTCCGTAAATTAAATTGTTTAAAAAATAGAACCAAATCTTGTACAAGAGATAGGGTAGGTAGACTAAAACTTCTTTTATATTTAAAATGAATAAATTTAAATTTTTTGGAAAGTTTATAAAAGATATCGAAAAAATATCTACTTTATTATGTGTTTTCACAATAGATAATTTTAAAGTATCATATATTAATTTTCCCTCAACTCAATTACATACCGTATGTTCCATTTTAACTTGAAAACGTACCCGCACATTTTGTTCGCATAGTGATGAAGCGAGCGGTTTCGTTTTATATCTTTTATTTTGTTTTGTGCCGTTTTTCAAATTTCAGTGAAAGTGGCGGTATATGCAATTTCGTAATTACCTCGTTAAACCCTTTCTAAAAACATTGCATAATTTTTTATTGTAGCTTTTCTAGTAATTAAATAAATACCACAAAATTGAATCAGACGTTATTGCGAGTATATGTATAAAGTTCTATGTGTCACATAAGGTGTCACATAAGTACATTATTAAATATTGTTTGTTTCTCATAAATTCTTGCTTAATGATTAATTTGTGAACGCAGACATTTCGAAAATGTGAACAGAAAACCAAGTTTTGTAAAAAAAATATCTTGCTCTAATAAATTATTGCCTATTTAAAAAATTATGCAATTATCTTTGTAAATGTAGAAATAAATTGACTTTATGACTTTAAACTGCAGCTACTTTGATTTAAATCGAATGAATAGCTTTTGAGATACAGGAATTCAAAGTCAAGGGTCAGAACTTTTTATTCCAAAAGTAACTGTTTTAAATCACACAATAATAAAATGTCTGTAAATCTATGACAAAATTAAATTCTTCAATGATATTTTTTTATTACTTATATTATGTAGACAGAAACAAAACTCAATTAATTAATTTTATTAATATTAAAGACAAAAAACAAAACTAAAATGACAAAATAAATACGCAAATGGGTTTAAAACCCAAACACAACTCAAGGTTATCGCAACAATTATCTTGGCAAAAATGTACTTGCCCGTGTTAAGAGCATTGCTGTCTCAATAATGTGGTAGTCAGGCAAAAATTTGGACACACCTCTCTCTGTAACTTGTAGTTGCCAAAGTCAATTTACCGTAAACAAGACGTGACTGGGTTTTATTGAACAAATTTACGATCCGAGGCAGGTAAGTTACAGTGCAGAAACCGCTCGAGTGTCTTTGAAAAAAATTACAAATAATCATCTCCATGGTTACAATCATCTTTTTAATAAAAATACATAACGGTCTAATTGACTTACGGAATAATACACATTGATAAGGATAATGTAATAATTAATGTGTTGCATTGATAATTATAATTAGCAATAACGTTTCTATTATTGTACTAAGTGCCTCAAAGGTTGCTTTAACTGTTACTAAAGTGTAAAGTGTTAAGATAATTCAGTGTTACAATTATTTAGGCAGATAATTCAAGAATGCATAAAAAAATACGAGGGCGTATTTTTATGTTATCTACCTAGCGACAAAACAAAAGAGTGACGATGTCAAACCAATTATTAAAAATTTGCTGTGACATTTAGAAGTACAGCCTCAATCAAAAGTAATGAAACGTTCAAAACCGAAACGCTGTAGTCAGAGTGCAACGGTGCTGCGCCAAAGAGAGGGCAACGTGTTGTGGGGTTTCGAAGGACTTCGAAAACATTCGTTCGCCATAAGGCTTCATCTCACTCGGTATCTTCTCTCTCTGACTACAGCGTTTCGGTTTTGAACGTTTCATTACTTTTGATTGAGGTTGTACATGTGCCAAGTTGTATTTAATTTGTGAGGCTTATAGAGATTTGGGAAGATTTATTTATTAATAAAACGAGTTAAATTAAGGTGTAACAACGTAGTGTCATAAAGTTCCTGACAAAATAAGGCAATGTAAAATAATTCAATTGACAATAATTCAGTTAGAAAAACACGATTTTAATTTATTTAATTTAGAAAATTTCTAATAATAATTAATATTCAAATGTTATTTACGTTATGTTTCGTATCTTAATGTCTTCATTGATTTTTAAAATCAATTTCAGTTTCTTCTTCTGGATTTAAACATAATAACAATAAACATAGGAAATAATTTTAAGAGTAGAAATCGGTATAGAATAGTGGAGATCAATGGAACGCTTCTATCTCTAATGCAAACAAATTTCATACTTTCTAATAAAGTCTAATACCAGATTAATATGAGACAAGAAATTATTTAAAAAAAAATACTAATATTACTAATAGTGGTTACATTTAAATCTCTTATTAGATTGATTAATCCCCTGATTAAACATTATTGGATTAACACAGATTATTATATTATGGATCGATTAGCGTTACACAATATTGAAGGGCACAATAAAATATCACAAATGTAGTCCAAATTTATATAGTCTAAAGTCTAAACAAAACAATAAATAAAAAAAACACTTTGATTTATAAATGTATTAATGGATTAATGTATTAATCAGAGAATTCCAATTACACATGTTTGATATTATTAATTGAAGTACATATGTACATAATTATTTTCAACAAACATTTGCAAATCTACGACGCAATGTTCAAATGTACGCCTGTTATGCGATAGGATATGATAACTGATTATTTCCGGGCTTTAAATAACTGAATTAAAAGATGAAAAAGGCAACACAAACTCAAGATACTATTTAATATTCACATAGTAAATTTTTAATATAGTTTTGGACATCTTTAATTCACAGTCAACGATTATACAGACAAATAGATATTGGTTAATATTATAAATACCATTTAATCTTGAGGAAGCTGTCAATGTACAAAGAAGTGTCGACTATTTCAGATAATTAAAAGATATCATCAGGATTATATTACAAATTTGTGGTATATTTAAATAATTTAATAATAAATAATAAAATGAAAGTTATAAAAACAGTTTAAGGGCCGATATTTCACTTGTGGATTAACTTTAAGATATGTGTTTCTTAGAAAAATTAACATTTTGAATAAGAAATTATAGGAAAGGAATATAATTTTTTTTCAGGCACATTTTACAACTATTTTATTCGTAAAACTGGAGTACCTACGATATCTGAAAGTAACTTCAGAATTTTTGTTTAATTTTTTTTTATTAGCTTTATAACAACTAACAATAATTAATATAGATTTAATTTAAAGAAAACAATTTTTTACGGATATCAGAATATGTAAAATATGTAGAATATGTAAAATGTAGAATATATACAGAGTGACTGTTAATTAACCCGACAAAATGAAACCATGATAAGAAGCGATGTCCGAGTGTAACAAAATTTTAACAAAAAATTCTTTCTACTTTAGTTTTCGAGAAATCATTAATCTAAAATTAGCCTCAAAACGACGATGCGCCTCTAGTTAAAAAGTCGAAGAGCAGATGAACGAAATATATGCTATCATAAAAGTTTTTTATAGTTTTATGATATGGCGGCGTAGCTTCTTGAACTTGACCTTTAAATGAAATTTTACATCTCCGCTTTTAGGTTAATGCCAGACGTAAAATACGAACTTGAAAATATTTACTTGACAAATGCATGCAGCAAATTACCTGAAGTAGATTTTTCCACGCAAAGGATAACAACGGTCACACTTTGAACACCTGCTTCGACAGGTAAACAAATAAATCAGTAAACTCATTCGTAATCTGTTTCGTATGTTAATTATTATAATTTCGTTTTGTGTGTGAGGAATTATTAACACAAATCTATTAAAAGTTTAACAAATTCAAGACGCGTTTACATCTCCACATCCTGTATTTTTTGCGCACTGGTCGTTCTACCGCACGCATTCTTTTTACTTTGAATTAAATTCTTAATTAATTATAAACTGTTGCTTAGATTTTTTTAAACATGGTCCCGTAATCTATTATTCGTTCATGTACGCGATTTAATTACAAACTGTACACGCATCACCGACGACGTTTAAAACAACTGTACATAATAAAGTTTTTATAGTCTAATAAACACAACTTGTCAGCGGTGAACTTCAGGTCTAATAAATCAGTTTCACATTTTCGGAGAAAACCGATTCGTTTAAACGATTCCTTGCAAATGTATATATTTGCTTTATTCACTCAACAGGTACATTCCACTAATAAAGAGAAATGTAATCAAGTAATAATTTTTTGTGGCGATAATTATGTATTGCCAATTAGTATTACCTAAGCATAATACTAGCAACGTTTAAAACAACAGATTGTAATAATTTTATTGTATCTGTGCAATAACCAGACGAATATTTTTCTATCAGTTGCCTGTCGGACTGGTAAAACTTGATTTTGAATTTTTTAATTTGTAATTATAAACTGTTAACAAGAATTTTTTAAACAATTTTCCCGTAATCGATAACATCGATTCTCTTATGCGCCTTTTTGTCGGTACAATTGTCATTCACCCTGTATGTAGATACACAAAATTTTTGGCTAAGTAGTAAATAAGTAGTGAATAATAAATAGAGAGATGAATTCATAATAATTTTTATAAGGTTTTCCTATAGCTAATGCACGCACGCACGTATCTTCATCTTTTATTATTACATGAGGTTAAAATGAGATGAGAATACACTAAGTGTATATTAGTACAGCCATTAGGAAAAGCCTTAGTTTTCAGAAAATACTTATATGAATTTTCACTTCATTTTATATTATAAAATAATAAAATAATATTTTAAGGAACAAACATTTTCAATTTATTTCTTATTTATAATTTTACATTTTAAATGATTCGTTTTTTAGTCAAGTTATTTACATACTATGTAATTGCCTAAATTCTACACATACCATGAAACAAATAGAAAAATATTTGGTAAAGAATAATTTAACAAAATTAAAGAAATTTACCTGCACATTTCCCATTGTCTGAAACGCCGTAAATACCAATAAGAAAACAACTCCCAGTAATAGAACATTCAAAAATTTTTTATCTAACATTTTCTTTTTTATTAGCACGCTACAATTTACACGAAACGTATTGCAGTACACCACTACGTAGTTAACAATCAACTGGTTGTAAATACCAATTCATATATTTTATAGCAGCGAGAGACTACTGTACTGACATCTCTCGGTTCCTAATCAGTAGCACATATCTACTTACTGTAAAACAATTGTAAATATTGTCCTCGTCTTGTGTATTTATGAACGATGTCGTTAATGCAATTGCTTATGACACTTTCGTTATCAGTTAAAATCGGAATCAAAATAGATTATATTTTTTAAATTATTGTTAGTTTTAGAAAGTTTTTATTTTTCTAAATAAAGTACACTAACTTAGGTATATTTGTTTATACCTCATACTTGTTTAGATATAGAACAACGCACAAAAATAATACGTCAATTAATTCGTAAAACAACATGCCATTAAATGTGGCATTATTTTTTCTAATATTGTTTCATTTGTTTCTAACAAGAATCAAATTGTCTTTACCCACAATTTGTTTCTTAAAACTGAGATACTTATTTGCTTTATTTTTAATAATATAATTAATTGACATCTTGAAATACTGTTATTGTATTTACGCAGTGCGTTTTTATAAAATATGTTTAGATTAAAATTCATCAAATTAAAAATCAAACTGATAAAAATAATTTTCTGAAATATTTCTTTATTGGTAATTCTTATTTACCAGAATGTTATTTCCAATTTAAGAGCAATAACAAGTTATTTAATTTCTTATTCCGAAAATGATGCGTTTGTAACGAGGGTATAAATAAAAACCTGGTCAAGTGGGTTGTGATCGAGAATTTTTAACATAAATTTTTAAATAAAGCTGAAGAAATTTTCTGCTTTTTCTGAATACATAGTTTTAATTTTCTGTCATACTAAATTATAGCTAAGTTGGTGACACCGTCTTGATCATTTATTTTTCTCATTTTTTAATAGTGATGGCGTATTTTTTATGCACCACCAATTTTTTTATCTTTTGCAACCCTATAAGCTATAAGCTGATAAAATTCGTGCAAGAAGGTGCACAATGGGTTCAACAAGATACAATTCAAAAAACTTTGGAAAACACAATGGAATGTGGGCTAAGTAATACGAGTAGTGGAGAATAAAAATTAATTTTGATTTTCAAAATTTAGTTTTTTTTTCCGCTATTCGAGGAGCCTAAAAGAGCTCCTGCCTGTAAAATTGACCCACATTCTCTCGCCTGAAGCAGTGCAAACATTTATTTTTATCATTATTTATCCTGAAGACCTTGTCAACATACAACGAAACGTGGTCTTTTAAATTAATTATAAAGTTATTCCGATCAAAATTATTACAAAATGTCTGAAAAATTGCAAGATAAGAATAAGGCAAAAATAAGTAAATATGTAACAGCAATTATTCAAAATGTTTCATAAATAACTAAAAGTTTTAGAAATTTTTCCAAGAAATTTTGATATGTGCTTTTATCGTCAAATTTCTAACGGAACATACGAATTAAACACTGTTACCGGTTACTGTTTTTTGTCTATTAATTTGTGAATAAGTACATACATAGGTACATTGTTAATTAAAGCATTTTATTATTCGCTGAAATTTATAATAATTCGTCGGACAGATTTTATAATCGTCAATGTTATAGCTTCTTCATGATTTTAAAACGATTTTAAAAGCTATGCACTTTTGTTTAAAAACTTTATTACTCAAAATTAAAAAAAAAGTTGTTTGTAATAAAATATCACTAATAACGTTTTCGATTCACCTACACCGGTTGCACTCAAGTGTATTTGCGTCTTCCTTTAACCCTATGAAATGACACGAGATGAAAATACTTTGAGTGCGCAAGTGCGGTCATTCGAAAACGCTATAAATAACAGGTCTGTTCGTTTGTATAGTTCGGAGTTACTCTAAAAGTTGTCAAATATAGTTTTCAGTCAAATTCGTTTCTCTCGCGCCGAAAAAACTTCGAATTTGACTGAAAACTACATTTGACAACTTCTAGAGTAAAGGCCAGTACACAATGAATTTGTATAAAACATAAGACATAAGACATAAGCCGTAACAGTAATTCGACCTATGTAAAGAAGTGCGCTGTAACACAATAGATCCGTAACAAGAACAAATAATATTTGTTTCTTACGACTTATGTCTTATGCCTTATGTTTTATGCAAATTCATTGTGTTCTAAGCTTAACTCCGAGCAATACAAACGAACAGACCTTACCTTACAACTTGCCCTCGAAATTTTAATTTGAATTATGGCGCGAGATAAATTTCAAAAGGATAGGTTTGTTCCAACAACAATTATTCTTGACTAAACGTCATTTTTCTTATTATCGGAGTAAAAGTGAAGTGATAGCGATGATGATTTTAATAATACTGTAACGATTTTACGGGTTCTATTAAATTTTATTTTAAACAAAACACGATATAGTTAATAAACTAATTTATTTAAAAGCAAACGAATTAACACTAACTTAAACAATAATTTATTTACAAACTTATACGTAATTTATTTTAACAGCCGAGCGAAAATGTAACACGAACTTTAACGCCGAACTGTCCAACGCTCAATTCCTCTCTCATCCCCGGTCGCGTGCTTTATAAGCCGGGGTCTTTTTTCGCGAACATTCTGGGAGGCGACGGACTGTCTGGTCTAGTTTATTCCGCCGTCAGAATTCTCTAGGCTGTCGCCTAAGGCGCGTCGACTAGACGGCTGTGACGCAAGAGACAATCTGACGCCGGCTGGTGTCGACGAATCATTACAATACACATAAAAGTGAGTTAAAAGTACGAAAATAGTAAATAGAGTGAACGCAGTGGAATAACCGAACCAGCACTGCCAATGCTATTACTTTCGTAATTGTAAATACTTTTTATTACAAAATTATTAGAATCTATTAAGTTTTGCATTTTTAATTTTTGTAGTTACTCTTGTAAAGAACTTGATAACATTATAACTTTAAAGCTACCTGGTTCAGGTAAGCGGATAGCATTTTGCGGCTCTCGCGCAGCATTTGTGATTGGCTCATATTAAAAATAATAGCAAATCACAAATGTTGTACGAAAGCCACAAAACGCTATCCACTTAACTAGTAGGTAGCTTTAACGGCTTTAACTTTACAAGATCGATAAGTTTCTTCATGGAGGTAGGAATATCTGGAGAGAGTTATACTAACATTAGTTTCTCGTCTAACCTGGTCATCAAATATGGCCGCTGTATGCCATAGGCAGGGTTGGGAAACCTACGTGTAAAAAATATTTTCTACATTACATTACGTCTAAATAGTTAAATGTAATTTTTACTCGACGTAGTTTATGTGAAATGTCACATTTCTAATCTCAAAATTGAACGTTCATTTGACGTATCTCAAATAAATATTGCGCTTTTGATGCTTTTTAATGCTCTTATACACTAATTTTATCCATTTGACATGAAAATAGATATTATATTATGTATAAATAATTAATTATAACCTGAAAATGAAGAAATAGAAAACAATGTGATTTTTACAGTAGTTAATTCATTTTTTACGACGTAGATAATTACAAAATCTACGCGTAATTAATGGGTATTTATACGTCTCATTATCTACGTCCCACCCTGGTCATAGGGGTATACAAGCGTTTTACAGAATTCTGGAACGTTCATAAATCAACAGTTGATCATTGTTTATAACACACTTACTACATTAAATTTAACTAAATAAGATTCGAGAAATGTCAATTGTTTGTATTCTATACGCTGGAGTTCTATGACTGACAAAATTAGCTGCTTTCGCGTTACCCACCTTGTGCACGCAAACGAACTCAAAAGCCAAAAAATTTGCGAAGCACACTTTCCAGTTGACGTTTCAATGTTCGCGTTTTACGCTCAATACAATATGTCCTTCTCCTGCCCCCTCAAGCACCACCTATTATTTTTGTGCTCGAAGCACATGATCCCTCACCTTGAATTCTGCCCTGATAGGGTGTCTACAAGATGACTACAAAACAAATACGTGTTATTGAAAAATAATTACTGTCAAATATTTTAACAAAACACTTAATTAAACAATTTTTAAAATTCATTTTCAATTTGTTGTACGTTCCTGTAAGTATGTATCTACTTAAAGCTCATGCATTTAAAAGTCAACTGTGTTTAGTGCGCAAAATTCAGAGCTAACGGGAAAACGCCTATTGCAGTCACGTAGGTGTTTTCCCGTTAGCTCTGTATTTTGCGTTTCAAGCACAATTGGGTTTTAAACGCACGATGTTCTTGTATTAGTATATGGAAACCTGCCTTACTGGAACGTGCGCTTCGTGATTTTTTGCACTTTTGCGCTCATTTGCGTGCACAAAGTAGGTAACGGGAAAGCGGCTTTATGGGTGCGTTTCATTTGCGCGCTCACGCTTACAAGCGCTATTTTCTGTGGTTCCATTTGGCGTTCAGTCGCTTAAGCTGTTATAAGCAAAAGTATTTCTTTTGGCTACTCTTTGCATAACGAATTCATAACCTTAAAAATATAACTTCAATAGTGATATTAATCCACTCACAGTTGCCGCAGCTGTTTCTAAACTGTAAGGTTTGTTTATAATCTGCGTTATCCTTACCTGACTATGATCTGTTGATCTCACACGTTCTGTTTGGAACATAAGCGCTTACGCTTTTGCGCCCTACCTCGATGGAATAAGCGATCGTGAGCAAAGATTAGCGAGTTATCGCAACCATCACGTTAACTTACCGTACACGTTAAAATTAACGTTTACGGTAAGTTAACGTGATGGTTGCGATAACTCGCTATTATGACGTTATAATGATGTTGCTGCTTCGTCATCTAGCGCTTTGTGAGCGTTTGTACAGCCAAAAGGAATGATTTAAGCACTGCTTATGAGCGCTCAAAGCATGTGAGCGCCCAAATGAAACACACCCTATAAGAATCTACACAATAGCGCCACTCGAGTATATATCACATTTGCCATTTTGTTTGATACCTACCGATTTGCAAATTACAGCAGCGGACAATAAAATCCGGGCAAGAGTTTGACATGTCGTGCATATTTAGACAAATTTGGTAAATCAGGCTTTTGTTAAAGTTCTATTTCTGTCAAAATAAATAAATAAATTTTGTATTAAACGTCAGAAAAACTAGTGACATTTTGTATATACGTATTAAACGTCAAAAATGTTAAAACGTGGTTTACATTGTAGAAATGACGTGCCCGGATTTTATTGTTCGCTACTGTACATTACGTTTCCATAAGGACATCAAACAGTATGACATGAACGCTTTGTTTGACACTGACGTTTAAGTGACGCTACTGGATGATAACTACTGTGTTGATGTTGCGTTAAATATGAAAGTTTGATTGGTACCTACGTGTTTCCTGATGTTTTCAATATTAAACCAATCCGTGAATTGTTCACTCTTTTGGTGGTATTAATAGTTGTCTTTTATTTGCAGCTTTGGTCAGTTCACTTTGAGTTAAAGTGAACTGATCTAACTGATCCGCTTTAGTTACAAATAAAACATTCCAAAGTCTAGTCGTCAAAATTATATTTTCATTCAAACGAAGAAGTCATTTTTAACAAGTATTTCATAAAAAGAATTAAGTAAGTGTATAATGACAGTTTTATTAAGAATTTGCATGTGGGATTGTTTAACGTTAGCTGCAATATCGTATCCCCTCCTAAACTGAACCAACTGATCTTTATATCCGGTAGGTGCAGCATCGGTAAGGGGAGAAGTGAACTGGGTCACTTTGGATTAGATCACTTCGACAAATAAAATAGACAAACCTAATGAAAATGTGATCCTGGGTAAAAGTGAACTGATCTCCGTTGCAAATAAAAGACAACTAATATTGACCACCAGAGGTCACCTACTTTATTTGATTTCGCGAATATACCATGTGATTATTGAAAACAGGCCTGAGTGGGCCATGAAATATGCAAACTTACGCCTTAGATAATATTACTTTTAAAACAAACGTCAAAATAATTTAACCTATGGTAATGTAATCACAATAAATAAAAGTAATGGAGTTCTCGTGCTACGGTTCTGCTGATGAAGACCCAACTAGGCCTGAAACAGCTGTACAGAGCCTGCTCGGGGAATCCGCTGCAATCAAAACCGATTTGCACAAAAATTTTCATCACAATAAATGTTCGAAATGATGTCCTTCACTTGTAAAATATAATTGCACTGTTCTTTTAAATTTAAACTTTCTAATAAAAACAGTTTTTGTTCATTAGAAAGCATTCTGGTCACAATTTTAAGAATATTTTTACATTAGTTCTTTGACGAATCTGGATATGAATGGTCATAAGTAAATTTATTTAAGACTCATTCGTATGGAGAATCCAAAGTCTGTCCTGTTTCCAAAAAATCACAGCTACCAAAGAAATAGAACATATAAGCTCGTTCTACACTCAGATACAAACACAAAATCCGGCAATTATTCTACATTTACGGATGTTAACAAACCACCATATTGTCCATATTCGACAAACTGACCTACCGCAAAGTGGTAACTTCCGTCAAATATGATTGCATTCTCCCACGCCGTTTATTCCCCCCTTTCTGTTGATTAATTTGTGAATAGATAACACAGTACAAAGTGAGCAGATTCAACTAAACGGGATTGGTATCAAAAAAGTCCCCAAATGGTAGAAAATTTGTGCTTTAGTGTTTGCATGCCTAGTTGAATTTTGTTTATATTTTGTGTCGTTTATCAGTTTGTTTCGTACAAACATGTATTGCATAATTTAGTATTTGAAAAGACAGTTAGAAATTATTCAAAACACAAGGTAAAAATCAAATAACAAATGTAAACAAAGTTTAACTAGGCATGCAAATTGTAGAATTTTCTTCCATCTGTATACCTTCTCGATACCAACCCCGGTTAATTGAATCTGTTCACTCGTTCACTCTGTATTTATTGTAAATGAAATTACTTATTTTAATGTATTAGAAATTTAAAATTCCTTTAGTGCCTTGTCTAATAGTAAAAAATATAATTAACCTACTTTTAATTTTACAGTGTACAAACAATTCTATGTAATCTCCATAAGTATATGTTTTTCACATTTCCGAGATACATAATCATTACATTGTTTTGCATAAAGCAGGGAAGTTATCATAACGTGATTCAGAACGGTTTCACATAAATCCCAACATGCTTATTACACAGCAACTGCACAGTCATTAGTGAGATAGTAAATGTGCAATCTTACAGTTGGTATAGCCGTGCAACTCAACTGACGTTAGTGAACGCGCCCTTACGTAACATGAGATAACCAGCTGTCGTCATTTTGTTTAGTGTCGCCATCTTCAAAGATATTTGCATAAGACTTGACTTGACAGTTAGGGTAAATCCAAACGCGAGTTGGGTGGGACATCGCCAATTAACAAAATAATTTAATAACATAATCAATTGTAAAATTTTGTTTGAACAAATTAAATATTTATGTTATTTATTGCACGTTGTAGATCAGCAATACAAACAAACAGAAACCGAGAACTTGTTGCGATAAAATCGTTCCGTCTAATTCATAATTCGTTTCAAATCTCGACTGTGGCGAGTAAATCAGCAACGGAAAGGAAAGTGATGTCGCTGATGTGGTGTGGTAAAACAGAAATTTGTTGATAGCTAAGGTTTATTTTGGTGTGCGTGATTCATCCAGTGCAATCAGACTATTTCCAAGCGAAGGATAATAAACACGGTACCCCAAGTGTAGCAGATCGATGTAGATAAAAGCCTCTTTCCATGGTCTCATCATATCACCTGCGACAATCATCGTGAAGATCTACAGTTCATGTATATTATTATCGATAAGACTTCAAGGGAATTCGATAAAAATAAGTCACCAAGAAAGAAACCTGTACTGATGTTTGATGAAGTATGAAGAAACAATTTTTTCGCGTGAAACAACTTGCAGATCAAACTTTTCTCAGGTATGCTCGAATAAACTTACTTAACTATCGTTTTATTATCATGCTTTGTGAATTTGTGCAATTTACACCGTCACAATGAAACCTAACCTTAAAATATGCGGATTATTCATTCTGTCTACAAACATAGACGTTCGCCGAAAAAGTTGCACAATAGGATGTTTATTGGTTTAGGTTTGTATAAATACCACTGGTGATTCTTATATATTTAGTAATTATTTATGGTAAAAGCTGGGGGGGGGTCCTCGTGAGAATCAATTTATCTGTCAAAATATAACTCATCTTAATGGGCAATTTTCATATCTCCCTTGCGCTAATTTTGCCATTATTTCCTTATAGTATTAAGATCCTATACTTTTGTTGTTCAAACTCAATTTTCTATATGAAATTGAACAAAAATAGGCAATAATTTTAGTTGTTTGTTTCTGTGTTTTAAGTATAGAAATAAAACACTTAAGTTTATACAATATTTACTTATTATTCCTATATCCCATATAGAACAAATAATAATTTTTCAGCATATGTACCATGCACTCAAATCACTCATTGCATCTACACTGTGATCAACAATGAATGAATGTGCTGCTTTGAAGTTTCTCATTGTCCGCACATTTTGTAGAAATTATATCCTGCTGCGAAATGAAAGATTGATAATATTTGGGAAATATTTCAGATGCAAAGCTTCAATCATTGTTGATGGCACTGAATTTCTCACATGGAAACATCTTTAAAAAAATAACTTGGAAGTCTTGGTGGTGAGTGGTTGCATTACTTTCATTTTTTTCTCTGAATCACTAATCACTGGATCACTATATCTATGCATATGGGTTGAAGGAGAAGTAATTTAGTATCATTAAAAGTATAGTATATTAATGTACAGGGTGGACCAAATTTGACACTTTTAATAGGAAACACCTGTTTTAGAAGAGTTAGACGAAAACTGACCTCGGCTTCTGGAATTTGATTTTTAAGACAAAATTAAGGGTAAATACCGCATTTCGATATCTTGTACCGCTTAGGAGCCACAGGGAGTTTTCAAAATTCTACGATTTCTAAAAACCTCTATGAGATTCTTGTTTATAAAAATGTTTCATTTTTGACGAAAATTAGGTAGTCTTCGCTAGGAAAGAAAGGGAATGGTATTATGAATTTGGTAGAATCGCCTTAAGTGCGATTAAAAATTTTGTGTTTGTTATTTTTAATGAACTTAAACTTTATACATGTTTTGTTGCGGTTTTGTGTCAATAGTCGGCTTACGGAATTTGCACGACGTTTTCTCCATTGTATTTTCAAACTTACTACATAATATAATTGAAAACAGGGATTAAAATAATTATACTACTTACCAATTATACTACTTAGAGATGATAGTATTTAATTTGTTGGAAATATTTGGAAATCGACATGGGACATGACAATCATATTTCCATTTCATCGCTGAAAATGTTTTGCTTTAATTAAAGGACTAGACCAGGGCCGAGCACGGTAGAGGAACAGTTCCACCACCCCTTATATCAAGCTTTCAAATAAAAAAACTTCTTAGGCAGGCGATGACTTTCTTTTACTCCATTAAAATTACATGGCATCAAATGTTTTCATGGCCTGCCTGAAAACCCTTTACTTCTCTGCAAGTGTTTCGCGCTTATTCCCGTTTAAATTGAAATCGGCACGCCTACAACCAACGATTAATACCTATTATTTTGTACACTCTATTAACATCTATTTGTACAAACTATTAACATTTGGTAACGGAAATATGTGTTAGTTTAATCGTTATCGTTTATGGTGATATCATTTGTGGTAATTTTTTAAATTTTTTATCAACTCTTGCCATGGAATATGGACGGTATGTCTTAGCTTTACTGTGAAACAGCATCAAGGAATGCAATGACGTACTTTTCACTTAAGCTAAGACATACCGTCCAAATTTCATGGGTTGATAAAAAATTAAAAAATCACTCGGTATATTACAGGTTTCAAGCCTGTCACAACATTTAAAGTCCCCGGTACTCGATAGGGATTTACTTGTCTCATTGCATTACCTATTTTTATTAAGGAATTAACGAAATTTTTCCACTAACAACTAATTAAGCAAGTAATTCTTTTACAAAAAAAAAGGAAAATATACCGGAGTAAACAGACGAGTGACGTTAAAACAATAAAACGCAGCATATTTTTTTATGAATTGCAAAACTGAAATTCGAAACACGTCAAATTCGGGACAACTGTCTAAATTTCGGAACAATCCCGGAAAATCGGAATGCCTGGCAACTCTATCTACATATAACAAGATTGTTCTGATTAAACGTAAATGCGGAAGATACCAAGTCGCACGAAAATAGTGCCGGCAAAATGAACAGCTCATAATTTTTCCTTTTTATAGTTTGTGAAAAGAATAATATACGTCTTTTAAATGTAGGTATTTATGTATTTTTTTCTCCCACATTTCATGACGTTCTTTTTTAATTTAAAATAAATTCATGCGGTGCTGGTGTCTTCCGTATTTGCGAAGACTATAATTATTAATATTATAGCATAATATTGGCCAGTGATTGTGTAGTCATGTTGTAAATAATCAATCACTACAATTCCTTCAACAACACAAAACATTTAATCATAATTTTGTGATATTTTACGTTCTATAAAATGAATAATTCCAAATGAAAGCCACGTGATACAAAATTTTATATTGGAAACACAGAAGAGTTGGTACTCATTTTTTAAACAGAATCTTTACCCTGTACCAGTTTAAGTAGCATGCTCTAGTAGATAAAATTTAAAATCTCAATTACTTACATAATGAAAAAGAAAAACACACACACACGCACAATATGAAAGGAAGAACATAATTATTATTTCATCTAGGGATGTTTTACTATGAACCTCTTTATGTTAGTACATGTTAACTATCGCCTTTATATTAATTTTTTAATTTTATTGACTTAAAAATACGTTTCACAAAGACATTTTGTATAAATGACCAAGAATTAATGTGTTGTTTATTCATTTTTTATTTTATCATCAGTATTGTTAATTACATACAGTGGACTTTTATAAAGTTCGTAACAAATGGGAAACACTTTTATTATTGATTTTTGCAAAAATTTTCTACTACAGTTAGTGCATCAATCAAAATAAAAAAACAACACAATTTCATCTACCCACTCATTTAAACTATGACTGAAATTTTGAAAAATACAAATTCACGAAAATGAAAAATTGCAATAATTCAAAAGTTATTAATCTTTTTCCTCTAGATTCGCTGCACTCTTATAAAATTAAGTGTAATCAACAACACAACAACCCACAGTACAATACAATATTTTGCAAAATATTATATTTAGACACTGTGGGTTGTTAATTACTTTTAATTTTATCTGAATGAATGTATCGATTCTAGAAGAAGAACATGAATAACTTTTGAATTATTGCAATTTTCCATTTTCGAGAATTTCTATTTTTCAAATTTTTAGCCATAGTTTAAATGACTGGTTGGATAGAATTGTGTTGTTTTTTATTTTGATTAATGCACTAACTGTAGTAATCCTTTTTTTTTGCAAAAATCAACAATAAAAAATTTTCCCATTTGTTAGGAACTTTATGAAAGTCACTGTATATGGTGGATTTACATGTGCTGAAGGTGTAGGAATGATTATTCTTAATCAAATGATTAAATTTAATTGACCCAGCAATACAGTTATACCTAATATCTTACATTTTTCGTTTGTGCAAACGTTAATGAATTTTCTTACTTTGAAAACACCAGGAAATATTCAAATTTAAAAGCGAAACTAAACACTCAATTTATAGATATTGCTTGAGTTAATTGAGTGCCTAATTATAATCAAGGCACTTAAACGTCTGACGCAAGCTTATTCATTACAGTTGTTCATTACTCATTTATGTTTTAATCCAAGTTATTTAAGAGTAAAGGAAAATATAAATTATTTATTTGCTAATGTGTTTTTCTGTAAACATTTCTTGCTTAGCATATCTCTCCTCAACTTTAAGAATTAAAGGGCCGTTTTCATAATAGTGCTAAAGGAGACTTTAATTTAAAGTCACTTTAAGCGTAAGAAAAGTAATGTGTTTTTATAGGTTAAAGTCACTTAAATTTAAAGTTCTATTATGAAAACGGCCCTTGTCTATTTCAGCAAGTTATATCTTTTGTGTGTTGTTTTATTTTATTGTGTTTAATTACCTATTATAAATTTGTTATTTTGAAATTCACTGCACTTTTTCTTTGCAACTTGCATTTTTATATTAAAATGTTTGACAAGAAGTACACTACGTGAAAGTTTTATAATTTTTTTTTACTCTTTCATAAAATTTGATCTTTTGCGTACTTTATGGTTTCTGAAATTCCTATACTCGGTTATATTTACATTTCCCCAAATTTAGTTAATTCACAATGATGCAGAGACGTAAACTTACCGAATAGATTTTTTAAGACCAAGAAAATAAAAGTAAAGATACAAAAACCTTTTTGTATGCTCGAAAAATAATCATATCATTCCTATATCACCTACTTATGCGTTCGATAAACACTTTCTGATATGATTAACTTATTTAATAAACGCTGCTCAAATAAACAGAAATTTATTATTTGATAAGATCGCTCTGTGATTCACCGAAAACGCGTTTTACTAACTTTGACTGACCTTATTTGTTTAGGGCCGATAAAAGTGAAGACTTGAATTATGAGGAATTACAAAGCGCTGACAGGAAGATCGAGTATCTCAAGGGGGCGCTTACCGCAATCTCCAAGAAGATACCCTCTGATGGGCCAAGTCAAAATGAGACTAGTGAAAAACGTCTGGTAAGAAGGAATTTTAAGTAAAGTTACGTCGAGTTATTAGATGAAAGTTTTAATTAAGACTGGGTGTTTAACTAGCTTAATGAAGTGTATTTTCTCTAATTTAGCTTATATAACTAATTAGACTTGCAAGAGTTCTGGTAATTTTTCAAAATGTAATATTTTGAGAAATATATACTAACCAATGATTACGTGATAAAATAAGTAATCTAATCTACATTAAACAAAGCTACTAACTTATAAATATAAATGTGGTTATCGCTTATGTTATTTTCCGGTAGAATCAAATTTTCCTGAGTTAAACATTCAAAAGTAAAAACTCTTTAAAATATAGAAATTAACTTAATAGTTTCGCATTTCTTAAATGTATTAAACTCATAATTTCTTGCTTCTTACAGAAAAAATATCCTGAATATCAGCTGGGTATGGTCCTACTTGATCAAGCCTCAAAAAAATTCATAGAGGGCCACGAGCACAATGGCAAATCTGACGATGCTTGTGAGCTATTCAGGTACATACTAAAATCAAGCGGGGAAGCAGAGCACAGTCTTGCAAATGAACAACTAGAACATGAAATAAAAATCGAGAGTTTAGTGAGTAAGCCTCTTCTGGAAGTTCTAGAAAAGGAAATACCCAACATCATTAAGCTAAAACGGAATCTTAACAAATATATTTTGGATAAAGACTCGGCAAAGAGTAGATACAATGTAAGTTAATACAACTCAAATTTATGTTCACATAGTAATTAAATGAGAATTTTTGCAGGCTGCCAAACATGGACAGAAAACAGAAAGCATTAAGCTAGAAATGGAAGAAGCCGACATGAAAGTTGAACAGACCAGAGATGCGCTGGCCGCTGAAATGTTCAGCGTATTGCGGAAAGAAAATGAGCTGTCGCAGTACATATTGCAGATACTTAAATTGCAGAGAGCCTATCATGAAAGTGCCTTAAAAACTTTGGATGACTATATTCCTGATGTAGAATCTAAAATAGGTATTGTTGCTTGCTTATAACTGTGAACTAACAAAAATATTACATTTTTTTGTCTTGTTTGTTTGTCTTAGGAAACAGTTTCATTAAGCCTGTGTTTGGAACATCATTAGAAGAACATCTGAGGGTTACCAAAAGAAAAATTGCTTATCCTTTAGAAATATGCATATGTGCACTGACAGAGTTAGGCATGTCTGAAGAAGGATTATTTAGAATGGGTGGAGGTATGTCTGTAATAATATATCGAGGATTTGGTGCCAAGGAAAAATAACTGATGAAAATATATTTTTGAGAAAATTAGTTAGCAAATTTCAACAAATTTCACATTAAAATCATAGATTACCTGGAAAAGATTTTTCTGCAGCCTTGATAATTTAACGGAATCACATAGTTTTACAGAGATTTCAAATTTGGCACTGAACCCTCAATATAACGTAGCAGATTAATTTTTTTTTTAACAAACCAAACTAAGGATCATTTTCTAAAGTAAGACTTTAATGTAAAGTCACTTTAAAATACAAAATACGTTTGTTTTTATTCTTAAAGTGACTTTAAATAATAATAATAAGAAAATAAGCCTCCTTTAGTGCTATTATGAAAACAACCTTTAACCACAGTATGAGATTCTATACAGTAGAGACACTTGAATATAACTGTCACATTTGCTATTTTGTTTGATACCGGGTATCAAACAGAATGGAGTTTTTTTTTTTGACACTAACATTTAAATTTCCCCACTGAGTATTTACTTATACTGTGCTTTAACTAAATGAACTAATATTAAAATAGATGTAAATTTAATTAATTAATTAATTGAATCAACCGATTTTTTGCTATTTACTATCAGTTAAAAAAAAAACTATATAAATTAATTTTCTTAAAAATATTTCACGTAAAAAAGAATTGTAAAAAGCAAAAGAAAATGTTTTATTCAACATTTTTTCGTTGTGATTTTTGGACTGCAACTCTGTTTAATATTAAATAAAAGGGAAATATTTTTGTTCTATATTTTTGAAATATGTACATATATAGTTCTGTAATAAGTATTAATCTTCTTAGGTTTAACCCGAGTGAAGAGGTTAAAATTGTCAATAGATTCTGGCTCATTTTCTTGCCCACTCCTACCAGAATACAGAGACGTTCATGTAATCGCAAGCACATTAAAAATGTATCTGCGTGAATTACCTGAGCCAATCCTGACTGCTACTTTATATAACGACTGGATAGAATCCATGAAGTATCCAGAAGACCAGAGGCTCACTGCTGTGCAGAAAATTCTTAAGAAATTACCCGAATGTAACAGATACAATTTATCATATTTGATGCAGTTTTTGGCAACACTTTCCAAGCACCCGGAAACTAAAATGAATGCTTCTAACATTGCTATTGTGATTGCACCAAATTTGTTGTGGCTTGACAAAGAAATGGACGCAAACATGACTAATTGTGCATTATTAAATATGATCGTGGAGTTTTTTATTAACAAAGTAGATGAGTTGTTTACTGATGATTTCAATCAAAACCTAACTATTAGTGCAAGTGATTTATTGCCAGAAGAATACGAATTCCAAAGGCCATATTTACCCAACTTAAAGCTAATTAACGAGAGTGACAATGTTCATTTAGAGACTGCAAGCCCTAAGCCACAGCACAGGCGAAAGAAACCGATTGCTCCAGTTCCTCCTGCAAAGACAGATTTGGACTATTCAAACGATCGGAATGCTTTGACCGCTTCGTATCCTTCGGGTAGTTCAACGTTAAGTCGATCACATAAAGTCAAGTGCACAGAAAATTCTTTATCGCAATCAACCACTGCGATTACCGACTATGAAGGAGTCCAAGCAACTCCTAAAAGGAGGAGTCTGGTCCTTGATGACGATAATAGCAGTATACATAGTAAATATTCAGAGGCGTCAACTGTACCCCTAGTCAATTTTGATGATACAAAAACAGTTGATCATAAGTATGTTATATCACAATCGAACGCAAATATTCAACTCTCGACAGCCAGGCCTGTACAACAAGTCACCGCACAAATAACAAACACAGAACTTCCAATGGTAGCAAATAATATACATCATAAGTTTACACCAAGTAATACCTCGCCTTCAACTTCCAATAATAAACCAGTAGCAGCTCCAAGAATGGTTGTGTCAGATAGTGAGAAAGGCACTAATCATAACCTAAACTTTAAACCCGAAAACACTATGAGTAAGTCATTAAACTCAGTTGAAATCGATGGTGAAGTAGTTCAAATACGAACTCAAAACCGTGAAGACGGAGGTGATAAACCTAGTAAGCCTGCTATACCCGTCAGGCCAGCTTCCTTACGAGGGACAACCCGAACAGACAGTGGTGTAGACCCGACATTGCAAAAAACGCAGTGTTCTGTATATAGCGTAGCGCACAAACAGCAGCCTAGTATCGTCAACATACCCAACCGTGAGAAATTCCAAGCCGGTCACGACAACCAAATAGCTGAAAAGGAAAAGTTTTTGGGACATCAACCTGAGAGAGTTCCTGCACCAAGGTCGTCATTAGAAAATAAGTTTAATGACATTAATTTTAATTGTGATTCTTTGAGAGGAGGTAACATTAATAGTAAGCCTGAAGTTCCGTCTAAACCACCGCATATGAAGTCTAATGAAATGTTGAACAGTGAATTACCAGAGCGGTGTAATGGCAATGCTAAACCTAGTCATATACGTACACGTTCTGATGGAAACATCATTGATACCAGCAACCTTGTTTCCAGTGCACCCGTAAGTTTATTAACAACTCCTCCTTCTCCTAAAAGCTTGAATAAGCCCACGCAACCTCCTCCTCCGCCTCCGATTGTTAACAAACCCAAATCAGATGATAGTACTGATTTATAAGCCTAAATTACTGGCCCATTATTACAGCTCTAGTGATTTGGTGATGATAAATTTAATGTGACATTTTATTCTAACGCCTGTAAACTTTGTACAATAGCATAATTTTATATAGTTTTAACAGAATTATAATGACTGAAGTTGCAAACTTATATTTATATTAACCTTTATCTCGTGTATTCGTTAGTCCTTTATGTACCTTTCAATTCAGGAAAAAGAAATGTAAATTTGATATTGAATATGTCTTAGAGAAATGAATTTTCTGTTGTTGGGAAACCTCGTGTTTGAGTCTTCAACGTTATTGATATAATTGGTGTAAGTATAAAAAGATCTTCAGTTGTTCTTTAATGATGAATCAAAAACTGAATTAGTTTTTAGTACTGTTTTGTCTGAAATGTTTGTTATGTTAATTATATTTTTCACTCTTTACACCTAGTATGGCCTTATTTTACTTGTAAGTCTTGGACGGAAATACTTGATTTCTAAAGAAGGCAACAGAAAATACATTTCAAGCTTTTGTTCTTTTAATTTTTTTATTGTTTGACGCCAAGTGTAGCACAATATATGTAGTTTTATATTAGTAGAGTAAATTTAATTAATAGTTGACTCTATTGACTTTAATAAAAGAAAATTGCTTTGCTTCGGTTAGAAATGATAGAATAAGAAATCAGTCACTTATTCTCTGAAATTTAGAAGTTTCAGTACTTCTGCTTTGTTATGCATTTGTAAGGTGTAGAGGCAGCTAAGTGGCCTTTAAAAAGAGCCAACCAACAAACAGCTGTGACTCTTATTTAGTAATTCCTTAACTTACGCTAATTAAACTATTCCCCTTTTCACCATGTAATTTAATAAAAAATTTAAATTAAAACTATATTTCTACATTTTAATGATCTGTATCATTATTTATTAATATAGGCAAAGTAAAGGTCAGGACTTGATTAAACAGAAACAATCATTCCTTTAGCATTTGTTTTGTAATTACCAGCCGTAATGTGTACAGCACACTGTATTGCATTTTAAATTTGTTACTGTTAGAAATGAGTACTTTTTTATTACTTTGACTTTTAATGAAAAAAATTAAAAGAACATATTTCGTCTTCTTGCAATAAAGTTGCCTAGCTTATAAAACCTAAGTGAAATATGTAAGTCATTTATTTAACTTTCTATTTTTATTTCAATAATGTTACTTTTTCATTAAATAATATTAATAAAACTTATAAATGTATATTTACTAGTTTTATTTTTTAGCTTAAAGTAAATTTATTATACAGAATGTCCCAACAGTGTTCTCGGGCAATATCTCAACTACTGAAGATACAAAGTCTTCAATTGTAGAGGTCTACAACATTGCTTTCATCTATACAGAGTGAATCAAAACTGGCGTCGGATACAACTTTTTTATTTCAAATGGTACACCGTATACGATGTCAAATTTGAATCAGTCATAAAATTCTACACATTGTCAATACCTAAACCTAACCATTGAGATATTTAACATTTTGTCTAAAAATTGCAGTCACTATTTTATTGATTCTTATTTTATTTATTCTGAACTATAAGGAAAAACCTTTTGCTACAGATCTACAGATGCAGTGGATACTTAAGCTTATTATTAAAGTCATTTATTAAAAGTATTTTTATCAGGTTCACAGCTATCCGTTTATACGGTTGCGTTCGTCTGTCAACGGATGTTCCATTTTTGCATCTATGCGGATAAATTTGACAGTTGGCTTGACGGCGCGGCGTTTTGTAGTTGACTGTTGAATACGTGCATTACTACGTCCGCTTTAAAGACAAAACTTCAGAATTAACTCATATCATGGTATATATTAATAATAAAAAATTGCAAGCAAATGAATACAATCATATGAGTTACAAATAAAATTGATTTAAAAGCCCTAAAATGTAAAATCCCGTACCTAACCTCTACGTCACTATTTAAAAACTATGCTGTCAACGGAAGAAATCTCCGGAAAAAGTTGATCTTGAACCAACTTCTCCGGACGCCAGATAGAATGTGACCATATCGATAAATGCGACCTGTGATTGGTCAACGTATTACCGGAGACGTACAAACGGATAGCTGTGAACCTAGCTTTACAGAGTGATCATAGTAATAAACAAAATATCAGACTTTAAAAATGACAAAAATCAAATTTCTTAAAAAGCATACCCTATATTCTTCTATGCTAAATTGTTCATTTAGTAAAATACTATCAGTTCTGTTAAATATCCCTTATACCTGCCGCTATATTTTTTGAGATTTTTTTGGGTCTTGGGCGTTGGTGAGTTGGGCCACAACAGCAGATGATCCAAAAATTTTATGGGTGAGTTGGGCCACAATTTAACAAGGGTAGGGAAGAATGACCAATAGAAAAGAGAAAATCATATTACGCAATGATAATGAAGAGATAGTGAATCCTAAAGAAGTGGCTGAAGAATTTGGAAAATATTTCTCGAGCGTAACCACGACTGAAATGACACAGCATTTCGGAAACCAAATTTCGAAAAACTGCACGACAAATGAAGTAAAGACAAATACCGTGTTTTTTTTATCCAGTATCATCAGAAGAAGTTACAGATGTAATAACAAATTTAAGAAATAAAACCAGTTATGGACCAGATCGAATACCCGCTAGAGTCATCAAACACGTCAACAAACTTATTAACAATCCACTCTCAGTACTCATTAACCAAACAGTAACGGAGGGAAAATTTCCAAATGTACTAAAAACAGCTAATATTATTCCCGTATACAAAAAAGGTAATCCAGAAAATGTCGAAAATTAACGACCAATAAGTCTATTGAATACTTTTTCAAAAATAATAGAGAAAGTAATGTTGAATCGCATCTTACTGTTCTTGGACAAATTTAGATATCTGGATGACTTTCAACACGGATTCCGTATTAATCGTTCTACAGAGACAGCCTCGATAAATTTTTTAAACTTCATCCTTCAGGAAATCGACCGTAAACAGCATGTGGCTGGTTTATTTTTTGACATGTCACGAGCGTTCGACAGCGTCGACCATAAATTTATTTTGGAAAAACTTTTGCTTGCGAATACGCGGCAATGTACTGAAATGGATAGAATCGTTGTTAACAAATCGGAAAATAAATGTTTTCATTGATGATAGGGTATCACAGGACTTCAGTTTGAATGAGGGCGTCGCTCAGGGATCTGTGTTGGGGCCGTTAATATTTATCTTATTTATCAACGATCTACCAAGAGCTACCTCTGAAGGACTTCTGATTAATTATGTAGATGATTATTCGATTGCAGTTTCGTCTTCATCTGCTGCATCCTTAACGTTAACTGTGCGGCAAATTATGACCCAGTTCAAAACGTGGTGTGACTCCAACAAACTAATACTAAATATTGACAAAACTCAGTGCTTATATTTTAAAAGTAGTGTGTCGCTTCCTCTGCAGGAACTTAACATTACATCGAATGTAAAATTCTTGGGACTTTTCCTAGATCGTGATTTGACTCGGAAGAACACCTTGACCACGTTTGTAAAAAAATTGTCAACTGCTTATTTCGCCATTAATAAACTCAAGAATATCAGTGCTACTTCAGGTTTATTACGCAATGGCTTATTCCCAAATAAGTTACAATGTAATTTTATGGGGACAAACCAGTAATATAAATCGTGTATTTTTAATACAGAAAAGAATTTTGCGCCTTATGTTTGGATTAAAAGCTAGAGAAACTTGTAAACCAATATTTTCTGAAAATTGTATTTTAAACGATTGCTTGTATACTTATACATATATATTTAAGTGTTGTCTTCATGTTAAAAAATTCATTCACGTCTATGAACGCAATGCCGATAACCACAATTACATAACTCGAAAAGGTGACCAGTTAAGGATCGCAATTCATAGAACAAGTCTCTTTGAAAAGTCTCCATATTATGCGGGCATTCGTCTATATAACAAGCTATCCAATTTTGTAAAAAGACACAATCCCTTTAATAAATTTAAAACCACGCTAAAACGATTCTTAATTGAGAAATCATACTACAGCATTCAGGAATATTTAACTGATGTCATCTAATTTTGTATCTTATTGTTAGTTATATTTAGGAATTGACGTACCATATATACTTTATGTATCGTTTGGTCAATAAACTATTATTATTATTATTATTAAAGGATTAAAGAAATAGACAAAATAGGAATAAACAGTTTATTTATATTAACAATATATTTATAATAATAACACTAGGGAACAAATTTTAAACATTCGTCGACAACTTCAAAAAAAATATTTGTTTCTAGTTACATTCATCTCACTTAATAAAAAAAAAGTATTAGAAAATCTGCAGCACGTCTAGATATGCAGTTTTTGAAATAAATCAAAAATTACTAAAAACGAATACAAAATATTAATATTAAATTATTAAATAAGAAAATATTTTTATTAAAAATTTAGTTGATTTTAAACGCAAATATTTTTTTTATCAAACGATTCTTAAACTGTATTAAAATATAGTTACAATAATTATCCAAATTTAAATGACTTTTTTTCTGCTTTTAATTGGGTGTTAAATCTTCTCGTTTCAAGAACAAACAAAAATTCCCCATCATAGCCGGATCCCGTCATTCTTGATATCTGGTTTCCATTGTTCTGATTTCTTGATGAAACCTTTCACCTTGTTCGTCGCCGACAGCGCCGAGATTATTAGGAAAAAATTCCAAATGAGAATACAGAACATGAATTTCTAATGACATTCTGCGTCCTAAAGCTTTATACGATTGCAGCAGTTCATTTATTAAAATTTTATAATTTTCATCTTTCTTGTTTCCCAGAAAGCCTTTAACTACATTAACAAAACAATTCCAGGCAGTAAATTCTTTTTCGTTAAGTTTTTGGAGAAAGTTAGAGTCCTTAATTACCTTTCTTATTTGAGGACCTATGAAAATACCTTCTTTTAGTTTAGCATCACTAAGTTGAGAAAAAATTGTCCTTAGAGATCTCCATGCATAGTTCTTACAATAAACGAAATAATATTCCTATTTAAATTGTTTCCTTAAAAATTTTAATGAACGGTTTACGTAAATAAGCCTGTATAGTACCAGTCATATTTAAAAAAAAATCTGACGTGCAGCAATACTTTTTATGCCCTAGTATGTGAATATGACTTAAATAGATTAAAAATTTAAGGTGTTTATTAAAGTTGCCTGACCTGTGTTCCCTAGTGTAATTAATGCAACATCAGAAGAGGTATGTCACAGTTGTTAAGGATAATATTTCATCAAAATTTATTTTACAAAATGAAATCTAGATATAATTTTTTGTTTATATTCTCAAATTTTTTCATTAATGTAATTTTGCTTACGTTTTATTTCTGATCTGCTTTTTTTCGTTAATGTTTGAGCAGTTCTAATTTTTACATAAATTTCAGTTTGTTCTTAATGTAATAATGATATATATCCGAAATATGCGAATAAACTTTTGCACCACACTTCCAATTACAGCATCTCCAACGAATCTTTTCACATTTAGACACATTGGCTTTTGAAAATTTATAATTATTGAAGACTAACAATTTATGTCTCTTTTCACTTAACATTGATTTAGTTGTATCACCTTCAATTTTTTTTAACTCGAGAAGAACACCACAGACGTCTGCTTGGATCTTACTGTTCTCACTGGCAATAACAAATTAATTAGACATTTACTAGGATTTTATTTAGTCCCTTGTCATTACATCTACCAACCAGATTACCGTTTCGGCCCAACTCACCCATCTTACTAATCCCTACATTTTGCTATTAGGAGATTATCTTTGCGTTTGTGGCCCACCTCGCATACGCCCATTTAATAATGGCTTATGCTTACAGTAAGCTTGGTGTTAAAAATAAATAAAATAATTGCTGCAAATGGGAGCTTTTAGATAAAATAGTGTTGGAAATGTAAATTCTGCAAGTCGTAGTCGCACATCGTAGTAGCCAGTACGTTTCCTAAGTGATGATAGTTTTGTTAATTATGAACTATACACACGTTATAAAAAGATTATAGTTCTGTTAAAATAAATGTCTTGCTATAATCTACGTTTTTATTAAGCTGCTCCACCGCTGCATTACAACAAATATCTCCAGAGCGGTTTCACGAGATGATGGCAGCAAAAACGTTATTAATAAATTAAAAACATTTCTAAATTAGAAGTTATCGGAAACACTACTATGAAAATAGTGGAATTGTTTTTCTTACATAACGCGGGGGTAGGTTACGCTGAAGGAACCCCGTATCCCATCGTACATAAATATTGGCAATTCAGCGGGATTTAATAATAATAGAAATAAAAATAAATAAAAATCTCATCCTAGAAGAGGTCACCTACATAATCAACTTTATAAATTGCAATTTCTAATGCACAAACTTTTGAAAAGTTATAAATCCCTCCATGATAACAGATTTCACAAAATTATGAAACTGTCTTTGTTTCAGTGTAATATCTTTGTAATTTAAATGAATATCCCTGTTTTCAATCATTTAGAGAAATTACCATAAAACATGAAAAAGTGAATTTATTCATAAAGAATAATAGAAGTTTTAATAAGTACCTACACATTTATATCGCTGTAGTATTCTAATATTTTTTTAATTTTCTGAGAAAATTACCCGATTGTTTTGAAATTTAACATTTTTATTACTAACAACAAGTAGTCCTTCCTTCCTTCCAATGATGGTGTTCTTCCTTCCAATGATGGAAGGAAGGATAAATAAGATTTCGTAACACAACACATACAACGTCAAAAATAATAAATTATATAATAACAATAACAATATACGTATAATTGATTAAAAAAAAATAATTTAGTAAATGTTGCGAATCGATCTCTTCATCATATTATAGAATACAATTTTGTAAAGAACGTCACTCAACATTTACTAAATTAATTTTTACTTTAATTAATGTTAAATGAATTGTCCTTAATGTTAAATCAATTTTTATTTTTATGTTAGTGTGTATGTTGTTACGTAATCATAATTATTTAAAACAATCAGGCAGTGTTGCTTAAATAAAAATTAACTATATCGTTTTCTGTGTTACAAATCAAATGAGTATAATTTTTAACAAACTAACAACTACAAACAGACTGAAAACAGATTTCCTAATTATTAAAATCAACAATATTTTAAATAAAAAAAAAAAAACGTTGGAAGCTGGAATAAATGAACTTGAGGTCTTACTATGTGTAAGTTTGATGTGTAACACATAGGTATTGAGCCTTATATTACTGCAAAGCTTAGTCAAAGACGTATTAAATTTGATAATAATATATAGGGTTTTCCATTTAAAATAACCTAGTAAAATAAACATCCGCACATAGCCACACGAAACACCCTGTACAGTTATAACTAATTTGAAATCATGCACCTATACCATACGTAAGTAATAGCGAAAACAGATTTTAAAAATTTGCAATAATAAAGACGCTTTCTTCCGAATACGCACTATTGGTTCATCGTGTACCTGCAGTAGAGATCCTTTCCTTCTCGATCCTTCCAGTAAACGCCCAGAACCACCTGGTTCGAATCGAAACTCACTGGAAAGATTGAGAAATTAGAAGGTAGATGGTAAGTGAATCATCGGCAACTCGGACGTAATAATATTTATTATCCATTCCTTATCTATTTGTTATCGCAGTAGGCCGTGATTTTAAGCCGGTAAATTGGCCAAAACCGAGCTCGAAATTTAAGCAGTTTTTAATGCGACCACTATTTTGATTGTATTTTGATTTTTAACATTTTTACAGCATTTCAAATTTTCAGTAGGTGGTAACTCATTTTTTTAAATGGAACTTCATATGCTTCTTAGCTTAATTCAACAGAAGTACTGAGTACGCTGATCCCAAATATTTTATACTTTCTTTGAAAATTGTTTAAGCAGAACGGGCCTAAAACCTCAATGTTTTAAATGACTTTCATAGAAAGTATGAAGTAGGTATTTGGTATCAGAGTACTCAGAAAAAAAAAATCTGTTGAACTAAGCTAAGAAGTTGTACATGAGGTTCCAGGTGTCATTATCTGGGAAAATAAATAAATTTAAATTCATTTCGTAATTATTGCAATCATGTCATCATGTGCATTTCAAAATTATGCGGAATCAGCATCCATTGAAGTTAAGTAGAACAATGTCGCGATACACATACTTGCATTCCACTACGCATAAAGGCAAGCTAGGGATGTATAAAGGCAAGATAGGGATGTATAAAAGATCGACCCGCAGGTAGAATCGGAGGTAGATTAAAAGTAGTTAGTTAGCAGTATTAGTCTCAGAGTTAGTCTTATTATTATTATAAGTGTTTAGAGTAACGAGTCAAGTGTTGTGAACGAGTGCGCGTAAACCGGAGACAAGCGGATGAGCTCTCCACGCGCGCAGGGCTGGCCACCTCGGGCCAGGCCCTTTTACCCCCAAGTAATGTAGAAGTTTAAATTAAAGTAAAGGAGTAGGATTAGATCAAATAAATTCAATAGGGTTAAAGTTAATGTTAAGATTAAATTAATTTATAATTTAAAGTAAAAAGGGACATAGAATAATTATAGTTAAAATAATTGTGATTAAGTTAGTTAAATAAAAATTAAGTTAAAAACATTCTCGTAATTTTAATCTCGCAAAATAATTCGTTAATAAATTTAAATCTACTTCGTTACGCGACATGGTGAAGGACGCCAAAAATCCAGTGCGTGTCACCGTACGCGCAAAGTGAAACCGCGGGTTAGAAACATCACAATCGATTTTAAGAAGCTCTAGTTAGAAACATCACATTCGATTTTAAGTTAGAATTAGTTTACATCACGAAAAATTCCCGAAATTCGTTTAATAAAAATGTCCGTCCCGTGATTTCCGCGAGTCCCAACCAGAAGAACCGGACCAAGACTGGAGGTACGAGCAAGATCACGAGGACTTTCCGGATTCCATGGGCAATGTTTCCTTGGTACTGAGGAGGCGCAACCCAGCATCTAATGGAAAACATCGACCGAGAAGGCGGGGACACAAATTACCAAATATTTGTCTGCAAGATACCCAATGCTGTTTGAAGATTTTATGAAGTAAGTGAAGATTTAATGAGTATAAGTAGAAAGCATGCTATTCCACGAAGGAAGGAAGTAGTGGACAAGATTCAACCCAGCATCTCATCGAGGACAAGACCCTCTAAATCATGCCATGTCATCCTCAATACGGAGATGGGGAAGAATCAAAAGTTTTAAGTCATACCCGAGGTGGGATGACTTAGTTAGGACGCAGGGCGTACAACTAAGAGTTTCGACACCCCAGGATCATGCCGAGCCATCCCTGAGGGAAAGGATGTCGACAAAGCTGAAGGCAACCCGGAGCGTCTCTGGGAGCAGACGAGCAACAGGAAGGGGTATCAGACAAGACAACGCAACGGTGAGAGAGGAACATTCAGACGTAGACTTACAATTTTTTTATTTTTTTTTGGCATTTGCAAATTCAAAATTAGGGAATTAGTACATAAGTTTTTTTTTTGTAAACGTCACACTCGGAGTATAGTTTGCTCTGGGACGAGCAAATTTGGAGGGGAAGGTAATGTCACGATGTCATTATCTGAGAAAATAAGTAAATTTAAATTCATTTCGTAATTATTCCAATCATGTGCATTTCAAAATTATGCGGAATCAGCATCCATTGAAGTTAAGTAGAAAAATATCACGATACACATGCTTGCATTCCACTACGCTAAATGCAAGCTATGCGGAATGCAGATGTGTTGTTTACATGTGCCAATTAAGATTGAGGCAATTAGAACGCTTTAAGAAAAACAAATTTGGCAAGGATCAATTGATGCTGACGCGTTTTAGAACTTTGTACTTTGGATCGAACCCCGGCCACCAGAGCAAAGAAACCAGTTGTGACGTAGAGATAGGGATGTATAAAAGATCGATCCGCAGGTAGAATCGGAGGTAGATTAAAAGTAGTTAGTTAGCAGTATTAGGCTCAGAGTTAGTCTGATTATTATTATAAGTGTTTAGAGTAACGAGTCAAGTGTTGTGAACGAGTGCGCGTAAACCGGAGACAAGCGGGTGAGCTCTCCACGCGCGCAGGGCTGGCCGCCTCGGGCCAGGCCCTTTTACCCCCAAGTAATGTAGAAGTTTAAATTAAAGTAAAGGAGTAGGATTAGATCAAATAAATTCAGTAGGATTAAAGTTAAGTGATCGAAAGTTAATGTTAAGATTAAATTAATTTATAATTTAAAGTAAAAAGGGACATAGAATAATTATAGTTAAAATAATTGTGATTTAAATAATTTAGTTAAATAAAAATTAAGTGAAGGACATTCTCGTAATTTTAATCTCGTAAAATAATTCGTTAATAAATTTAAAATACTCTTCTTTTACACGATAATAAGAAAGTTTACATCACTTCCGGCGAAACCGAAAGTCCTACCATGCTCGACAGTATGTCTGAAAATTCATTTTTTTGTTTAATTTATCCTTTCCAAATTTCATATAAATCGATTAAAAAATACAAATTCTAGAAGGGTGAGTACATGGCGTGATTTTTAATAAATTGGTATTTACGATAATTCACCCGGTTCATAACCGAGGTAGAAGTGTGGGAAAGAACAGTTAGAGAGTGACAGCCAATTTGCACCGTACAGCGAAAAAGCTTTCCTTTATTAAGTTACACTTGAACTTTAAGTTCGACTTAAAAGATATACACACATAAAAATTTTTGGGATAAATTGTTATCCTCCTAATCGGTGTTATAAAATGCGGATAGAGTTTTACCTGAACAGTTGTAAAGTTCATCATATTTAGTGATATTATAAACTTTTCCTGATTAAAATGCGTCTAAAAATAGGTGTTAAAAAATTATATTAATGTATATGATACTATATTAACTCCTTGAAAGATAGAAATAACTACTTTTGTAGACAATGTTAACACTTTCTAAATAACTCCGTTTATTTTAACACCAAAAACGGATGGACGCGAGGAAACACCAGACGCGAGGGAACTCCAGATTTTTATGTGTGTAGCTTTGCACCGGCGCCGCTCGCTTTTGATGTATCTTCGAAACAATACGTCTTTCCGAAAATCATCCAAGGACACAAAAATCTGAAAATAGTCCAAGGAAAAACCCCACTAATTTGTGCCGTGTGTTTAGTAAACAGTTCGTATACTTTTGTCAAGTTACTCGATTTGCACTTTGGCGTCGTCGATTAATTGGTCTTTTTGCTTGCGCAGTAAAATAATAATGTTTATGTTATCCTGGTTTGATCGTGGGAAGGGTAATTTATATTTATGTATTTTCTGCTCTGTTCTGTTTACCTTCTATAATTGTTTCAAGTATGAGATTAGCTGTAACATTAAAAATGGAACAGGGGCATAATTTTTTTCCAGTTAAAATTAAAAACCGAAAAAATTATTATTGCTTATAACGTTTGAGCAACTAAAAATCAGATTAGAGCCGGCGGTGCAAAGAAAATGTATGTCTGTGATGAACTTAATTAATTAATCTAATAACGACGCGTTAGTAACAGACATACTTTTTCTTTTCACCGCCGACTCTAATCTGATTTTTACGAGGAGCGTTCAAATATGAGTGTGAATGAGTTTAGAACGTCTTTATTATCAATGAAACAAAAACGTGTTACATACTATTTTTCAACGTAGTCCCCCTCAACTGCAATACACTTGCGACAACGTTCCGGTAGCTTACGTAGGTATACCATTTTCGAAGAAGGTTTTTGGTTGCGTGCATATCCAATTTTGCACAGTTGTAATGAGTTCTTTATTATCCCTAAATTTATGGCCACTTAAAAACTGTTTCAATGGTGAAAGCAAATGACTTCCCACAGTTATGCCAATTTCTTCTGACAATTTTCTCACAGTTATCCAACGATCAACCCGAATAAATTGATCAATCGTCCCAACATTGTCAGGAGTTAAGGACGTTTTCGGTCGTCTCACATGGGATATGCTTCTCGATCTTCTCGAAATTTTCTCGCCCAATCAAACACCCATTCTTTGGGCATACATTCATCCTCTAACTGGACTTGAAGTCTTGTAAAGATTTCAGATGGTAAAACACTTTCATTCACTAAAAAGTTGAAGATTATGTGTTGTGCAACAAAACACGGTACTTTTTCTCTGAGATGCTATTTTATTATTGGTAGGCGTAAAGGAGAAGAATTTGATTATTACTAATAACAAGTTGGAATATGCCAGAACATCACCCAAAGCGCTTGTTTCCATCCATTGTTTTCTATGCTCAAGGCAACTAGATTCTCACTCATATTTGAACGCTCCTCGTATTTGCTCACTTTTTACTTTTAAATACTCTATCTTGGAGAGCTTTCCAAGCCATTTTCAACAACCCTGAATAATTTTTTATCTTGCCATTTAAGGTAGATATTGGCTGTAACACTAAATTTGGGACACCAGGTATAAAACGATTACGGAAATTTGCGAAAATTAATAACAAAGATCATAATCAGAAGACGACTGCATGATAGTTCAAGGAGACTTGTGAAAAGCAGTTTACTCTTTGGTCAGGTCCAAGTTAAAGGAGTGTTTGTCAAAGCATTGGTAAATGTTATATTGTAGTTTTCTCTACAATAAAGCGATTTGCATATCAAATATGCGACTACCTAAGTCAATAGTACGATCGATGGCAAACCGTTTGCTTGTAGTATTCAAGAATTCTTAAATTGTAAACAGTGATTGATGAGCTTTAAATTGGTAGTTGAAGAATGAAATATATGTAAAATGACCCTAATGCCATTTTGTTAATCTTATAGGAGGTGCAAAAAACACTTTATAAAGTAATAGAAATACCAGTTTTTGACCCAATTTGAAAGAAATTCGATATACTCTATATAGAGAGCAGCACAATCACTAAAATAATGTTACTGAAAGTTTCTCGTGACACTTAGACCCCCTAAAACTGCAGTAATCTCCATTTAAGGCAAAACGGCACTTAGGCCCTTTTATATATTTCACTCTTTGGGTTAGTTTTGTTTCTGTGCGTATGACCATGTATAACAAAATGAACTTGTTGTTGTTGTAATTTTTACTCCAGGACAAACATATCATAAATGTAATTTATCAGCACGTGTATGAAATAAATGAAATGAAATTAATTCGATATAATAGTAACATATTGAATTAGGTATTTCAACAGTAAGCACGAAAAAGTACATTAGAGGCATGCATTAAATTACACAAAAATGATCATGCTGTTTTATTTTATCTGAAAGAGTTTCATTTCGATACTTAATTAAAAGGCTGATTTTAATTTGTTTTTCAGTTGTTGCTTATACTGATAGATTTCATCCGCAAAAGGGATTGAATGATCAAATTTTAAATTAAATTGATTTGTTTAATTGGCAATTAAACAAATCAATTTAATTTACAATTTTCATTTGGCAAGAACTACAGCTGTCATTAATGACCAAATTTTAGTTTACTGATTTTGATTTCCTTATAGAAACAATTCTTGTGATTTTCTGTATTATTATATCACTTTGTGTTTGACTATACAATTTTAATTATTTTTTCGATGTGTCAATATTTCATGCGGCAAATGAATTGAACGGCGATGTTTCATATTCAAACGTTTATTGATTTCACATTCACTTCGCTTGGAATTTACAAATGATTTCCAGAAAATAGTCCTGAATAATAAATGGACATGCTAAATGTCACAATTTTCCTAAACAGACCTTGTTAGTATTATTCCAATAAGAAGAGTTCAGACTGCGCTTGCGTTTCAGGACTATTTTCAGGATCAAACGCCGTAACCTCACTTGACCGCACAGTTAACATTGTATTACGTTCTTAAAATGTAACGTGAACATTAAATATCGCAAGGAAAACTCGTATTGTTCAAAATTACAACGAAATTTATTAGGAAGTAAATAAATTTAAGTGTCACCTGTTCAAAGGTGAGTCAAATATTATTTGCCACGTAGAAACACTAGTTTATGCACTATTTATTGTTTTAATTCGAAAATTCAGTACGAGTTACCGACGGCAATTTCAAATTCATGCAGACAAAAAAATAGGAACAGAAAATGAGATGAAAAATCGGAAAATCTGATAAATAAGTGTGTTCATCCATCATATAGTGACGTTGTGATGATGATGATTTTCCGAACAATTTTTCATACCAAAGCAAAATATGAACAGTTAAATTACAATCGTAGTTGAATTAGGTATAAATTTTTCGATTGAAGTATAGTCTCAAATGCTCTTCAGAATATTTTTAACTTTTTAAATTTATTTGTTTTGAATTTTACTGGGACTAATTGAATTATTTTGTTACCAAGTACTTAAAATAGCTCCCTAAATGATCATTTTTACAATAACAAAAACTGGGATCATAGATATAAAAACAAAACATATTTTTTAGATTTCTTTATTTATTTTTTCTTTTACTGCTGTAAGGAATAATAATAATTTAGGGTAATCATAACAGGAAGAAAATTTTTTTTTTATCCATTTTGAAAATAAAAAATAAATTAAATTATTATAATGCAAGAAAATTCAATATGTTAGCATCTTTATACAAAGTGATTCTTAACTAAGTTAGAATAAATTAAAAATTACGCTAAAAGCAAATTGCCTGTCTACAAAATGCGTAACTTGCATTTTCTAAATACTTAAATCTACGGCTAACAGATTTTTACTATAATTACTTTATAATTACTTGAACTCTAGTTTCTTCATTGATAACTTTTCAGACGCAGGAATAGCTGGTCCTGTGAAATTCTAGTTCGATGTCGTAATTTGAGATCTAAGCGTCTCATAAAAGAATAAAACTTTATTAAACACATCTGCGATGTCGATAAGCTTTCTTTCTACGTAACAGCCAATGCAACATCATAATTTTGGGTATAATTTTTGATCAATTATATCTCGAAAACTGAAAGACGTTTTTAAATTTTTCTCCTAATTTATAACACCATTCTCAAATCGAAACATATAAGAATCAACCAACGTTCCAGAAATCATCCTATCGTGAAAAAAGTTTTTCTTTGATTAGGAAAACTTGCACTGACATTATTAATTTCCGAGAGTCTCTAATGAGTAGATAATTGAATTCAAATATACGATTCAATTAGAACAGTAACAGTTCAATTAGAACAGCAAACCGAGTTGTTGCGCGGTTCTAGTCACACGTTTTATACAGTCAAAATTAAACGTAATGTCTCCCCTTTAAAAAGATAAATTGCGGCCTAATCACTTCTGACTACTATGACGAGTAGACGAACAAGCGTACAGGGGTACGCATCGAATTTTTGTCGATGATTGCTTGGCCGCCTGCTTGTTATAGAATAGTGGTAAGAATTACTATTAATTAATTATCATTATTGGGGAGACATTGCTTTTAATTCTGACTGTACGTACTTAGTAATAGTAGTAGTAATTTGAAATAAAATCACAGTACGACCGTACTAGTCAAGATAAAATTCCTGGACAACATTAAAAACGTCATTAATTATAGCCAAAACGTTCACTGATAAAAGGCTTTAGTCACTTGATTAATTTTGATTAGATTTAAAACTTAACGTTTACACTTCCACAGACAAAACTTGACGCATGAGGAAGGTGCGTTGACGTAAGTGTAATATCTGTTTATGTTATCATTTTTTCTACACTTACAACCTTCCAATTTCCGAGAAAAAGTTATGTAACATTTTCAGATGAACATATCGTCGCGTTACTGCAAAAACAAGCTAACTCCACTTGTTGTCGATTGGGAGCTAAGTGCTCCATTAGATTAAAAAATGCTTAAAAATTTTTCTAGGTTTTTTCAATGTTGTTTTTTTTTGACTAAGGTTTTTGTTTTACTTTTTATTTTTATTGTGACTCATCACACCCGTTTTGTAAATGGCTGAAGTGATAATAAAATTTGATTTGATTTGATAACCTAGATATAAATTCTTTTAGTTTTACTTATTTTTTCAAATGTTCAAGCCTGTGCAATTGTTAGAATTTCAAACTGCCGTTATTCAATTTTTTTAAATGCAACCCGCCCCCCTATCTCTTTTCACGAATAGATAGTGTTCATGTTCCTCTTCAATTTTGTTATAGGTTTTCTGTATCTAATCCTTAAAGTTTTTTTGCTATAATAAACTTTTTACATTTTTACTCTGAAATCAATATTAAAATAGTAGGAGTATATTTTTTTACAAGTTTCACAATGCCTCTTGTGAAACGTGTAAAATATACTATTTTTTCTACTTTGCGTCACTTATTGAACAAAGATATGAAAAATACTGTCAAAAATTGGATCTCCTTAGTATATGGAGAATTTTAGTTGTAATGCGTGGCAACACTGACAACCCTTCGTTTTAAACAAAAATCACATTGACACGTTATTAATTTTTCTTATTCAACTTCATTGTGAATACTCAGTTAAATAACAAATAAATAATGAATTATTTTGTAAAGTCTATTAAATATTTTCAATTAAAAATTGGCTAAAATTTCCCCAAAAATACTTTCACAATGAGCTTCATTGTGAAACAGTTTTTGGTGTCACAATGAATTCATTGTGAACGCAAAGTAGAAAAATATACTTACAAAATTTGTAAAACCATATAAATCCAAACAAAATGTTAAGGCGGGAGAAACAAATGGCCGAAATAATCCAACTCCATTTTAAACTGCAAACCGTCAAAGGACGACTTCTCAAAAGTTCCAAAAATGGAGTTATCTTGTTTTAGCAGTAACCCGACGATATATTTCCTTAATACAAAACATTCAAGACAGACATCAATTTATCTTGACCTTTAAAGTTCGAAATCTAAACTGAAGTTGAAATTTCTTTAACAAGAAGAAAAGTTCGACAAAAGTTCGACAATAAAGTTTACTTTAGTATTTTATGTATTTCTAGTTTTATTAATTTTTAAGCCATTAGAGATTTACAGTAAACCGAGGAAGTTTGAATTGTTACTGGAAGCAATTGTCGTCTGTTGTTAACGATTTAAAGGCCGTATTACACTATGATATTTTGTATGTAGGTAAAATTTGTGACTAAGTGAGTGAGAAGTGCCAATTCAACCAATCAGAATTTATTGTGGTAGTTTACCTCTCTCACTTTGTAACAAAAATTGTTATCAAATTTAACAAATGTAAAACGGCCTTATAACAGTTTGATCTTATACAAAGCGAAGGTGATTCAAGTTACTTTTATTTTAGAACAAAAATAGTAACCAGGATTAACGGTTCACAACAAAATGAATAATCAATTACAAACGCGGATTAAATTAATGCAGGATTAGTTGGTAAGTTGGAACATCTGATAAAGTGTGACAACATTTTGAGAAGATAAAAATAAAACATACAAAATCTGAGTGTGTACATACTTCAGAACTACGCATTTGTAAATGATTCATTTTACTGCCATGTGTTTAAATAAATATTTTAAAGGTAGATTAAGTATACATAAAATATTTGTTTATAAATGCAAAATATACTGTTTTCAAATTCTACATGCAATTTAGAAAATTTTTATTAAATGTGAATTGAAAATTGATATTCAATATACAGGTTGTATAAAAATTGATGTAAAGCTACATGCATCATTATTCTTTGGAAATTTGAAATGAAAAACCTTATGCAATGAATAACGCTAAGTGAGCAATAACATTAATTTATACACACACTCTGCAGGGTGATACGTGGAAATCCTTCATTATAAATATTGAATGAAGAGTTTTATTCGGGATGCAGTCAGAGGATAAAACTCTTCATTCATTAAATTACCAATCAAGACATCAAATTTCTTCATTAAAAATATTAATAGTTTCCATTATTTTTCTTTCTGGTAAAAATAGGACATATTCAAGAACTAAAACTTTCGGTTGCGATGGAAACCTTAACTTTAATTTTTTAAATGGAATATTTTATTGCAAATTTCAAAGTATGGAAATTTTTAATAACACTATCTTAGATAGATTTTATTAGGCATTACTTTCGCATATTTTCACCTAAAATACATAATATATTTTGTAACAAGCATCGAAAGTGTTAAATAGCATGTAGCTTTACCTTGTTTATCATTATCAGTCATACACAGGACCTACGAAGAGGAGGGGTTGATGGGTCAAAATTCCTAGAGCTCGGAGTTCACAGGGGTCACAATTTATGGCCCAAAGTAATATTTTCTCCTGGCTCGGCAACATGTTTCAAGACCTCTAATCATACAAATATATGATAATTTTCTTTCTAGAAAGTTACAAATAAAGATGCAATACCAGTGATTGATTGAAACTGAGATGAGCATATTCAATCAGAATAAGTAGCGCAGATAATTGAAGATTAAAATTATAAATTGCAAAACGGAAAGATACGTTCTGAGTAGGGAAAACGCCACGCTTTCGGAAGGGGCTAGAACGTACAGTCGCAATCATAATTCATGACATATCATTTACAGAAAAACTCATTATGGTCATTTTAGTTGTGGTTTCCAAGCAAAACATAATTCACGACATCCCTGACTCACTTTTAAGCAGTACGATTTGGATGCGTTCGGCATTCATAGTTTGGAACGAAATGGGACCGATGTGAAGTTAGCAATAGATTTCCAGCAATAAAAATCGTAAACTTTATCACCGGACGACAAGGGCGTAAATTATATTTCTAGATTATTCCATACATTGTTTGAACTGGCTTCTGGTTGGACTTCTACTGACGACGTTTCGTTCTTCATTGCAGAAGAACTTCTTCAGGGCTGCTGCTGGTGGTGGTGTTGCTGCTGGTTCTGGTTAGTCGTTGAGACTGTTAAATTATTCCATACATTTGAGTAATAATTTCGTCATATTAATACAAAAATAAAGTCCTCTATGAACTTTTTCCAAAAATTACATTAAAATAACTACTCAATTTACTCAAATCAAACGTAAATTGTTGCTTCAATAATTGCACTTCTGTCAACAGTTGATGTGAAAATTCTTAGGAAATTTCTTCAAGATATTAATTCCCACGGTTTTGACATAAAATATAAAAATTTTCGATGTAAAAAAATTATAAACCTCAGGGCGCACAGATTAAGCAGAGGTCTGCCATTAAAAACATTGTGGTTGGGTATTTCCTGAAGAAATTTCCTAAGAATTTTCACGTCAAATACCCAGGAATAATGTTTTTAATGCCAGACCGCTACTTAATCTGTGCACGCTTAGGTTTATGATTTTTTTAAAGATAAACTATGAGGGGTTACATCGCAATTGTTTTATATGTTGCGTAAAAAGTAATGTTGGCAAAAACCGGAAAAAGTTGAAACCGGTTAATCGATTTCTTTAAAAATCTGTTTCGGATATAACCGGTTATCCAAATAATGGTAAAAACCTACTATTCGAATATCAAAAAACCGATTTTCCGGATAACCGGTTTTCTTCAAAACCGCGAATATGCAAAACCGGTTAACCGATTATCCAAAAAACCGGTATCGGTTGCCAGCACTAATTTATACGCGCCTATGACGAGACACTTTGTGAAAGTCAGCCTTACTCTCAAAATTAAACGTGTTCGCCATAGGTTTTAGCAGCATTGAATTTTGCTAAACCTCAACTGCTGGGTACATTCCTGTTGCGAGACGACATATTTAGGAAATGCAGAAAATATCTAGGTACTGCAAGTATTGTAATTATAAAATTCGCTGAGATTAAATACGCACATACGTTGTAATAAAAGCAATTAACTAAATAAATGCGTAACTATGTACACGTACTTTTTTCCTAATAGGTACTAGATCATTAAATGAAACAAAAAAAAAACAAAAACAAAAACTGATCTGGTTATTCGTATTTCCAGTTATTCGGATATCTGAATATCTGGTTTTCCAAAAAACCAATAATATTCGAATATCCGGTTATCCGAATAACTGGATATTCGAATAACCGATTATTCCGATAACCGGTTTTCGGTTTTCTTCAAAACCGCGAATATCCAAAACCGGTTAACCGATTAACCAAGAAACCGGTTTCGGTTGCCAGCACTAGTAAAAACGATTGGGAATTCATATCCTGAAAAAATTTCCTAAGAATTTTCATATCAACTGTTCATAGAAGTGCTATTATTATAGCAACAGTTTACGTTTGATTTGAGTAAATTGTGTATTTATGTAACATGTAACTATTGTATTAATATGACGAAATAATTGTTCTAATGTATGTAATAATCTCAATATGTCATTTACGCCCGCGGGGTCCGGTGATAAAGTTTGCGATTTGTATTGCTGGAAATCTATTGCTAACTTCACATCGGTGGAAATGGGTACGGTGTTCTGTAAGCGTCATGAATTGTGATTGCGACAGTATAAACTAAGGCCTCCTCCATTTATTTTACGTGCATATTACCGCTTTCTGTCTGTTTCATTGTCTATGTTCTCCCTTCAAAACAGTTACTTGTATAATATTAAATCTGTTAAGGAAATGCAGAGGTTAATCAGACCAATCATCTGTATTCTGTAAGCACCAACTCATTTCAATTGATACCCAACAATAATTGAAGAGAAATGAATTGATACGTAACCATAACAACCACAGCAATTCACCAGTGACGATTCTATATGCCGTAACAATCAATTGAAGAGAACACGGTTTTTAGGAAATCAATTGTTATGCTTGTTACATATCAATTATAACAAGCATAACAATTCATATGAAATGCTTACAGAATAGACCCCATTGCTACTAATACGATAGTTTTAATAGGCTTCCTCCGTCTCTTTTATGTACAGTCGCAGCGCAATGTAATGAAAGAGTAATGAGGGTAACCGGCCAGCCGACGGAGCTGTAGCTCCGCCCGTCTGAAATTCTTAGTAATAGGGTACCAATTTCACTGACAATTGATTATAACGCACGTACGCATTATCCGTTGATTTTAAATAAGGTTTGTCCATTCCATGAACAGAACTGCGATAGATAATTATAAAATTTAATTAGCCGACATCGTAATTCGTGTCGTAAATATTCTAAATATTATTAATGAAAATATTTACATCATTCGTAATTAATCCTTAGGAAATAATAATTATTTGATGCTCTTTCATAAAACGAAATAAAGCTATAATAAAATATAATAGTTATCGCGGAACAAAATTATTAAATCTAACTGACGCAGAATGAAAAGACTTTTAATAAACAAATGTTGTAATTACTAATTAAAACAGAAAACAATAACGATGAGATAAAAAATCGTTGCCTGTCAATAAATAACCATTTCAGATTTGAAATATTAAATTTTTAAGTTACTGCAAAAATTTACGTGATTTAACTAGAATTATGTGAATTTAAATTATGAACACCTTTTGAAGTTTTGTAAATGTCATTTTGAATAAGTATTTGTGTGAATTGCTCTAGAGCGATTTGCGGTAGATGATGTTAGCTTAGCTGCCGAAATACGTATTTACGTGTTTTATAAATTGCGTATGGTCTAGAGAGATTTTTTGGTTCTCTGATATTGTAATATTTCAAAAATTTGAAGCTAGACATTTATACTTAAATATTAATCGATTAGTATGTTTTAAAATATGAATGCAAAAAATCTCGCTAAACTACTTCAATGCAATACACTGAAAAGGAAAATTGGGGGTGAAAATAGAGTAATTTATTACAAATAATACATACAAAAAAAGTGCAATGAGAATATATTGAAGGCGTCCCGGTGTTCATCGTCTATCGTAGGCTTTCGGTTGACCGCGTGCTGCATCACCGATTACAGCACGACGCGGTCAACCCAAAACCTAAAACATACGAAACTAAAAGCTGAAATAAATGTTTAGTTGCTGAAAGAAGATAAATTATTAAAAACTCTTATAATAAAACTGAAACAGAAAATGAAAGTGCTAAAAGAAAAAGTAATTAATTTCTGAAAAATAATTGATTAGTTGCTGAAAGAAGAAAAATTAATAAAAACTCTTACAATAAAACTGAAACAGAAAATTAAAGTGCTAAAAGAAAAAGTAATTAATTTCTGAAAAATAAATGATTAGTTGCTGAAAGAAAAAAAAAAGAAAGCTAAAATGTTAATACTGTAACGATTTTACGGGCTCTATTAATTTTTATTTTAAAAACAAAACACGAAATAGTTAGAAACATTTAACACTAGATAATTTACAAACTTAATTCTAATTTATTTTAACAGCCGAGCGAAAGTTTATGACGCGACTTTAATTCCGAACTGTCTAACGTTGAATTTCCTTCCATTCACCGGCCGCGTGTTTTATAAGCCGATGTTGTTTTTCTCGAACATTCGAGTGCGCGACTTGCCAGCTTGCCAAACTTTTTAGCTTGTGTAAGCAAAAAAAATACGTTTTCTTGCAACGACTTCCTTGTGGAAATTTGTGTGCACAAGCACAAATTGCTTGAGGGTGAAAACGGATCATAAGAAATAGGACATAATTCACTTTCTGTCACATTTTGTGAACAAATCTTGTTTGTGAAGTAGCTAAACTTCTGTATTACACGGTCATAATTCATTAGTATAGCATATATTTGATAACAAATTTGTTACAAGAAATGTGACCGTCTAAAGCTGGCTTTACACCGAAGGTAACATTGTTAGGGTTGATTCCACCGCTGACGTGATATCGGAGCGACCGAAGTTTCTGGTCTAAGGCGCGTCGGCGATGACGCAAGAGACAGACTGACGCCGGCTGCTGTCGGCAAATCATTACAATACTTTATGTGATACCCGTTACTTTCAACACATTGTCTTAACCTGTTTGACATTGAATTTACCAAATTTTCACAAACATTTGTGCCTCTAAACCTTTCCCAAACTCGGAAAACATGTTGTGTCAGTTGTTCAACGGTTCTTTCACGAACACCGTGTCCAGCGATATCCTCCCAATTCCTTACCATCGCTCCCCACATATTTTCTATTGGGTTGAGGTCTGGAGATCTTGCAGGCCACGGCAATACCTCAATATCGTTGTGATCTGTAAATCAGGCTGTAACATTGGCGGCTTTGTGAATGGGACTGTTATCTTGCACAATGGTTATTACTTCCACCTCGTCCTCGGGATATACTATAATCTTACTGACGGCAGCATGACTTCTTCCAAAATTTCTATATACCTTACAGATGTAAACCTTGGAGGTGAAACGGGAACTAATGCACCGGGTCCTGCACTCGAAATCCAACCCCAATATCCAGTTGATATGCGTCCACTTGTTGCATTTGGTCTCACGTTTTCCACATTATACCGTGTATTTTTCCTTCTCCATAACACGACTGGGGAATCCTGCGATGAAGAAAATGTTTTCTCGTCTGTAAATATCACATTTTCCCAATTTCGATTCATGTTTTCCTCACAGAAACGCTATCTGGCAGCAGCGTTCTCGGGTGAAATAACAATTTTCTTGGCTGGTTTTCTGCTGTGAATACCTGCACTCCTTAACCTTTTCCTTACTGTCGTAAAACAGCATTGCAAATTTAGTTGTTCCCTGATCCTTCCTGCAGTTGTAAACGGATTAGCTTCAACAGTGGCAACTATTGCCTGGTCTTCGGCATTAGTTATTAGTCTGAGACGACCTGATTTCGGTGCTGTTCTGAGGGAAGCGTCTTCTTGTCTTCTATTGATCCATCTTCGAATTTGACTTTCTAATATATCAACTTGCTGAGAGATGTTTCTTATGGACATTCCTGATTCTGCTAAACCACAAATATATCCTCTTGTAGCTACGGATGATTCTCGTTGTCCCATTCTTCTTCCCATTTTGCTAACAAAAAAGTCGCGATTCCTACAAATGGCGAAAGAAAATTAAATAAATCCTAAAATTAAAAAAAAAAATACATAAAAAATATGAAAATTAAACCCCAACAAAAAATTAATTTGTTCAAAACAATATTAAAATTAAATCAAAGCTTAAATAAAAGATGAAAATATTAAAAACTATTACACTAAAATCCTTAAAATGTTAATAGAAATAGTAATTTCATTCTGAAAAAGCCCGATTTACAAAAAGATTAACCACGTCATTAAATTTGGTTTGATATTAAAGTTTCTTTGAATTTTTATTAATACTTAATGGATAATATAAAAGCATAACATAACAGCATAAAATAAAATTTTATTATTTACCTCAAACGAAAATTCATTTAAACATAATTTATAAGTCTTCAATATATTTTCATTGCACATACTTTTTTGTATTATTTTTAATAAATTACTCTGTTTGTATCCCTCAATTTCCCTTTTCAGAAAAAATTGAATTTTTCAAAAATGAGGTGCCAAGTTCACAGAGGTCCTTTTCAGCGACTGTACGTACCTATTACCGCTTTCTGTCTGTTTCATTGCCCATGTTCTCACTTCAAAACAATTACTGTATAAATTAAAACAGCTAAAAAGGCAGAGGTTAAGAGGTTTATTACTTCTTATATACAGAATCGGAAATTTGATACTGGACATAGTAAGTTCGCGGAAAACTAATAGCAAACGGCCCGGCAAGGCGGGCGGTGGCCGGCATCGAAAACACAGTGGGAGCAATTATTCAAATTTCTCTCTTTGTTTTTCTAGTGCATTCTCTGTCGCACGCATTATAACAGGATGTCCAATTGAATATTTACCGTATCTGCAAAAAGCAATTCAGATTTTCGCCTTTTAGAATTAAATGTGAAATCAACCATTCATTGCCAATCATACCAGGGGGTATGATTTAAACCAGTGGTTCCCAATCTTGTTATGCCCACGGATTCCTTTCCATTGTAAAAACTTGACCAAGTAACCATGAACCCCCAAGTGAAATAACTCTATACACATAACTGCATAATAGCAAAATTACAAAGTTAATTTTGATGTCTTGAATGGTAAATGGTGACGTAAAAAGAAAATATAAATAAAACAATTTGTTCCACTTTAAGAATCACTGATTTGACTGATTTAAACTTTAAACCAATCGTTGACTGTACCTCGAAATCCATATTGACGTAATTTTTCCAGCAAAATGCTATGTTGCACACAATCGAACATATGTGGCTTCAACCCAGAGTTTATTATTCAAATTTTCGTAAATAAATGACGAGCAGTGACGTACACCATCATCGATCGTCATAGTGTTTCTCGTTTAATTAATTTACAATCTCGTTTTAATAGAAAATCCATTGTTTCTAGAATTCATTGGTATGTATAATTTTCGTATTACTGATTACCAAAAGTTTTCAAAACGAGGATAATTATGAGTGAGTGGACAATGGTGTTAAAAACTGACTGATTTCAATTTAATTAAAATTTTTAATGCTTTTTTCCTCATCGACTTTGACAATGAGTATAGGAATTACTTTTTAAGCAATTATCAAAAGTACTTAATAGATAACGTTTGAATATTTTATCAATAACTTGAGTAAACTAGTAAAAAAAGATAAATAAATTTCTTACAAACCGATGTGTTATTTTTGTCGGTACGGTATGCTCGAAACGAGACGCATTGCGGTAAATGAAAGTGAATCAGTGGGCCTTAATTAATGTGGTCTCATTTGCCCAAAATGTTAGTTATCGTCCTTTTTGGAGTTTACTGCACTGACAAAAATCTGGTAGAGCCCCTTTTAACACGTGACAATGTTCTACTCCTTTAATTAAATTGTTAGCAGTCAATATTGATGAAACTAATTATCATAAAATGCTTGTTTTGGTGGGCTGAACATACAATACAAACATATTATTTCATATTTTTAGTGACTGCTGTTTGAATTAAATGAAAGCGCGTGTTCTCTGTTAATATATATGTCAACAATTTATTTTTACATTCCTTCATCGTATTTTGATGTCGCTCGGTACAATAGCCTTCACCACATTATGTCTATATTTAAATCAATTAATTAACTGAAGACTTTTAACCATATTTGTTAAGCGATCGATTCAGCGCACCTTTGTTTAAGAATCTGTTATAAAAAGGTGTTTTAGTTTCAAATGTCATAGTTAGTATGTTTATACTTCTGATAATTTCTAGGGTAATTTAAGCAGAAATCTGGCAACATAATTTGCTTATTTTTTGTTTCCCAAGAAACGATGAAGAACGTTGAAATGATGACCATCTACAGCTTATTTTGGTGACAAGCAGTTCAGAAACTCCTGAAAAATAATTTTCTAATCGAAGACCAATAAATAAATCCTCCTTAATTTTCATTTTTATACATACGTATGCATATGAAATATGTGGAGGCTTGACCATACAGTCGACCCAATTTTGTATCGGTTTTATAGCAAGACAATGAAACCGATATAAAACTGGGAGGATTATACCTACGTATTTATGCCTACTGCTTTTACAAAATATTTGATAAAGGCCAAGTTTGTTATGAAAAATATATGTATGTAGTACAGTATACTTTGGTACGAGATTTCATCTTTCGTTTTTTATTTTGATCCACATGAGTAACATTGATATTATGTTTTCGAAGATTTATCATAAAATCTTCAGGTTATGAATTTCTACTAAAACTTCAGTGCTATGATTCACGTTAAATTGCTGGATGAATCATACGGTATTCGATTATTACGTTACCTCGTTGATTTCCGATATCAGTGAACGCAGTTAAAAATTAGAATTTGATGTAACGCTCATCAACTGAAGTATGACCAATGACTAACTACATGTGATTAAATTTAGAGAGTTGTTAAAAATAAATAAGAAAAAAAAAACCTATTCTTTTCCTGATAGAAACCTTCTATCCATTAAATTCATATTTTCCCTTTTTCCATTTTCGTTTTTCTGGTTTGCAATACAATAACATTACGAAAATTTTCTACCTACGTTACTTCAATAAATGCTTGTCTATTTACCAGATAATTTCCTGGCAGGATATTTTCGATTGTGATGGTGTCATCCTCTATTACAAATTTATGTTGTAAACGCAGTAATGGAAGGCACAGTACTGACACAGTATAAAGAATACAGTAGCGCAACTCGCTTGTCGGCACTTTGATCTATTTACTGGATTTTCATTGACCTCGAGTAGATTAAAGGGGATGTGTCGAACTGTTTGTTCTGCTTTAAGTGTGAGCGATTTTGTTGTAAATTGTAAATTTGCACGTGCTCACACACCAAGGCCGGATCGTAGTGTTTAGTGGACGTGGTAAAAAAAAACAAGGTATAAATAATGTGTATTAACATAATTATAAAGATCCATTCGGTACCAGAGCCGTGAATGAATGAGCTCTGCATCCCGAGATTGTGACTCAGACCTTGCGCGGGATGTTATGCGCGAATTTAATATTTTCATGAGAGTCGCGCTACTGTGTAATCTTTATACTGTGATACTGACGTGAAAAGATTACAACTGAAAACATAAATGCGGGTGCTGTTTTTTTTTAAGTAATTCATTTCCTTAACAAATAAATTTCATAAATATTGTGTCGTTAAATTAATTTTATCATTTTCGTGCATCTAAATAATTATGTATTTACAGATTCACACACATAAAAACTTGAAAGCACACGATTACTTACTATTTAACTTATTATTGTGATTTTAATTTTGACATTTTGGGTTTGTTAATTTTTTTTATATATGTATAACAGTATGGACAAGCAATGCGTTAATAGAAAACAGCATATTTTGTAATATGTACATTTTTAAAACATATTTTTCACAAAGTCTTATGTTGGGTTTCACCTATTTAATAAATTTAATCATCGATTAAAAGTAATTGTTGCTATAGTTACACATGTTAAAGCTATAGTATTGGCTTCATTCAGATGAAGAAAATATCGTAAACAGTTTATGATGAATCATAAACAGTTTACGCTGCATGTACAGTTTTCAGCTGAACGATCGGTAGCGTAGACCGTTTTATTAAATATAAATATTCTAGTCCCTAGTGTGTAAGTCTTGTCTAAGAAGCATTTCGAGCTAAATTAAATAAAAATGAATCCAACAATAATTACTTTGGGCGCAATAAACCTTTGGGAACCCAGGCAAAATTTGCCGAGCAGAAATGAACGACCTCGAAATGACAATTAATAAACTGCTTAATCGTTCATGAACTTCTCTATCACCAAACACTTCATATTGCACTCTGTTTATTGTATAAATCATATCATACTTTGTAGACGCCATGTTTTTAAAAACGTTTTCGCTAGGGTAACATAAAATCAAATCGCTCCAAGAAATGACGTCCGCTACGTAAACATGTTTCATCGCGATCCTTGGAGCGTAAACGTTCAGATGAAAAATCGTAAACCGTTTATGATATTTTCCGTCATCTGAACGAAGCCATTGTTAATTTTTAACGAATGAATAAATTTATTCAGTATTGGTGAAACTCAAATATTACACAAATAGTACTACTTGATAGATCAAACAGATGCATATGCATATGCACAATACAAAATTTAAGAGAATAAATTAATATAACTCTTAAAATAATAAACAATACTTAAATTTCAACTTATAAATTTAATTTCCAACAAATATTTATTTATTTTAATGTTTAAACATGTGAGAATTTGTAAATGTTGATTTTTAATTTGTACTGATCAACATCAGAATCGCAGAATTTGAAAACATTTCTAATTTGTAAAATAGATACCATAGGTAAAAATAATTTTTAATATTGAACGTTTTAACCTAATATTTATTATAAATATCAGAAAATATTTCGGCAAAAAAGTACAAAGTTCATCGACGAAGGATATCTAGCTTTGACTAAACGTGTACTCATTATCAGCAGACAATCGAATCTCTATTGATTTGGTTCAACGTATTATATTTTAATCAAGCCACAGCTGATAAATTCACTTTAGTTTTTGGTAGAAATGTTTGGCTCAGGAAGTCAGTACCTTTTTCAAAATGAACATAAATTCAAGTCGCTTCTGATCAATATGCAAATATTGCTTTCACACTTAAATTAAATATACTTATTTTCATATTCCTTTCAGCCCAATTCACCAATCAAATAAAATTGTAAGTTACCGTATTGTAAGTTGTGTTGATATTATTATTATTAATCGATCTTTTACCCTGGTTTGCTTGTACCAGAGCAGTAACAAATAAAGAAGGTGGTGCATATTGCACCCTCTTGCTCAGGTCTGATGCGATTCAAATCAGGGCACGAAAAATACTCGTTTCGTTTAAATTCAATAATAAATAATAGTTTATTGACCTGTTAAAAAAAACAATAACGTATGTAAAATAAAACTTTAGCTCGGTTATGTCTTATTACAAGTGAAACAATACCATACTGGTACTTTCGGAACACAAAGACTACAACTTACAGCAAACAAACAGTTACACTTTTGAGAAAAATTATTTATTAAACGGGAAATAACCCAAATGTTTAGTTCACCAAGTGCGCAAGAATTTGAATTAACTCACGCTTGTCGCTCTAGAGATGCGCTCAACCTCCTGGAGGAACCACGTTCGATGGGTTCGGTTGATCCAGACAAACAGTTGGCCTCGTCTGACGTCTTGTTCATAATGCAGCGGCGGCTCGGATTCGTGTCTCGAGGCGGTTAAACGAAAATTGTTAACTATCGGTTTGTTCGAACCGCTGACCAGTTCTTCAGAACCTTCTGACCAGTTCAAAACCTTTCGAATCAGTTGGCCTTAGAAGTAGTGAATTATTTTGACCCCTCCTTTGAAAAGGATGCATGTTTTGAACGAATTGAACGTGACCAGTTCTTCAGAGCCTTCTGACCAGTTCAAAACCTTTCGACTCAGTTGGCCTTCGAAGTAGTGAATTATTTCGACACCTCTTTTGAGAAGGATGCATGTTTTGAACGGCTCCGAATTAATCAGAACTCGCGGTTCGAACAGACCTTTGATTGTAACCGACAAAAATCTCGGAATAAATGAAAAGCCTACAGGAGCAACAACATAATGCACAAGAACAAGATGCACTAAACTTTAATTTGTAAATGCAGAACTTAAATCGCCCCGAAAGCACATCTGCACCGTGTTTAATCTAGGCCTAGGGTGTTGATGACGTATCTGTGGCGTTGTTGGTTAAATTTCGCACATAATCAAGGGGATACATTAGTGTGGGTCGACTGAATGAAGCGAGGGTGTGTTTCGCATTAAACGTAAGCTCAGCTTTTCTTGGTAATTTTTTTGCAAGGGCCTGGGAAGACAAAACGTTTTCTTTTTTCGTTTCAGACTATTTTTTGCTGAACAGTCTCACCTCTACTAATTACATACAGGGTGAACCAATTTGATTTTATTAATGAGCGTAATATTCATTAACGTAAATTTAAATTGAAGCACAGTGAAGTCACATATCAATACAGATCAGCAATTGAATATATGAGATTAAAAAGTTCCAAGCCCAAGTCCTGCTCGAATGATTATGAGAAATTGAAGAAAAAAGGTTTTTGAATGTTGTTTTTTTTTAATATGTAAAGTTTTTCTTTCACCTATTACTATATTAAATGTCTGTGTATTTAGATCACAGAACCAGATCAAAACGTTATTTACATTTTACCAAAATAATAAACGTATACAATCTGCACATGCTCATAAATCTACTTACACTTTAACTTCTTTACATTTACCTTACACTTTACGACAGTTTATCGATTTTCTCGTTTATGTTCGATATACTTATTCTACAACAATACTTTTTGATGTTTATGTTACTGACAAAGGTAGGTCTAGGCTAACTAGGTATCAACATCTTCTCGTATATTTCAATTTAATTACAATTATTGGTCTGAAGATATCATTCCTAGTGTTGAAAATAAAAAAATTCCAAAGCAAATATATTTCATATATCCTTTTATATCCTAGGTAATTTTCATTCAGTTGATATACTTTGTACTTCCTTTCTTTAGAGTTAGAAGCAGTGAAAGTGTATAAGATTTAAACAGATTTATTTTCTGGCTTTTACATGTGACACGATACTTAAATTTACCCAAATTTGTTCTAATTTTAGTGAAGGAAAGATCCTACTTAAAAGTGAGAATATCAGAATTAAAACATTCTGCCTGTAAGTACTGTAATGTTGGAACAACTGTGCTTTGATTTTTAGAATCCCTACTTATATTTTCTTGTAATTTTTGTAAGGTACTTGCAAGTAGACACACTCTCTTTGCCAAAACTTAATATCCCATGAAGTCTTTTAAACTCACAATTTGAGTCGTATAAATTAATTAAAAACCTTTTGAACATCCTACGTGGAAATAAGAAATAAGCAAATATTTCGGCAAGTATTGACCAACGTAGAATTAAGGCCACCTGCAGAAGGCTACAATACAAGCTAATGCATTAATCTCTGCCATTTATCGTATGATAAAATACGCCAAAAGCGCTAGGATTATCAGAAAACTTGCCTTACTCATCGTGACTATACAGTGGTTTGTAAATCCTATATTTTTCCATGCGGAGAATCTTAGATACCCAAATAGCAATAACTTCTTATGAAACAGTATGTAAATATGTACATATACACACTACTAACATGGACATTTCAAATTTTGTATATAAAGGTTTGAAAGATTGAAACTTTAACGTAAACTATTTAAGTATGTAATTAGATATTGCAAAAAATAATAGATTTTGTTTCAAACAACAAATAAAAAAGTACCATGGGCAACATAAAAAATGAGAACACTTATAACCAGACTTTGGACATTTCAGAGCGTTGCCATGGTTACGCAATTCGAGAACTAATGAAAAGTGAACGTTCATTGCATAGCCATGGCAACGCTCCGAAATGTCCGAAGTCTGCTTATAACGCTCTAATGTAAACGGGAATTTCAGAAAACTGTTGCTTTGGTTTCGAAATTTGACAAAGTAAAAAAAACGTTAAAATCACTACTAAGACTTGTCGTAATTTTTTCTGTCGTCAATGGTACATACATATACATATAAAAGGTGGATTTATACAGCTAACTAAGAGTTAACAGTTAAGGATTAAAACTAACAACTAACAACTTAAGCAATATTACCTGTTTATACTAACGCTTAGTTATTAGCACAGTTATTAGTGAAGCTGTATAAACCCCTTCTGCTTATGCATATATTTTAACCTCACTTTTAACTGTTTAATTATTAATTACTAAACGTTAGTTTTAGTGTTAGTTACTGTATAAACCCACCATAATACTTGCATCTCTGATATAATGTATCTGATACAAAGTAAAAATAAAAAGATTAGGAAAAGTTAGTTCTTACACATATTTAGGTGTTTTGTAACAACGGTTCTTGATTTATTCGAAACCATCAGGTCTTAAATCAATTGCCCAACTAAGAAAAGATCTATGTTGAGAGCTTCATCATAAATTTCTATCAAAAAGAGATTGGAAAAACTGAAAAATTAAATGGAAAGTAAAAAGACGAACCTTATTTTGTATGTTGCACGTGGAAAAGAAAAATTCCAAAAATATTTTCAATGATTTTTCAAAAATAAAATAAACATAGATGGGAATTATAACAGTAATTGTTACCGGAAATATGTATGACTTAACGTCAAAAACACTTGAGCCTCTCCAAAATCACAGCAACAGAAAAAAATCAGTGGAAGTCGTAGCAAGAAGAAAGTAACAACGAGCCTAAAAAATTATTCTGCGAGGAAGAATGAAACATCGGCAAGAAAAGAGAATAATGATGCGATTTAACTGAAAGTCTTTGTGAAGAGGGACCACAACCACGGAAGTCTACTGATCTAATAAGTTCATTTTTAATTTGCTCAAATTTGCTTCGGCAATTACCAAAAAAATTGTAGCTGTTACATAATTTTTTGCAATACCTTGACAATGACACGCAACTAAGACAGTTATGCTTAGAAGCGCACAATTCATTAATCACTATCATTATCCTAATTCATATACTCGCACACATTTAACAATAGATGACGTCAGTTTCAGACTCTAAAAAATTTAACAAAAACCAGATCGAATTATTTTGCGATAAAATTTCCTTATCTAATCTCCATGAGTATAATACAAATTGTCACGCATGGAGAATCGCGCTCCAGTGCTGTTCGGGTAGCAAAAAAATACAGTGCAAAGTCGTGACACATCCGATTTGCATCAACATCGAATTATAATAGTGTTCATCATGCTGTGACGAAACAAACAGTGCTCTTCCTAAATTCTTGACAAAAGTGAGTATGCCGTTTGGTAAACTAGAAAAAAAAATAGCTGTTCATCCCAATTTTGAATTCAATAAGGCAATTTTATTTCAAAACTAGAGAAACTTCCTGAAAAGTTTATTCGATTTAGGTCCAGTTTTACGATCAAAATTCAACTTTAGTTTATTCTCAAAGGAACACTGGGCAATGGGCCTTTAGTCTTTCAGAAATCTTTTAAAAAGACATCAACGTTTTAGGATTATACACTAGCTTTAGCTTAAAAATTAAAAAAAAAAAAGATTATAATATCTAATCACGGGAAAGATAATGAGGAAAAATTACCGACGATAAATTAACTGGCATTTCATACTATCTATTTTCGACACATAAGTAATCATTGAAATTACATTTCCATTAAAGCATTGATACTCTGGTAGCAAATCTTATCGTCAGATCTAAGGACGATGTACTAACATTTCTGTCTGTGATTAATACAGAAAGATTCTGTTAATGATCTCGTAAAAGACGCAGAGTCAGGAAATTGATTTTCTAGTTAATAAAGTACTTGTTATGTATAGTCGCAATAATCAATTATGACGCTTACAGAAAGCTTTCAGAACATCGTACCTATCTCCTTCAAAATTATGAACCTCTAATGCATCCAAATCTTAATACATACTTAAAAGTGAGAGACCAGAAATGAAATATCCACGATGAGTTTTTCTGTAAACGTTATGTCATGAATTATTATTCCGGCTGTACACATTTGAAATTTAAGATATGTACGAAACTTCAAGTATGAATTTTCAGTGAAACGAACAAAATGCAGGCTTCTTTAATTAACCTTAATTAGTGAAATATAAACTTTTATTAAACCTGCTAACTTATCGAACTATTACCATCTTATTCATTACTAGTAGTTAATTAGTTTTTTGCGCTAAGGCACATAAATAAAATTTCAATATTTGTAAATACAGACATTTGCTGCCATTCATATTTACCATATTAATAAATAATCATAGGATCTTTACTCTTTCAAGTTTCCAACACATGTGGAAAAGAGATTTCGAAAAACGCACTAATAGATTTTTCAAAATCGTTTCCAACAATTAATTATTGCGCATCATGCGCAGTTATTCCCAATGAGTAATGAATAACAAACCGGACGTAGTCACGGTTTCTGAGTTGAAAAATTGTCGCTAGTTTCACATATGAAGTTAATGAATAATTGCGAATACACTCAATTATTAAAGGCAATAATTTTACTTGTACATTTATCACAGAAATATGAAAGTTTTATACGAATATCTCAAAGAGACGTTATAGTCTAACATTGAAAATGACGTTTTTTTTTAAACCTTGCAACTCAAAGATTCCCCTTCACAATTTATTCGCTTGAATCAATTTGTAAAACGCTGCTCCTTAAACCCGCAAACTAGGTTTTTTGTCCAAATCGTTACCAAAGTACATTCGCCATCTTTTATCGCAGAATAGAGGAAGAAATAGCAGAAGTGTACAAAGCCTCAGATATTCCTTGCCTTGTACGAAGATGTATTATCTACATATACGCCTTTCTGAGTCGCTCCACTTCTCAAAATCAAACCGAGACTTCTTTTTCGAAACGGTAATTTTTTTCTTTGCTTTTATAGTACTGTTGATAAATAAAACATACCATTCTGCATTAGGGTGCATCGATCTTTCAAAGGAGCAGTAATGGTATAACCCCATTGACAAAAAAGAAGTGATCATCGATCATCTTCTGGCCTACACTCCAAACTAATGTTACTTCATTTGGAAAAATTGTCGTTAGTCTCTATCACGTTCACTGTCCATTGTGTACTGCACATGTGCGTCAGATCGTTCTTGAACCACAAATCTGTGACCCCATATGTGAGTCAGAAATATAGATCTTATTTACGAAAATATATTAAGTTGGACGTGAGAGTAATAAAACTATCTGTTTTTCAAGGAACTCAAGAGGAATATTAAAAAAAATAGTTGAGATATCTGGTATCATTCTCTTTCAAATAAATTTTCAAGAACCCAAACAGTTATAGTAAAAAGAAGTATTATTTAATTAATTTATTATATAATTAATTTATTATATAATTAATTTATTTAATCACTATCATTACTTTCACTTAATGCATCAAAGTTAAGGCCCGCTATTCTATCATCAGAATCATAACTTAAATCAGTTACATTTCTTGCCCCTTCTTCTTCCAGTTCAGCTTCAGTCAGGAATCGTGGTTGAGCCATACTATTTTATGAATAATTTATATCCAGATTAAAATTATTTACCTGTATTTAGTCGAGTACACAGGAAAATATTTATACACAGATAAAATAGAAAATGAAAAAAGAAATCCAGCTGCGGTAATTTTGTCTTATAGTCGATACTAGCGATAGGCAAATCGATGGTTGCTAGTTAGCAATAGTGAACCTTAGATACATTATACCTAAGGGTCACTATCGCTAAGTAACAAGTATCGCTAAGTAACAACTATCAATGGTTGCTAGTTAGCAATAGTGAACTTTAGATACGTTATATCTAAGGGTCACTATCGCTAAGTAACAACTAGCGGTTAGCCCATCACTAGTTGATACCATACACATTTGCCGGTGAACGTGTTCTAAATTCGTAAAAGAATGAAGAAACTGCACATCTCTGTACCGTTCAATTTATAAATTCTAAACAATTGTATCTACTTGGATTTTTTAGATAGTTTACCAAAATAATTCTTCTAAATTTTTATTTTTGGAATCGAGACTTACCCTCTTATTCTGTAACTCATAACGACAATCGTTAATTAACATATTTCGCCAATCGGTGCTTAAATACAACCCATTGCTATGTACTGATTGGTGCAAATATCAACAAATATCGTCATTTAACGATGTCATTAATCGTTTGCCAATGAAATATGACATAGACAATATTTTTACATATCGGATCAATCACCTCAGTATAGTAGTTCTGACAAATGAATTCTAGTCAGATTTTTAGGTTTTTATCTTTGAATTTGAAAACGGTTTATCTTCTCATAATCGGTTAAATTCCGAACCATTTTGATATTTTATAATTACTTTAATGAGGGACATAATAACACGATAAAAATAGTAGAGTATAATAAAAGCAAAAATTGAATAAAAATATGATTAAAAAAAAGAGACAAAATCAATTTTATGATCAAAAATTTAAAAATATCTAATTCCATCGCTTGAACTTATTTATAAGAAAATAGACATTGATGATTATTATATTTGTCTATTTGTAATTGAAATTAATTACGAAATACTGGATAATATACTTAATATTTGCACATGAGTGTATACAGTGTATCCAATTTGAACCGTTTACCATTTACTTTTAAAGATAGAAATTCGATTAAATTAGCAAGATTCACTAATTTTCACGCTGGCCCTGAATTTGTGTCTTTAAAAATAAAAAAGTTAGCAATGGTGAACGTTTCAAATTGAACAGCCGATAAACATATTTCTTTAAAAATTTGAATCTTTTTAACTTATAAGTTTTCCGTATTTCTAAATTAAAATAAACATTTTGTAGAAGACAGCAGATTTTTTACAGATGTCTACAAATAATTTTAAAAAATTATGACGACAAAAAACTTATCAGTTAAATGAAAGTCTAATTCGATTGAGTAAAAAAAATCAATTATCATGATCGATTATATTGAAACTTATTGATAACAGTAATGTCAGCAAAACAGATAAAATTCTAAAATGCCAAAGTAATTGTTTTGATTTAAATATACTGACAATTTTAGGTTTCTTTCATGTTTTCTCTCAAAATTCTTGAATATAAAATTCTTTAATATAAGCGTCTCGTCACTGAAAAAAAAATCCGGGTAGTAGTTACCTGAGTTGATGTTTGTTTATCTTGATATGCGTAATTTAATATCGACGTTGTTCGCAGATAAAAATTATCGCAAGTAAAAATAGACACGTTGAGTAAGCACGAGCGAGTGATGGCGAATTTCAAGTTGATCTCCGGGTATAATATCGGGATTATCGCGGGAAATTAGCAATGATATTATGCGAAAAAACAATAAAAAAATATTGACACAGCTGCGTCAGAGTTAATTTTGAGCACCTATTTGAAATGCCAGTGTAACAATTTAAAATTATTTTGTGTTTGTTTTCATTACTACAGAAAATGGGAACTGTTACAGGATTTTCAGTGACTTCTCTAAAACCCGTCAAAGGAAAGATGTGGAGGAATTTGGAGAAATTTTGGCTGCTATCCTGGAAAAATTGGCTCTTGCAATGGAGGCATCCCGTACAAACCGTCGTCGAAGTACTGGCTCCGGTCATGTTTTCTATTCTTCTGGTCCTTATTCGAAGTCTTGTAGATCCCGAACCTCAAACAAAAGAGATATACCCTGCATTTAATCTGGACGATAGTGCATATATATTCTACGTGCATGCCCCGAACGATACGTAAGTGACAGTAACAAGTAACAATAAAGCTTTGATTAGTTTCTAAGCAAGTTGAGTTTGGAAGAAAAACCGATCACATTATGAATTTCTTTTCATTCACCTGACATCAATCAGAATATCTAAGATCAGGATAAATTGTCATTCTTGATGTTTTTATTTATTTATTCACAAGTGGCTTCTTTTCAAAAGCAAATTACGATTTGAGTTTGAGTTTAAATTAGCCAGATAATGCTGTCATTCAAGACTTCATTACGGAATACCCCTGTGGGTCTCTCAATTTTATTGCTGTTAATGCCTTCTTCATATGAAATGAGATTTTAGCTCTTGCCCGCCACTAGGTAGGATACATAATAAATAAGTTTCGGGATTGTTGAAAATTTTGCACATTTTTTCTTTTATATATGTATAAGTAAAAACAATTACAAATCAATTAACGATTAATAATTAAGACAATTTTAATAATGAAACATAATAATTCAGTAAAATTATTAATAAGCATTAAGTCGTTGTAGCATGTAAAATTTTAAATGTAATTACAGATTAATTGAGAACGATATCAGACCAGACAATTCAAAACGAATAAATAAAAAATAAAATAATATTATAACGGGCTGAAAATAAATCAAATAAAGCACTAGTTAGTTTCTAATAACAAAACAAATTGGCAATTAAATTAATGTTTTCTCATCCAAACCATGGTATTAGATACAGAGAGACGGACGAATTTTCGGAGTTTGTTCACACACTGAGACATTCTGTGAATGTTAATTTCGCCTTCGGACTCTCGGAGATGTTCACGACCATACGGCTACATAGCTGTACGATACTTATCGTGAAACGCAGTCGCCTTTTATATGGTTTTATAACGGAAATTCCGATTATGTAAAACTTTACATGTGGCCCTATGATTCATCGTGATTTTCCGAGACCGTCTGCTCATATGCTTGCATAATGTCCGGCTTTTTCGATGAGTTACCTATGCAGCTGAAATTACGCAATGAACATAATCATTTACGAAATTGCCAATTTTTTACACTTTTTTTATATTCTTCACTTAATTTTCTCTTTTTTGTCAGTATCCTCATCAATACGATCGCTTGGTCGCCATGCAGTAATATCGCCATCAATAGCATAATGCAGCGAGTAGCCACAACTTATAACTTGGAGAGTCAATGCAGAGAAAATTCCGCAGAATTGCAGGTTTATTTGCAAGCTAATATCTTACAGGTTTTCGCAGGATTTCAGTTCGATGATTCTTACGCCCAAAGAGACTCCATAGATCCAAATGTACAAGTAACATTTAGGTAACATCTACAAAACTAGTTATAAGCAATGCTAAACTTAAAATTTTAGATATCCAGGAGAACTGCGAACTTCCGGCACTGTAGGTTTAGGTGAAAGCAATTGGAGAACGCAAATTCTATTTCCACTTTATCAAATGGCTGGACCAAGAAGTCCCTATAGAATTCACGGAGCACCACCAGGTATGAAATGCCAAAGTATGGCAGTATAACGCCTGAACGGTCCATGTGGTAAGGGATCGGCCTTGCAATCGCATGGTCGTCGGTTCGAACCGCTCTCGGGATTTTTCTCCGGAGTGGTCGGTATCGACTTCAGGCACCCTTCAGTGTTGGGGATAAAATTCGACACTGCTTCCCCTTAAACGGCGATGAGGTTTGGAAGTAACAAAGCCATGGAACACTTTACACACACTCAAATACACTCTCGCTCCTGAGATCCTGACAAGTCTATGACTTAGGACCCCGTTGGGCAACCACCACAGATTAAAAAAATACGCATCTCTAGTTATGACCAATTTCTTTTTGCAGAGTATTTCCACGAAACGTTTTTAACATTCCAGTATGAAATTTCACGAGAAATTATAAATTATTTCGTTAACGACAGCAACGTAGAGCTGCCCAAAGTCGTCATGCGAAGATTTCCCTACCCTGATTGGATAGACGATCCATTACTAACCGCACTACAGAGCTTTATTGGTATAATTATAATGCTGAGTTTCGTTTACACGTGCATAAATACAGTGAAAGTCATTACCACTGAAAAAGAAAAACAGTTAAAGGTAAAACGGTAAAAATTTTTAATTGTTAGAAATTACAACCATTATGTTTTAGGAAGCTATGAAAATCATGGGTCTACCAAATTGGCTGCATTGGACCGCATGGTTCGTGAAGTCATTCTTTTTTCTGCTTATCTCCATCATACTGATCGTTGTTTTATTAAAAGTTTCTTGGTATCCAGACACTGATGTGAGTGTGTTCACCCACGCAGATCCGTTTGTTATGTTCCTTTTTCTAGTTTTTTATATATGCGCTACAATCACATTCTGTTTTGCTGTTAGCGTATTTTTCTCTAAGGGCAAGTATTTTAGTTGCATTCGTACCACACTTTTAACAACATTTTTTTATATTTTTAGCGAACACTGCTGCAACTATAGCTGGCTTATGTTGGTTCTTGTCATACGCCCCGTACTTATTTTTACAAGAGAGATATGATCAATTATCTCTGGCCGAAAAATTATTAGCCAGTCTTGGTTCAAATACAGCAATGGCTTACGGATTTCAGTTGATGCTTATGTTCGAAGGCACAGGCGCAGGTACTATTCTGACAGAATACTTTCTGAAATGGTATACACCTTGACATCAAAATTGTAGGATTGCAATGGAACAACATTTTTTCATCGGCTTCCCCGGATGACGACCTAACTCTAGGCTTGATAATGGTGATGTTGATTGTAGACACATTACTGTATTTGCTAATAGCTCTCTATGTTGAGGCGGTTTTCCCTGGCGATTATGGGGTACCTCAAGTGTGGTATTTCCCATTTACGAGATCATTCTGGTGTGGTAGCAAAACATATGTTGGTATGTACCATATTGATGTTTTGGCATTAATTTGTGCAATGTTTTCCACTACCAAAACATTTTTTCCCAATATTAAATTCTATAAACTATATGTAAAAAGAGAAAACAAATATTGTAAATATTATTAGGCGTTGATGATAATGATAACATAATTCCAACTACGAACGAGTACGAAAAAGAACCAATTAACTTAAATGCTGGCATTAAAATTAAAAACCTGAGGAAGGTCTACTCAAACAAGAAAGTGGCAGTTAGAAATTTCTCCATGAATTTATACGAAGATCAAATTACCGTTCTACTGGGTCACAATGGTGCAGGAAAAACAACGACGATGTCCATGTTAACGGGTATGTTTCCTCCAACAAGCGGAACTGCCGTAGTTAACGGATATGACATTCGCACTAATATGGTCGGAGTCCGAGACAGTCTTGGACTTTGTCCACAACATAACATCATTTTCGAGGAACTGACTGTTAAGGAGCACCTCTATTTCTTCAGCAGGCTTAAGGGCTTAGATAAGAAGGAAATCGATCAAGAAATCACTAAGTATATTGAACTTCTGGAACTTGTCCCAAAGGTAAATATCTTTGTATTAACTAAATATTGCAAAGACAATGAAAATTTTGTGTTTAATAGACTAATGAGCAAGCTAAAACCTTATCTGGAGGAATGAAAAGAAAATTGTGCGTGGGGATGGCATTATGCGGAAACTCAAAAGTTGTCATGTTTGATGAACCCACTGCAGGCATGGATCCCGCTGCAAGAAGAGCTCTTTGGGATCTAATGGAAACGCAAAAGAAAGGTGGGATGTTATTTTATTACATACAGAATATAATCTATTTTACGCTGATTTACTGTAGGTCGCACAATATTATTGAGCACACATTTTATGGACGAAGCTGACTTATTAGGAGATCGTATTGCAATTATGGCTGGTGGTCAGTTACAGTGTTGTGGTTCAAGTTTCTTCTTAAAGAAAAGATACGGTGCGGGTTACCATCTCATTATGGACAAAAGTTTAAAATGTGATGTCAGTAAAGTAACGGAAGTCCTGAGATATCACATCCCAAATATAGAGGTAAATTTTGAATATTTTTCATTGAATTGGAAAAGATTTAATTTTATATTATAATTGATATATTACGTAAATTATTCTAGGTCGAAAGTAATGTCGGTTCTGAGTTGACTTACATATTATCAGAAAATCAAGCATCAGTGTTTGAAGAAATGCTCAGTGATCTGGAAAGTAACGGTACAAGACTAGGCATCAACAGTTACGGAATTTCCCTAACCACGTTAGAAGAAGTGTTCATGAAGTAAGTCTACAAATAAATCCCTCTCTCTTAGAAAATTAACGATTTAAATTTTAGGGTAGGGGCTGACCACGGACAGGAAGAAGAAAACGAACAGATTGATCTGCACAACAAAAACAAAGACGCACCTCTACTCAGAGAGCAAAACGGAAACTTCAACAGCTCATCGGACACAAAACGTAAATAATTGATTTACCCATTTCGATTATCGAGTCAAATTCACCTTTTTTACAGTTAATGCTTATGAGAAACAGTTCCTCTCTGGTTTTCCTTTGTGGCGAAATCAGTTTTTGGCGATGATGATGAAGAGAATTTTATCAACTCTACGTTCATGGATTTTATTCCTAATACAAAACTTAATCCCCGTGGCTTTTCTTATAATAGCCATAGTAGTCACTCGAGGTAACAATGTCAACCAAGAATTACCAAGTTTGGACTACACTCTTGATGCTTACGACTCCGTAACAGTTATTACCACAAATAACACCGGCAATTCTTTTTACGATGCTTACAGGGAATTGTTGATACGTGAAAATAGAGAAATTACGGACTGGGAAAGTGGAGACATGGTTCAACATATGCTCATCAGAGTAAGTTTTATTACACACGTTATACTCATTATACACATTATACTCGATAAGTAGAAAACAAGCACCTAAAGGCATAAAAATGGAATTTATTATAGTGCAAATATGTTTATTTGCGATGAAACTATCCCCATACTGGTGAATCTCTGAATTGGTTTTTTTTCAGACTGAAGAAAATACGCCTCGCGTTAGAATGCAGTACATCATAGGTGCTACATTTGAAGTTAATCAAAGTAATTCCGAAATGATAACTGCTTGGTTCAACAATGAACCTTATCATTCTCCACCGGTAGCATTAGAATACGCGATGAATTCAATTTTCCAAGCTAAAATGGGACCTGAGCATTCAATTCAAATTACTCTACACCCGCTTCCTTTCAGCGTAGATACAAGAGTAAGTTTTTATTTCGGTTTTGTAATTTGTTTTCATTATACGTTATTTTCAGTTTAGCCAGTTGGCTACTGGAAATAATATGGGATTCCAACTGGCCTTTAATATTGGATTCAGCATGGCATTCGTCGCAGCCTTCTACGTTTTGTTCTACGTAAGAGAAAGAGTTACTAATTCCAAACATCTTCAGTTCGTTTCCGGAGTGGATGTATTAATTTTCTGGGGGTCCTCTTTCTTATGGGATCTCATCACTTTCATTTTTACTTCCTTGTGTTTAATTATAACCCTTGTTGCGTTTCAAGAAGACGGCTTTAGCAGTGCTACTGATTTAGGTACGTTAATATATCATAATTACACATTAATCTATTTTTATTACATGTTCTTCTATTTCAGGACGAATCTTTGCGGTTTTATTATGCTTCGCTATCGCATTTTTACCATTAATGTTTTTGGCCTCGTACATGTTTGATATACCTTCCACCGGATTTACAAGAATGACGTTATTTAACATATTTTCTGGTAAATCAGAATAAATAATTAGCCCGAACATAAAACGAAACTGTCATTTTCATTGCAGGAGTGGCAGTTTACTTGGTTGTCCAAGTCTTAAGAATTGAAACCCTTGATTTAGTTCATGTGGCAAATGGTCTACATTGGGCTTTCTTGTTTCTACCACATTATTCCCTATGTACAGCACTGAACGATATGAGCCTCGTTACATCTATTCAGAATTTATGCAACTTCGCGAATCAATTGGGTGAAACAATGTTGGAAGAAAATATAGGGTCTCTTCCTATTGACCTTCCAAATATCACAATTAGTTACGCTTGCTATATAAGACCCAATGAATGTTGCGGTAAGTATAATTTTAAAAAAATAGTGTACAAATTAATTTTTACGATCAGCAATTTATTGGCAGTTCTTACTTTTGCTTAATAATTTTTCTACTCATTTTGAAAATCAGACACAAATGCTGCTATGTAGTGAGATGCTCCTGATGAACCTTTTCCTTCTTAGTCGGTCCAAATTTTCCCTACAGGATTGACTTCTGGATATTAAAGAAAACTAGAATCATTTTCGTTTCCAGCGGTGGTTTCATTTTTTTTTAAACTTTTTGCTTTCAGATATTCAAGAAAACTTCTTTGCCTGGGATAATAATGGAATCGGAAGAAACATTCTGTTTTCGATATGCATTGGTGTGATTTTAACCGTTTTATTGCTTCTAAACGAGTTTAGAGTATTCAATAACATCAAATACAAGATAGAACAGAGAACCATGACGGCACCATCGACAGAAGAAAATGAGGACAGTGACGTTTTGGAAGAAAAGCGCAAAATCCAAAGCGGAGAAATTCGGATTGATAAGACGACCGTCGTGTTGAAAAATATTACCAAATATTACAAGAAATTTTTGGCCGTCAATCAACTGTGCCTGGGAATTAACGAGTATGAATGTTTTGGTCTCTTAGGTGTTAACGGTGCGGGTAAGACGAGCACGTTCAAAATGATGACCGGTGACGTTAATATATCTTATGGCGACGGTTGGATAAACGGACTAAATTTGAAAAAGGACCTCAAGAAAGTACATAAATATATAGGATACTGTCCACAGTTCGATGCTTTGCTGGATGACCTAACAGGAAAAGAAACTCTGATGATGTACTGTTTACTAAGGGGCATTCCCTTAAAAGACAGTAAATTTGTAGTGGAACAATTAGCAAGAGACTTTGATTTCCACAGACACATCAACAAAAAAGTGAAGGAATACAGCGGAGGAAACAAGAGGAAATTAAGCGCAGCTGTAGCTCTTATCGGAGATCCTCCAATAATTTTCCTTGATGAACCAACTACTGGTAAGTGAGATTTACAAACTTGAAAATCAAAACTGACGATTATATAAAACAGGTATGGATCCTGCCACCAAACGTAATTTATGGAATACGCTTTGTCATATTCGTGACAGTGGTAAATGTCTTGTTCTGACGTCGCACAGCATGGAAGAATGCGAAGCTCTATGCACCCGCTTAGCCATTATGGTTAACGGAGTTTTCAAGTGCTTAGGTTCAACGCAACACTTGAAAAACAAGTTTTCTCAAGGATATACACTAGTCATAAAACTTCATAAATCGGAGCTTAACATTGGTGAGCTCGAATCAATCGAGATGTTTGTTAAAACGAACTTCCCCAGCGCCATCGTCAGGGAGAGGCATCAAGAGCTGCTCACGTTTTACATTCCGGATACATCCGTGCCTTGGTCTAAAATGTTTGGCATTATGGAAAGAGGCAAAAAGCAGTCAGCACTAAACATCGAAGACTATTCTCTAGGACAATCAAGTTTAGAACAGGTATATATATAAAATTAAGATCGATGAAGTTGAAGTCGTTACTAAAACTTTATGTTTTAGGTATTTTTATCATTCACAAAGAAACAAAGAGAATAGATACGAGTGAAAGTGCCCTTTCCAAGTGACAGCCTCCGTATGTGTTACAATAAATAATAAATCGGCAAATACGTTTGCGTTTGCTGTATACATAAAGAAACTTTGTTTAGTGAGAATTAACATAATTGTATAATTTATATATTTATTTATTAAGAAAACTACAATCTACACTGTATTTTTATTCTGTTCATATAAATACAAAACTCTTCAGTAATATAATACTATTTGCTATTACGCGATATCTTTGCGAAAGTCTTGTTGACCGGCGGGATTTCGATGGTGTTCTCGAACTACTTTTCTGCTGATGAAACCAAATTATAAATAGATTATTTTTATTATTAAAATTAAATAACTAAATTATGTTTCATGTGATTGTAATTATGAGTTGATACTTATGGACGACAAACAGTAATACTTATTGTTTATCATCCATAAGTATCAGCTCATAATTACAATCACCCAGCAAAAGTTTTAGTATTACAAAATTGACGTTTAAAAAAATGTCCACTTTTTTTTGGCCGCGACTGTTTGTTTGATGGCGCTCTTAAAATCAATCATTACTTCACTAAGCAACTGATTCCGAACTACTCAGAAACTGCTGTTGGAACAAAACTATTATACTTATGGTAAAAAAATGTTTTCTTTTGCGCCGTATAATAATATCGGCCTTTATTTAATAATTACGTATTACAATAATTACTACTGGTAGAGGTCTCGCAACTTGAGAAGAACCTGTCACGTGACCCGTGCTACGTGAGCAATAGTGAAGTTTTACACCTGGCCTACTAGATAATTAGATATTCTGTTCATTTAATTCAACTTTACTATTAAAACTTTGAGACTGTTTTCCTTCAATTTTTTGTTATGTAATCGATCCAAAATTTAAACAGTTGAATACTAGTTAAAAAGTCCCAACGAAATCAAAAATAAAAAATATAGGTTGTCATTAAAAAAATATCTTGATGACATAACTTTAAAAAAAAATTGATGAAAATATCTGAAGATGACTTCCTCGTATAAGCTATAATTTGAATCGCTATACCCCTTTTAGATTTTTGTTCTGTCGTAATCATTAACGGAGTTATGGATTTTATCCGCTATTTAGTTTCCACGCTGTATATATAAACATACAGGGTTAGTTAAAAATATGGCAACTGCCATTTATTGCCGTTAATATTCATTTTAAGAAATATGTGCTTTATGAAAGTTTTTTAGGAAATTTTTATCTACAATTGAGAATACTTGAATTTTTTTCTTCTTCAATTGTTTTTGAGTTACGCCTATCTGCGTAATTTTTTTAAATGGAAACATTCTAATTTTAATCTACCGTTCGGTAGAGTATTATTTTCTCTTTACAATAGTATTCTTTTTTTTAGAATTGAGGGGTTTCTGAAAAAAAAACATTTTTCACTTTTTTGTGAAATTGAAAACACTGGTTCAAATATTTATTTTAGGGCCAGTTTCATAATGGAATTTAAAGGAGGCTATAAATCTAAGGTCACTTTTAGATGTCAAAACAAATATGAAAACACATTTGTTTACACATCAGATTGTGACTTTATTTTAAAGGTTCCTTTAAATTCTATTATGAAACTGACCCTTAGTTAGGTAGATCTAAGACAAAAGTGAAGTTATGGGTCACAATATTATCATTAAAAACAAAAAACAAAAAAAAAGCAAAAAAACTAAAAAATAACTAAGTAAATTAAATTAAAACCCCGAAGAGAATTCTCTAAAAATTCACGGGGAATTTCTTGTATCGTCCTGGTAATTCGAATTTTTAAATTTTCGATGTCATCGGGCTTATCTTTATAAACTTTGTTTTTTACATATCCCCAGAGGAAAAATCTAAAGGGCTTAAATCAGGGTAACGGGCTGGCCACTCAATTTCACCTCGTCTCCCATTCCATCTATTTGGAAAAACGTTATCAAGATACTGACGAATATTTAAACCATAATGTGGTGGGGCGCCATCTTGCTGAAACCAGATATTGTTATTGGGAAGGTTTTCGTTGTTTTCATGAGGATAGAGCGTAGCACAAGCAGGTATAATTTGATTTTGCAATAACTGCAAATACAGAGCCGAATTTAAATTGCCATCGATGAAAAAGGGACCTATAATATGACCACCTAGAATGCCAACCCAAACATTAACTTTTTGGGGATACTGCGTATGGTGCTCCAAAAACCAAAACGGATTGACAGATGACCAATATCTGCAGTTATGTCACCGGTAAGTCAAAAAGTAGCTTCGTCAGAGAAAATAATATTATTGACAAAATTTTCGTTATTATTGCAAATATTTAACAGTCTCCTATCAAAATCATCTTCCGTCAATTCCTGTACAAGTTGTACCTATAAGGTTTATACTTTTCACTTTTTAACATTCTAACGACTGATGACTGTGAAATATTGAGATTGACCGCTAATTGGTTGGTTGATAAATGGGGATCTTCAGATACAGCCAATAAAATATCCAGCTTTTTATCATCACTGGTCGATGTTCTCGGTCTACCACTCTTTGGTAAATTTAACGCTGCCGGTTTGTTCGAAACGTTTCAAAGTTTTACTAACAACGGATTTAGAAATTGGATTTCTATCAGGATGCGTATCATTAAATAAATAACAAACGTCTTGTAAACTTCTACGTCTATCTCCATAACCCAGCATCATAAGTATTTCAATTCTTTCATGTTCATTTAAATTCGCCATTGCTAATATTAACAGCAGTAAATTACACGCAATTGAATTTGACGTAAACAATAACCACTGATAAAGTTACTCGCTCGAGTTTGTTTATCGCTTACTTATAGTGTTTTCGATTCACATGCACCGGTTGCACTCAGTGTATTTTCATCTTCTTCTAACCTCATGTAATAACACGAGATGAAGATACTCTGAGTGCGCACTAGTGGGGTCAATCGAAAACGCGTTTAGATGTACCTGACCTGGCGCTAATAAGCGCGCACGACGGGAAATGAATACTTGAAATTCTTTTTTTTCAGAAACCCCTCAATTCTAAAAAAAAAACAAGAATACTATTGTAAAGAGAAAAAAATACTCTACCGAACGGTAGATTAAAATTAGAATATTTCCATTTAAAAAAATTACGCAGATAGGCGTAACTCAAAAATAATTGAAGAAGAAGAAAATTCAAGTAATCTCAATTGTAGATAAAAATTTCCTAAAAAACTTTCATAAAGCACATTATTAACGGCAATAAATGGCCGTTTCCATACTTTTAACTAACCCTGTATAGTAAACACATTAAATTACAACAAAATACACAAAATACAAAACACAAAATTATCACATTAACATAGCGCCACTACTGAGATAAGAAGTCGTTTAGAGAGTAGTAGCATATGCTTATGAGAAAAGATTTTAAATTTTTCTTAAAAATATTAATGGACGACGACTCTTTGATGTTAACAGGAAGTTTATTATACAACCTCATTGCTGAGCAAACAGGACCTTTCCTGCGCATTTCCAATCTGCATTTTGGTAAGAGCAAAGCTGGTTGCCGCAATGCATAAATTCTAGTTCCTGCACTCATTTCGAAGTGATGCAAATGTTTGCGAATGTAAATAGCCGCGAAAAATATGTACATACTAGGTAATGTTAAATAGTTATTCTCTATGTTTGAATTGGCTTCCGGTTGGAACCACGTCATGTTGACTTCTACTGCCGACGTTTCGTTCTTCGTTGCAGAAGAACTTCTTCAGGGCTGCTACTGCTGGACGACGGCCGCGGAAACCTTCAAGTTAAGTTATTCTCTGTAAAAGTACTTCTACATGCTGCCCTAAAAGACAATTTATGAAGAATACGGATGCATGACTTTTGCAGAATAAAAACTGAGTTAGAATGTGAACTTGTACCCCACAAAAGCAATCCATATTTAAGCAGCGAATATATTTTTGCAAAGTAGAAAGATCTACAGGTTTCTAAGTCACATATTTGCGAAAGTTTCCTCAAAGCATATATATTTTTGCTAATTTTCTTACATAGATTGCTAATGTGTTCCAACCAGTCCAAATTTTCGTGCAAGTCAATACCTAAATATTTCACTGAAACTAACGCTGAAGATCGTTTGAAATAACGTTTGGGAAATTGCTTTCATTAGCCTTTTTTGTTCCGAATTCTACAAAGAGAGATTTTGATTCATTTAGGAGCAATTGATTTTCCCGAAGCCAGTTTTTCAAACTCGCAATAGCACTGTCGGTTGCAACCAACGATGTATTAGCATTTTTACCTGAAGTTACTAATACGGTATCATCTGCGTACATAATGCATTTATTGACGGATTTTAATTTAAGGGGTAGATCATTTATAAAAAGATTAAAAAGCACAGGGCCCAATATGGATGCCTGAGGGACGCCTTTATAAATATCTGCGGAGAAGGATTTACTACAATTTATTTCTACTACCTGTGATCTGCCTTCAAGATAAGACGATAGCCATTTATAACTAACTGAACGAATTCCGTAGGGGTACAGCTTATCCAACAAACGCGCATGATCTATAAGATCAAAAGCTTTACTTAGATCACAAAAGGTTGCTATTGTACTATTATTGGCATCTACATGGGATAAAACGTCTTCCACCAATTGAAGTGCAGCAGATTCAGAGGACTACCCTTTACAAAAACCGTGTTGATATTCAGAAATAATTTTGTTAATATCTAAAAATTTAATTAACCGTATCAAAAAAGCTTTTTCGAACACTTTAGATATCGATGGTAATATTGAAATAGGACGATAATTAGGAGGGTTTAAAAAAATCATGATTTTTAAATAAAAATAAAAAAAATCGGATTTTTATGATATACAGGGTGATTGAAATTCGAGGCCAGCATGAGGATCTCGCTTATTATAAGAGATAGAGAATCGGTTAAATGGAGGCTAAGTTGCCAAATTTCATAGTGATTAATGATCTGTTGAAAAATTTAAAATGTCTCGAAATGTTTCTTCACAATCGAAGAAAAACGAAAAAGGGCGATTTTCGAAAATCGGACATAACTTCTTCATTTATGATTTTTTTCAAAATCTGTGAAAACATTCCTGAAGCAACTTTTCACGCATGATTAAATGCCGAACGTACTTTGTTTCTAGAGCGATTCGTTTTTGTTTTTCCAGAGCCAACTTCATTTTTTCTTATGAGCGCGATTTTTGTTGTTTAGACAGATAGATAGCACATTTTTTTCTGAATTCATTGGTTCACACTTGCTATTTTTTTTCAATTTTCATTGAGAAATTTTGAAAAAACTGAAATTAGATTCATGTAGTACATACATTAAATTAGCTTAAGTCCAATTGTATGCTGCGCAGGCAAGGATACGTATACCTTTGCTTAATTGGTCTGTCGATAAATACAGAATCACGTATTCAAATGAAGAAAAACGTGATATGTTGCGTTTTTTTAATTTGTCACAAAAATTCCACTACAAGTGTTCAGTGGAATTTAGAAACCTATCCGAAGATAATTTAACCTAGTGCATATTAGATATTTGTTGGATAACAATTTCATTCAAAATGACACATTTGAAACTCGAAGAGAATGTACAGAAATAGAATACAGAAAAAAAATCAGAGCATTTGTTCGAAGACATTTTGACAACTTGGAAAAATATTTAATACTTGGTTGGATTCTTTCCGGATAAGTGTCTAAATACCGCTGAGCACTTGTAGTGAAATTTCGTTGTGACAATAAAACATGCGCAGCATATTACGTTTTTCTTCATTTGGATACGCCATTCTGTATTTAATGACAGACCAATTAAACGAAGGTTGTCTATGCAGCATACCATTGAATCTAAGCTAACTTATTGTGTAAAACTAAGCTAACTTAATGTATGCACATAATTTAATTTCAGTTTTTTCAAAATTTTTCAATGAAAATTAAAATAAAATAGCAAGTATGGCATACCAATGAATTCAGAAAAAAATGTACTATCTACCTGCGTAAAGAACAAAAATCGTGCCCATAAGAAAAAATGAAGTTGGCTCTGGAAAAACAAAAACGAATCGCTCTATTAATAAAGTACGTTCGGCATTCAATCAAGCATAAAAAGTTGCTTTAGAAATGTTTTCACAGATTTTGAAAAAAATCACAAATAAAGAAGTTATGTCCGATTTTCGAAAATCGCCCTTTTTCGTTTTTGTTCGATTGTGAAAAAACCGTTCGAGATATTTCAGGCTCAAACAAAATTAATAAACAAGCGAAACTCAACTTAAATTCAGAAGCAATGTTTTGGTCGTCGCCAAAATGTTTGCCATCTTCCCACATCCAGCTTAAATTTCACTTTTTTGGAGCTTCTCAATTCATATATTTGAACATTAAAGCTAATTTATTTTGCTTTTTTATATTATTTCATAATAGCTGTACTTGTACTTACTCTGTCAATTTTAAAATGTGAATAATAAATATCGTGATATATGTATATCAAACATAAAAATCCTGATATATATCAATGATATACAGGTTGTCCCAGCGTGACCTTTCATTAGAAGTTTATGGGGTCCGTTAAATATTCTGCAAGGTCTGCTAACAATTTTGTCGCATTTTCCGTGTATAAAAAATAAATTAATTTCTTGATTTGTATAAACATTATTTTCGTTGCTTTTATTCATTTTGCAACTTGAAATGAAACTTCGTAAAGGCACTCTATTAGTTAATGAGTTTCAATAACTTGACATTTGAAAAATTATTTTTTATAATGGTAAAATTTTCCGTTTTTTGGAAATAAGTCTAAAACGGTTTGATTTAGGTATAGGAACATGTAATACCACTTTGTGCCAAATTTTATCACCAATTTGATTACGCAACGAAAAATCTGACATTCCATTTGAAAAAAACCGATATTTTTACATTTTTAACTCTTGATGAAAAGTATAAATTTAAGAATTTTTCTCAGGCAAAGATGTTTATTTTAAAGAATACCTTCGATAAAGGGATCTTTAAACTACAAACTTAATTAGATTTCAATTTTCTATCTCGTTTCAAATAAGAGTTACAGGCCATTTTAAAAACGTCAACCACCTGCCATGATTTCGGAAAATAATGTTTATCTCAAAAACTGTAATAGATAGATTTGGTATGGTTTCAATAAAAAAGTTTCAAAATTATGATTCCCATCTAAAAGTGTAAAAATAAATAGGGTGTTCCATTTAAAATAACAAAGTAGATCTAGAACTAGAACTAGACATCTGAAAATATTTTAGCTGAAGAGGACGCAATCACTTGTATCTAATTCAAGTTCAAGTTTCTATTTTGGCCAGAACCCCATAAACTTCTAATGAAAGGTCTCGCTGGGACACCCTGTATATAAATATAATTCGATAACCAAATATAATAGAACCGGGGAGCAATTCTAGTGTGGCTAAAAAATGGTACCTATTAAAAATACATTTAAAAAATGTTATTATTTGGAATTGTTCCACGTATCAGACAAAATTTTAGTGGGATCCGATAGGCTATCTCTCAGGAGGATTTATCTTACTCATTTATACCCATAAAAAATATTTAAAATCACCAAATTTGCTCCTGGGTTCTTAACTGTTCCATGCAAAAAAAATGAGATGATTTTTCACGTTTCTGGTGCAACGTATTTTTTTACATAAAATTTTGTGTTCTCATTTTTGATTCCTTGATAATGCAATTCTAATGCAATTTAGCCTAGGCAAACAGAAAATTGCAAGAACTTAATTTTTTATTTAGATCCGCTTAATATAGGCACTTATAAAATCGACATTAAATATTTCATGGCTACTATGAAAAATATCGATTTTTAAGTACGGACATTAAATGGATCCAAAATAAAAAGTGCTTGAAATTTTTGCAATTTTCGGTCTGCTTAGGCTAAATTGAGGTTATTAGAATTGCATTATCAAGAAATCAAAAATGATATTACAAAATTTTATGTAAAAAAAAGTCTTGCACCAAAAACGTGAAAAATCGTCACATATTTTCTTGTGCATATATGGCTATTGAATATGCACAAACTTTCGGCGCAGAAAGTTTAAAGAAATCAATATGAACAAATTTTTCCACATGGTGCGAACTTTTTGGCGGTTACTGTATACAATCACAGAATAATCTCAATAATCCAGCAAAACCTATTATCAAATTACTGACTTAGGCTAATTTAAGAAACAGGTAAAAAATGAAATAAATTTTTAAACAAGTTGCTTTATACAGGGTGCCCGGATTTCGTAGGGACAACATGGGTAACTTTTTTATTCGAAGAGATAGAGAAATGGTTAAATTAGTAAAAAGGTGCGGGTTCAAGAGTTCAGTGAGAATATATTTTCAAAAAAAAATTCATAATTTCTTTTATTTACCGTATCTTTTTTGTTACTTAGGATATTTAGATGCGATTTGGCATTAAATTGGCATGATAGTTTAAATATTTTTATTGGCAAAACAAAACCAAACTCAATTACAAATATAATAAAAAAAATAAACATTAAATGACTCAAATAAGCCACCGTTGTTTGCAATGTAAAGTTGGCACCGCTTCTGAACACTATTAATAACTTTACAGATAGTATTGCCATTAACACTGTTAAATGTCTCAAGTACTGCAAAATTAGTTCAAACCGCATCTAAATATCTTAAGTAAAAAAAAAAAGTTACGGCAAATTTGTTTTTTTTTTAATTTTAACTAAGATGGCCATGACAAGTACAATTTGAAAATGGATTCTTAATGAGCTATCGAACCTGCACCTTTTTACTGATTTAACCATCTCTCTATCTCTTCAAATACAAAAGTTACCCCTGTTGTCCCTACGAAATCCGGGCACCCTGTATACAACCTGTGGCATTTAACCGGATTTTTTTCCTTAACACCGTTCCTATTGAATATATGGAAGTATCATCCTTTCAAGCTCCGCATAATTTAAAATCCTTTTCAAATATACAGGCTGTCCCAATTTGGCTGTACGATGTGTAACTTCGTTATTTTAAACGGAGCATCCTATGTTTTATAACGAATTCGAGCTTGTCAGGTTATTTCAGGGTAAATTTGATAAGGATTCCCTGTACCTAAGACCTATGATTTTTAAGATATTACGCATTCTTTATCGTTTTCGGGTAACTTTTATAATTGAAGCATTCATTGTTGAAAGGGGTTAAGTCACTTTTTGACCATTTTGAGTTAACCATGAAAATATAGGTATTGTAGAAGCATAAACGCACCGTCTGGTGTTGAGAAGGGTCAACGCAGGGGTTATATTTTATTTCTTAGGCTAAAGCTAAAGCTAAAGCTACAAATACATATTTCCAAACATATAAAATAAACAGATGTTTATAGTTTTCTCAAAACTTAAAAAAAGTGACTTAACCCCTTTCAACAAGAAGTGATTCAAATAATATCTCATTAACGAAGAAAGTTAGAAAGCAGATGTTTGAATTGGCTTCCGGTTGGAACCGCGTCACGTTGACTTCTACTGCCGACGTTTCGTTCTTCATTGCAGAAGAATTTCTTCAGGGCTGCTGCTGCTTCTGGTTAGTCGTTGAGATTTTGAGACTCAGTCTCAACGACTAACCAGAAGCAGCAGCAACACCACCAGCAGCAGCAGCCCTGAAGAAGTTCTTCTGCAATGAAGAACGAAACGTCGGCAGTAGAAGTCAACGTGACGCGGTTCCAACCGGAAGCCAATTCAAACATGAACGACGGCCATTTAGAAAGCAGATATTGTGGTACTGTTACAAGATAAGTGTAAGGTGTCTACAGCAGCAACAAAATTTACTTTTCATTAAACAGGGGTTCAGTAAGACTATTTCAATTGCGACCACGAATGGCGTCGTTATCTTTCAATTAGCTATATACTTCCCTATACCAATTATTACCTACTGCCGCTTGAGGAGATGTTTAATATTATTTCATAATTTCTACATTTTAACGTGTCAATTAAAATCAGGAGTGAGTATTTCCTCAAACATTTTACTTGTTTTGAGTAAGATGTCAATTTTCTAAGTTTATTAAGCTCTGTTATACAGCGTGCCTCATTGGTATGGATTTCTTCAATAGCTCCTTAATACTGATTATAAATAAAGTGTCTTCTATAAAAGTTATCTACTATAATGAGTTCTATATTTAGTATAGTATAGAGTTCTATATTTAGTATAGTATATAAGTATAAGTAAGTTATCCACCAAACTTATACAAATTTTTATTTATTTCGATAGATCTCTCAAAAGTCAACATTGTTTATTAAACAACTATAGCCCTAAATCAAAGCATACATAATCTACAACTATCCATTAGATGAAAGAACTGAAATGTAGAGGTGTTTTATTCATAACTAGTCGTCACAAAAATTATTTTTACTATGCATAATTAATAATTATAAATATTTAGTAGAATAATCTCTATGAGTAATGGTAACATTTTTCATGTGCGTTCACACAGAAACAATTAAAACTTAAAAGTTAATTTTTTTCAAAAAATTTAAATGGGCCGCCCTGTACATTGTGACACATTTGAATAGCTCGTCAAAATCTATTTCTAATATATGTAAGATGTATTGTTCTAGAACTCATGATTTTCCAGATATCTGCACTCACAGTAACAACTAATAAGAACATATTTCAAGAAAATAAACAAAAAGAAAAGGATAACCACTAGATTTATCTATTAAATCTAAACAAACTAGTGACATTTTAATTGGTGTCTTGGAGACTGTTGCATATCTGCTAAAGTTTTCCGGCTGATTTTTGCAAACACTTGTCTTATTTTATTTTTTTAATATTAAGTCGTATTTGATTCGATTAGTAACAACAAGAACTGTATTGATTCATTATCATCGATATGCGAATCAATGCCTGAATGAAATGTTTGTTTAGTGGGTCAGTTCTATGAGCCTTAAGTCCATTAAGTTCCAAGTTTTTTAGAACCGTAAATTATTTACTGTAATGATGTGTAATATACCTTGTATTTACGCTGCGTTTAGTTCATGGACGACGTTATCGATTTCGTTTAGTCCGTAGTTATTTTGCGTTGTGTGACTAATCAGCTGAGTGGTCACGGTGGTTGTGATTTGAGATGCTGCCTAAATGGTCGCATACCACGGTGGGTATGATTTCCGTTTAGAAAATAGCCCGCCCTAGCTTGTTAAACTTTGACAGTTCGTCTATCAACTAAACGCACCTTAGACTCCAACTAACGACTAAAGACTCAATAAATAAAATTGCTGATATGAATAAATAAATACGAGTAAATGTCTTCGTAGGGTTAAAAACTTAAAATTACATTTTGAAGGATTTTGTTTGTATTTTAGCAATTAGTTGATTTCATCTACTCGGATTACTTACAGAAGCTATCATTTCGTTTAGATTTAATAGGTAGTTATGATTTTGCCCGTTCCTTTTTGTTTATTTTCTTGAAATATGGTTCTTATTTGAAGTTGTAACTGTGAGGGCAGATATCTCAAAAACCATAAGTTTTAGACATTTTATATACAGGGTCTCCCAAATAGAGTGGCCTATTAAAAGTTTTCGGAGAAGGGAATATACAAAAATTCTGAAAATTAGTACACTGCCCTAAGGGAAAGCGATCTTTCAGATTAAAATATTTTCACTTTTATATCACTTCCGGTTATACCGGAAGTCGCCGTTAACTTTCTTATTTTAAATAGAATGCTATACTTTTTATTGCAAATTCTGATTTTAAACATTATTTTAAATAAAAAATGTTAAAACTTTCCTATACCTAAATGTAACCGATTTTGAGATATCTTCAAATTTATTAAAAAAATTGTTTTGATGACCTTTCATTTAAGACAATGTATTTACGCCAATTTCAAATTTAAAGATTGAAGTGACATGTCGTTTAAAAGTATAATGTTCAGACTTTCAAATCATATCCTAATTATTCCTAAAAAATTCATAGGATGGTCACAATATGGTGTCGAAAGTCATTATGTTTAACTGCCCAAAACTCAATTTTCGTAAATGGAACACCTGTATATTTTCATATCATGAGATACAGAATCAAATTCTACATTAATTAATTAATTAATTAATTAACAATAAAAACTTTATAAACATTTGATAATTGTTCACGTCATGCGTCATGGCAAATAAATTTTATTAAAAAATGTTCTGTGATACTCTCGATTTGATCAATGCAATTTTCTACAAATTTTAATACTGAACAGGCAATTAAATGTGTATACTCAAGCTTAAAATTATCCGGATGACGGGCGTGATTCCTTGGCACTGTGGAAGTTTACCATCAGGGTCAAATTTCGAACGATTTTATTGCTTTTCGTACGGACACTTTTAAGCACCAGTCTCCTTCCATCGCGCACATTAACTATGTAAAACCAATGTTTAGAATTTATGATATTTGAGAAAAGAAAATAAGTAGAATGATATAAATAAAAGATTTTTTTAAAGAACGAACAAAAAACATTTCTGAAGAAAATTTTACAGCTTTTCAATTCTTATTTTAAAATATGTAAAATGAGGTAAGTAGTACCACTTTGTATTATCTTCTTAATTTAATATAAATCACGAGGAGAACATAAATAGTACAATAGTTTGGTTTCAGTCCACAAATTACTGTATTATCACCTTACTGTTGTTATATTGAAAACGTATAATTAATATCTTCTGTATTTTAATTTAAGTTAAAACATTTACTGAAATGAGCATGTTGTTACTAGGTATTTATTTATGTATATTTTTGTTAACGAAATACGATCGTCGCTATCAAAGTTTCCACCCTCCACACGTTGTATGTGATTTCAACAACGCCACACATGGAAGTTTAAGTTTAGTAGTTCTTGGTGATTATCTGATTACTAACATCATCGAAATATGAGGAATCTGGTTACACATTTGTTTGCAGTGCTTTTCATATTTTATAAAGGTAAAAAATGCATTTCTTTTGTTCATTGAAATTAAACCGTTATTAAACGCAAATAAATAATTTATTCTGGTTTTAAGTTTCTTAAATATTCATCAGATATTAAAAAGACGATTTTGAATAGTTATTATTCTGATTCTAATTGAATGTGGCCAAAAACAACGGAACTATGAATTATCATAAAATTTGTAAATAATATAATTTTTCGGACAGTTGAATGAATATACCATAAAAGCCATTTTTTGACAATTTAAGTTTAATTTCTGAAAATATGGTATAAGTAGGCTATATTTAGTAATTCTGTTATGTAAATGTAATGGATAAATTCTCGATCACAACCTACCAGGTTTCTATTTGGACGCTCGTTACCTATACGTGGCGTACAGCCTTCTGTATGTATTCATATCTATTATCGTATACCGAAACGTCGACTTTTTAGAGTTTTAGAATTTAAAACTGTCCGGCAAATTACAGGCTACTGAATTAGAACCGCTAAGGTTATTATTTATAACAGGCCCTTTCTTTCATAGCTCATTTATAGAACGAGATAGAATTTTCTTCTTTCATAAGGACATTCTACCTATTGAGCACTGTAACCAAAAATTGTTTTGCTACATACAGAGTGTTACGTTAAACAATGGCAGCATGCAGCAGAATTTTTTAATTGGAACACTCTGAGTATTTTCTTATAGAAAGGCGTAACACTCGATCCTCTAAACAGTAGCACATAATAGTATATTACATAACGAGAGTTGTAAATAGTATACAAGTGCGTAATTGCTTTACAACTCGTACGAAAAGTACGTGGTAACGTACTGGATATGGTTAACATTAATTGTCATTATTTTTCTTTCACACATTTGACACATGTTCAACGAATGAAAGGATACAAATCTATAACTGGTATCGAGCAGGATTCAGTTTAAGGCAATTAACAATTTTTATGACCGTTTGGATACGTTCTCAAACTTCCAGAAAATTGGTTAATGATTGTTTTTAACTATTTCGGAAAAAGAGCTTCAGTGCTAGACAAACAAGTACGAATGGTATCCATAGTAACGAAGCCCACATACATATTAAGCCTACGCTAAAAAATTCTCACTGTATTCTTTGCACGCTCGTTGATTATTTCAAGCCGTTTTACACTTGCTAAATTTGATAGCAATTTTTGTTACAAAGTGAGAGAGATAAGCTACCACAGAGAATTCTAACTAATTTTTATTAACCTTGTCTAATTAAAATGATCCGCGATGGCTTCGCATTAACATTTCGTGTCGCCTCGTATATTCAAAACCGCGTATTTCAGTTAACTGTCACCAAATTCAAACTCAGTTCTATTTATAGTCTTATTAAAAAAAATAACTCTCTTATCCATCATACAACAATTTTTTGTGAAAATGCGAATTAAATTTCTATACAAAAAACTCCGTAATTATTCATCTCTCGCATTCGTGCTTAATTTCAAATGAATCCCCATGTAATTATTCTGATTCTAGTTCCGAAACAAATGCAACCGTATATGTTGTTATATCAACTAACACGATAGCTGTACGATAGACGTATAGACGTGTACATGACACGTCATGTACTGTTGTAATGTAATGTTGTGGACAATCACATCAATTCCACCTGTATTTAGTCGAGTACACAGGAAAATATTTATACACAGATAAAATAGAAAATGAAAAAAGAAATCCAGCTTAGGTAATTTTGTCTTATAGTCGATACTAGTGATAGGCAAATCGATGGTTGCTAGTTAGCAATAGTGAACCTTAGATACGTTATATCTAAGGGTCACTATCGCTATGTAACAACTAGCGGTTTGCCCATCACTAGTTGATACCATACACATTTGCCGGCGAACGAGTTCTGAATTCGTAAAAGAATGAAGAAACTGCACATCTCTGTACCGTTCAATTTATAAATTCTAAATAATTGTATCTACTTGGACTTTTTAGATAGTTTATCAAAATAATTCTTCTAAATTTTTATTTTTGGAATCGAGACGTACCCCCTTATTCTGTAACTCATAACGACAATCGTTAATTAACATATTTCCCCAATCGGTGCTTAAATACAACCCATTGCTATGTACTGATTGGTGCAAATATCAACAAATATCGTTATTTAACGATGTCATTAATCGTTTACCAATGAAATATGACATAGACAATATTTTTACATATCGGATCAATCACCTCAATATAGAAGTTCTGACAAATGAATTCTAGTCAGATTTTTAGGTTTTTATCTTTGAATTTGAAAACGGTTTATCTACTCATAATCGGTTAAATTCCGAACCATTTTGATATTTTATAATTACTTTAATGAGGAACATACTAACGGAATAAAAATAGTAGAGTATAATAAAAGCAAAAATTTAATAAAAATATGATTAAAAAAAAGAGACAAAATGACAAATCAATTTTATGATCAAAAATTTAAAAATATCTAATTCCATCGCTTGAACTTATTTATAAGAAAATAGACATTGATGATTATTATATTTGTCTATTTGTAATTGTAATTAATTGCGAAATACTGGATAATATACATAATATTTGCACAATGAGTGTATACAGTGTGTTCAATTTGAACCGTTTACCATTTACTTTTAAAGATAGAAATTCGATTAAATTAGCAAGATTCACTAATTTTCACGCTGACCCTGAATTTGTGTCTTTAAAAATAAAAAAGTTAGCAATGGTGAACGTTTCAAATTCAACAGCCAATAACATTGTTTTTTAAAAATTTGAATCTTTCTAACTTATAATTTTTCCGTATTTCTAAATTAAAATAAAATTTTGTAGAAGACAGCAGATTTTTTACAGATGTCTACAAATAATTTTAAAAAATTATGACGACAAAAAACATATCAGTTAAATGAAAGTCTAATTCGATTGAGTAAAAAAAATCAATTATCATGATCGATTATATTGAAACCTATTGATAACAGTAATGACAGCAAAACAGATAAAATTCTAAAATGCCAAAGTAATTGTTTTGATTTAAATATACTGACAATTTTAGGTTTCTTTCATGTTTTCTCTCAAAATTCTTGAATATAAAAATCTTCAATATAAGCGTCTCGTCACTGAAAAAAAAAATCCGGGTAGTAATTACCTGAGTTGATGTTTGTTTATCTTGATATGCGTAATTTAATATCGACGTTGTTCGCAGATAAAAATTATCGCAAGTAAAAATAGACACGTTGAGTAAGCACGAGCGAGTGATGGCGAATTTCAAGTTGATCTCCGTGTATAATATCGGGATTATCGCGGGAAATTAGCAATGATATTATGCGACAAGACAATAAAAAAATATTGACATGTAGCATTATGCGAGAATAGCCTCCACATGTGCTTAATAAAATGATAATGCATTGCAACAGGATTTCATAACAAATCAGAAATGAAACAGAAAAAAAAGTGAAGAGAATATGAGTAAAGGCTGTTTTAAACTACACTAGTTTTGTTGTACCATCGTGATCATAAAAATCGACTACATGCGAAGTGAAATCGACACTTCCATTTTCAAAAAATTTAGTTGTGTAACATTAGGTTTGACACCATTGGTCATGTATTTGTCAACCTATAAAATCTCATCCATCTCATTCGATTCCAAAGAAATAAATATTCTCTAAGATTACCAACACTAACAGCAAATTCAGTTGCAATTACTGGAATACTGATTTTGTCTTGCAGTCGCGGTCGAATTATTGCTTCCTGAATTGCTTTTAATTGGGGTATTTTTATTTGATTTGTCAAAATGACAGAAGTTCATTTTAAAGCACGCTTCAATTGACTAAAATTTCGAGTGGAGTCGGTTTTTCTGGTTACAATGGTACAAGATTTGATTCAATTTCTGCAATAAAAATCTAAAAAAATTAATACTTAATAGGCAGCAGTTACGATTTAGAGGCAAAATATGTTCTACTTTTCAGATAGTTTTTAATTCAATTTAAATTTTGCTGCTGTTTACTACACAAATTAAGTTGTTTGAGAAATTGAGTCAAATCTTGTACAAGAAACAGACTAGTCTAAAACGGCCTTAAGGAAACAAAATTTGACAAACTGATGACACTTCCAGACACTTCTCTATCAGCTGCGTCAGAGTTAATTTTGAGCACCTATTTGAAATGCCAGTGTAACCATTTAAAATTATTTTGTGTTTGTTTTCATTACTACAGAAAATGGGAACTGTTACAGGATTTTCAGTGACTTCTCTAAAACCCGTCAAAGGAAAGATGTGGAGGAATTTGGAGAAATTTTGGCTGCTATCCTGGAAAAATTGGCTCTTGCAATGGAGGCATCCCGTACAAACCGTCGTCGAAGTACTGGCTCCGGTCATGTTTTCTATTTTACTGGTCTTTCTTCGAAGTCGTGTAGATCCCGAACCTCAAATAAAAGAGATATACCCTGCATTTAATCTGGACGATAGCGCATATGTATTCTACGTGCATGCCCCGAACGATACGTAAGTGACAGTAACAAGTAACAATAAAGCTTTGATTAGTTTGTAAGCAAGTTGAGTTTGGAAGAAAAACCGATCACATTATGAATTTCTTTTCATTCACCTGACATCAATCAGAATATCTAAGATCAGGATAAATTGTCATTCTTGATGTTTTTATTTATTTATTCACAAGTGGCTTCTTTTCAAAAGCAAATTACGATTTGAGTTTGAGTTTAAATTAGACAGATAATGCTGTCATTCAAGACTTCATTACGTAATACCCCTGTGGGTCTTTCAATTTTATTGCTGTTAATGCCTTCTTCATATGAAATGAGATTTTAGCTCTTGCCCGCCACTAGGTATACATAATAAATAAGTTTCGATTAACGATTAATAATTAAGACAATTTTAATAATGAAACATAATAATTCAGTAAAATTATTAATAAGCATTAAGTAGTTGTAGCATGTAAAATTTTAAATCTAATTACAGATTAATTAAGAACGATATCAGACCAGACAATTCAAAACGAATAAATAAAAACAAAATAATTTTATAACGGGCTGAAAATAAATCAAATAAAGCACTTGTTAGTTTCTAATAACAAAACAAATTGGCAATTAAATTAACGTTTTCTCATCCAAACCATAGTATTAGATACAGAGAGACGGACGGATTTTCGGAGTTTGTTCACACTGAGACATTCTGTGGATGTTAATTTCGCCTTCGGACTCTCGGAGATGTTCACGACCATATGGCTATTCGCTGTACGATACTTATCGTGAAACGCAGTTGCCTTTTATATGGTTTTATAACGGAAATTCCGATTATGTAAAACTTTACATGTGGCCCTATGATTCATCGTGATTTTCCGAAACCGTCTGCTCATATGCTTGCATAATGGCCGGCTTTTTCGATGAGTTACCTATGCAGCTGAAATTACGCAATGAACATAATCATTTACGAAATTGCCAATTTTTTACACTTTTTTTATATTCTTCACTTAATTTTCTCTTTTTTGTCAGTATCCTCATGAATACGATCGCTTGGTCGCCATGCAGTAATATCGCCATCAATAGCATAATGCAGCGAGTAGCCACAACCTATAACTTGGAGAGTCAATGCAGAGAAAATTCTGCAGAATTGCAGGTTTATTTGCAAGCTAATATCTCACAGGTTTTCGCAGGATTTCAGTTCGATGATTCTTACGCCCAAAGAGACTCCATAGATCCAAATGTACAAGTAACATTTAGGTAACATCTACAAAACTAGTTATAAGCAATGCTAAACTTAAAATTTTAGATATCCAGGAGAACTGCGAACTTCCGGCACTGTAGGTTTAGGTGAAAGCAATTGGATAACGCAAATTCTATTTCCACGTTATCAAAAGGCTGGACCAAGAAGTCCCTATAGAATTCACGGAGCACCACCAGGTATGAAATGCCAAAGTATGGCAGTATAACGCCTGAACGGTCCATGTGGTAAGGGATCGGCCTTGCAATCGCATGGTCGTCGGTTCGAACCGCTCTCGGGATTTTTCTCCGGAGTGGTCGGTATCGACTTCAGGCACCCTTCAGTGTTGGGGATAAAATTCGACACTGCTTCCCCTTAAACGGCGATGAGGTTTGGAAGTAACAAAGCCATGGAACACTTTACACACACTCAAATACACTCCCGCTCCTGAGATCCTGACAAGTCTATGACTTAGGACCCCGTTGGGCAACCACCACAGATTAAAAAAATACCCATCTCTAGTTATGACCAATTTCTTTTTGCAGAGTATTTCCACGAAACGTTTTTAACATTCCAGTATGAAATTTCACGAGAAATTATAAATTATTTTGTTAACGATAGCAACGTAGAGCTGCCCAAAGTCGTCATGCGAAGATTTCCCTACCCTGATTGGATAGACGATCCATTACTAATCCATCTACAGAGGTTTATTGGTATAATTATATTGCTGAGTTTCGCTTACACGTGCAATAATACAGTGAAAGTCATTACCACTGAAAAAGAAAAACAGTTAAAGGTAAAACGGTCAAAATTTTTAAATGTTTAGAAATTACCACCATTATGTTTTAGGAAACTATGAAAATCATGGATCTACCAAATTGGCTGCATTGGACCGCATGGTTCGTGAAGTCATTCTTTTTTCTGCTTATCTCCATCATACTGATCGTTGTTTTATTAAAAGTTTCTTGGTATCCAAACACTGATGTGAGTGTGTTCACCCACGCAGATCCGTTTGTTATGTTCCTTTTTTTAGTTTTTTATATATGCGCTACAATCACATTCTGTTTTGCTGTTAGCGTATTTTTCTCTAAGGGCAAGTATTTTAGTTGCATTCGTACCACACTTTTAACAACATTTTTTATATTTTTAGCGAACACTGCTACAACTATAGCTGGCTTATGTTGGTACTTGTCATACCTCCCGTACTTTCTTTTAAAAAAGAGATATGATCAATTATCTCTGGCCGAAAAATTATTAGCCAGTCTTTGTTCAAATACAGCAATGGCTTACGGATTTCAGTTGATGCTTATGTTCGAAGGCACAGGCGCAGGTACTATTCTGACAGAATACTTTCTGAAATGGTATACACCTTGACATCAAAATTGTAGGATTGCAATGGAACAACATTTTTTCATCGGCTTCCCCGGATGACGACCTAACTCTAGGCTTGATAATGGTGATGTTGATTGTAGACACATTACTGTATTTGCTAATAGCTCTCACGTTGAGGCGGTTTTCCCTGGCGATTATGGGGTACCTCAAGTGTGGTATTTCCCATTTACGAGATCATTCTGGCATGGGCGTAGCCAGCTATGGGCAAGCCCGGGCATTTGCCCGGGGTTAATATTCGGACAGAATACAGAAGTATTAGGATATTTTTCGAAAATTTTAAAGAAATTATTTCTAAATTAGAGAAATTTTCAACTGATCCAATAACAACGAGCAATACAAAAACTAAAACATATCAACTTTTTAAATCAGCAGAAGAAGCAACGTTTTTAATTCCTTTGGGTGTAATTGCAAAATACTCCTCAACGTTGGAATCCGTTGCTAATAGTTTACAAGCAGTGCAGCTAAACTTGCTTCATGTGCAGAATCATATAAACGAGTTGTTAAAGGTTTTAAAGAATAAACAATAGATTTGAAAATATAGCCAAAGACCTAATTATTGAAGTACAAATTCCTCGTAAATGTAGTCGTCAAACTTTAAGAGATAATCATCCTGCAAATACTCCAGAAGAGTATTTTTAAAGAAGTATTTACATACCTTATTTGAATCTATTCATTAAAAGTCTTCAGGAGAAATAGACCGGGATTCTTTATCCTTGAATTGCATCCTTCAAAATTAATAAAATTGTCGGAAAAAAGTTTTTTTAACGATTATTAAAGAGATTAATGGCGTGTACAAGATAAATAAATCTTCTGAAGAAAGTCAGTTGTGGTACTCCATTTAGAAACAGAGAATAGAAGATAGAACACGACAAGTATCAGAAAATATCGATTTCGTACAACTCATCTCAGAAGGATGCTATGTTTCCTGCTATTTAAACAGCTTTGACAATCGCATTAACTTTATCAGAAACTACATGTACAAGTGAACGATCATTTGGTACTCTAAGGACCGATTTATCAATCACAAGTTAACTCCTCTAATTTTCAGTTTGTTCCCATAGCAACTACTACGAAGACAATCGTTGTTGTGGTAATTAACTGAAGGTTAGCTTTAACTTAAAGCTAACTTGTGTTTGATAAGCCGGGCCTAAGAAGAGTGAAAACTTGGTTGCGATCTACTATGGTCGACCATCGATTATCAGGATTATGTCTGATGAGTATTCATCGAGAGCTTTTGCAGAATAATGAGCAATCGATTATAAAAGAAGTGACTGAAAGTTTTGGACATCAACAGCCTAGAAGACTGCAATTTTTGTTTTCAAATACATAAAAAATGTTAGGCTTTTTTAAAACCAATATATCTATACCTACTGCTAAACATCTGTTAATTATTATTAATAGTATTAATAATTATATGTATGTATAGGTAGGTACATATTACTTTAAATATGCCCGGGTTTAGAAAAAAGTCTGGCTACGCCCATGCATTCTGGTGTGGTAGCAAAACATATGTTGGTATGTACCATATTGATGTTTTGGCATTAATTTGTGCAATGTTTTCCACTACCAAAACATTTTTCCCAATATTAAATTCTATAAACTATATGTAAAAAGAGAAAACAAATATTGTAAATATTATTAGGCGTTGATGATAATTATAACATAATTCCAACTACGAACGAGTACGAAAAAGAACCAACTAACTTAAATGCTGGCATTAAAATTAAAAACCTGAGGAAGGTCTACTCAAACAAGCAAGTGGCAGTTAGAAATTTCTCCATGAATTTATACGAAGATCAAATTACCGTTCTAGTGGGTCACAATGGTGCAGGAAAAACAACGACGATGTCCATGTTAACGGGTATGTTTCCTCCAACAAGCGGAACTGCCGTAGTTAACGGATATGACATTCGCACTAATATGGTCGGAGTCCGAGACAGTCTTGGATTTTGTCCACAACATAACATCATTTTCGAGGAACTGACTGTTAAGGAGCACCTCTATTTCTTCAGCAGGCTTAAGGGCTTAAATAAGAAGGAAATCGATCAAGAAATCACTAAGTATATTGAACTTCTGGAACTTGTCCCTAAGGTAAACATCTTTGTCTTAACTAAATATTGCAAAGACAATGAAACTTTTGTGTTTAATAGACTAATGAGCAAGCTAAAACCTTATCTGGAGGAATGAAGAGAAAATTGTGTGTGGGGATGGCATTATGCGGAAACTCAAAAGTTGTCATCTTTGATGAACCCACTGCAGGAATGGATCCCGCTGCAAGAAGAGCTATTTGGAATCTAATGGAAACGCAAAAGAAAGGTGGGATGTTATTTTATTACATACAGAATATAATCTATTTTACGCTGATTTACTGTAGGTCGCACAATATTATTGAGCACACATTTTATGGACGAAGCTGACTTATTAGGAGATCGTATTGCAATTATGGCTGGTGGTCAGTTACAGTGTTGTGGTTCAAGTTTCTTTTTAAAGAAAAGATACGGTGCGGGTTACCATCTCATTATGGACAAAAGTTTAAAATGTGATGTCAGTAAAGTAACGGAAGTCCTGAGATATCACATCCCAAATATAGAGGTAAATTTTGAATATTTTTCATTGAATTGGAAAAGATTTAATTTTATATTATAATTGATATATTACGTAAATTATTCTAGGTCGAAAGTAATGTCGGTTCTGAGTTGACTTACATATTATCAGAAAATCAAGCATCAGTGTTTGAAGAAATGCTCAGTGATCTGGAAAGTAACGGTACAAGACTAGGCATCAATAGTTACGGAATTTCCCTAACCACGTTAGAAGAAGTGTTCATGAAGTAAGTCTACAAATAAATCCCTCTCTCTTAGAAAATTAACGATTTAAATTTTAGGGTAGGGGCTGACCACGGACAGGAAGAAGAAAACGAACAGATTGATCTGCACAACAAAAACAAAGACGCACCTCTACTCAGAGAGCAAAACGGAAACTTCAACAGCTCATCGGACACAAAACGTAAATAATTGATTTACCCATTTCGATTATCGAGTCAAATTCACCTTTTTTACAGTTAATGCTTATGAGAAACAGTTCCTCTCTGGTTTTCCTTTGTGGCGAAATCAGTTTTTGGCGATGATGATGAAGAGAATTTTATCAACTCTACGTTCATGGATTTTATTCCTAATACAAAACTTAATCCCCGTGGCTTTTCTTATAATAGCCATAGTAGTCACTCGAGGTAACAATGTCAACCAAGAATTACCAAGTTTGGACTACACTCTTGATGCTTACGACTCCGTAACAGTTATTACCACAAATAACACCGACAATTCTTTTTACAAAGCTTACAGGAAATTGTTGTTACGTGAAAATAGAGAAATTACGGACTGGAAAAGTGGAGACATGGTTCAACATATGCTCATCAGAGTAAGTTTTATTACACACGTTATACTCATTATACACATTATACTCGATAAGTAGAAAACAAGCACCTAAAGGCATAAAAATGGAATTTATTATAGTGCAAATATGTTTATTTGCGATGAAACTATCCCCATACTGGTGAATTTTTATGTACTATCTCTGAATTGGTTTTTTTTCAGACTGAAGAAAATACGCCTCGCGTTAGAATGCAGTACATCATAGGTGCTACATTTGAAGTTAATCAAAGTAATTCCGAAATGATAACTGCTTGGTTCAACAATGAACCTTATCATTCTCCACCGGTATCATTAGAATACGCGATGAATTCAATTTTCCAAGCTAAAATGGGACCTGAGCATTCAATTCAAATTACTCTACACCCGCTTCCTTTCAGCGTAGATACAAGAGTAAGTTTTTATTTCGGTTTTGTAATTTGTTTTCATTATACGTTATTTTCAGTTTAGCCAGGCTACTGAAAACAATATGGGATTACAACTGGCCATTAATATTGGAGTCAGCATGGCATTCGTCACAGCCTTCTACGTTTTGTTCTATGTAAGAGAAAGAGTTACTAATTCCAAACATCTTCAGTTCGTTTCCGGAGTGGATGTATTAATTTTCTGGGGGTCCTCTTTCTTATGGGATCTCATCAATTTCATTTTTACTTCCTTGTGTTTAATTATAACCTTTGTTGCGTTTCAAGAAGACGGCTTTAGCAGTGCTACTGATTTAGGTAATATATCATAATTACACATTAATCTATTTTTATTACATGTTCTTCTATTTCAGGGCGAATCTTTGCGGTTTTATTATGCTTCGCTATCGCATTTTTACCATTAACGTTTTTGGCCTCGTACATGTTTGATATACCTTCCACCGGATTTTCAAGAATGACGCTTTTTAACACAATTTCTGGTAAATCAGAATAAATATTTAGCCCGAACATAAAACGAAACTGTCATTTTCATTGCAGGAGTGGTAGTTTACATGGTTGTCCAAATCTTAAGAATTGAAACCTTTGATTTGGTTCATGTGGCAAATGGTCTACACTGGGCTTTCTTGTTTCTACCACATTATTCCCTATGTACAGCACTGAAAGATATGAGCCTCGTTACATCTATTCAGAATTTATGCAACTTCGCGAATCAATTGGGTGAAACAATGTTGGAAGAAAATATAGGGTCTCTTCCTAGTGACCTTCCAAATATCACAATTAGTTACGCTTGCTCTATAAGACCCAATGAATGTTGCGGTAAGTATAATTTTTAAAAAATAGTGTACAAATTAATTTTTACGATCAGCAATTTATTGGCAGTTCTTACTTTTGCTTAATAATTTTTCTACTCATTTTGAAAATCAGACACAAATGCTGCTATGTAGTGAGATGCTCCTGATGAACCTTTTCCTTCTTAGTCGGTCCAAATTTTCCCTACAGGATTAACTTCTGGATATTAAAGAAAACTAGAATCATTTTCGTTTCCAGCGGTGGTTTCATTTTTTTTTTTTTAAACTTTTTGCTTTCAGATATTCAAGAAAACTTCTTTGCCTGGGATAATAATGGAATCGGAAGAAACATTCTGTTTTCGATATGCAGTGGTGTGATTTTAACCGTTTTATTGCTTCTAAACGAGTTTAGAGTATTCAATAACATCAAATACAAGATAGAACAGAGAACCATGACGGCACCACCGACAGAAGAAAATGAGGACAGCGACGTTTTGGAAGAAAAGCGCAAAATCCAAAGCGGAGAAATTCGGATTGATAACACGAACGTCGTGTTGAAAAGTATTACCAAATATTACAAGAAATTTTTGGCCGTCAATCAACTGTGCCTGGGAATTAACGAGTATGAATGTTTTGGTCTCTTAGGTGTTAACGGTGCGGGTAAGACGAGCACTTTCAAAATGATGACCGGTGACGTTAATATATCTTATGGCGACGGTTGGATAAACGGACTAAATTTGAAAAAGGACCTCAAGAAAGTACATAAATATATAGCATACTGTCCACAGTTCGATGCTTTGCTGGATGACCTAACAGGAAAAGAAACTCTGATGATGTACTGTTTACTAAGGGGCATTCCCTTAAAAGACAGTAAATTTGTAGTGGAACAATTAGCAAGAGACTTTGATTTCCACAGACACATAGACAAAAAAGTGAAAGAATACAGCGGAGGAAACAAGAGGAAATTAAGCGTAGCTGTAGCTCTTATCGGAGAACCTCCAATAATTTTCCTTGATGAACCAACTACTGGTAAGTGAGATTTATAAACTTGAAAATCAAAACTGACGATTATATAAAACAGGTATGGATCCTGCCACCAAACGTAATTTATGGAATAAGCTTTGTCATATTCGTGACAGTGGTAAATGTCTTGTTCTGACGTCGCACAACATGGAAGAATGCGAAGCTCTATGCACCCGCTTAGCCATTATGGTTAACGGAGTTTTCAAGTGCTTAGGTTGTAAAGACTGCGCTTTTATTCTTAAATTTTGTTATGAATTTTTTTAGTTTTGGGTAATTTAGAAATAATATTACGAAATGTAAGTGTGTAATTTAGTGTAAATTTGTTATAATACGTTATTTAAGTAAGTGTAATTGAACGCAAAACGCACGGAAATTCCCGTACCAGGTACGACACGCACGGAAATTTCCACGCGGAGCGCCGAAGATGCGTTTGTTTACGAACTTTACAGTCGAGATTTGCGAATTTTGGTAACAAAAACTAGTTAACGTTTGCTATATAAGCCAGGGAAAATGGCCCAAGAGGCATGAGTATCCGATGAGATCTCATCACGCTTGGTCGATGTACGAGCGAAGCATCTTATTTCAGCCGGTGAGCTTAAATAAGGAAGATCTGGTTGGTGTTTGAAAATCGCGTCCGTTGCGAGCAGTTTTCAAACAGAACTTGTATCTTACTCTGGCCGATGAGCAGGGTAAAGACAGATTTTGTCAATCATTTGGAAATCGTGTCCGATGCGAACGATTATTAATTATTCCTTGTATCTTACTTCGGCCGATGTGCGAAGTAAATGCAAAACTGTTAGTTGTTTGTAAATCGCGACCGTTGAGAGCGATTGGCAAATAACACTTGTGTTTTACTCTGGCCGATGAGCCTGGTAAAGCCGAGCTTTGGGAGATGTTTGATAATCACGTCCGATGAGAGAGATTATCAAATATTAATATTAATATTGTTGTTAGCTTGTTGGTGGGAGTTTCTGTTGCCAATTTTCTGTTAAGTATCGCGTCCGTTGCGAGCGATGTTTAATTGTGTGTTGTTAATTAAAATTTCTGAGATAATTAACTTACAGATTTATTCTAATGTTATTTTTGATGCTATAGGGATCCTCCGCACGTATTTTATTTGGATATTAATTATCAATTCTGTTATGTTTTACGATTTTCATTAAAATAGTGGTGAATGTATTAAATGAAGTTTTCTTTATGAATCTTGGCGTCACGACTAAGTTACCTGGCACTCTTATGTGTAAACGCCATATGCTATTATTGGTGGTGATTGGAAAGAAAGAAATATACGCCAGAGGAGCGTTTACATAATTTGGCGCCCGAGAGCAGGGACTTGAAAATTCCGAGAGTATGGACTTGAAAATTCCGAGAGTATGGACTTGAAAATTCCGCGAGAAGGGACTTGAAAATTCCGAGAGCAGGGACTTGAAAATTCCGAGAGAAGGGACTTGAAAATTAAGAACAGGAATCTCAAATAGCATAACCACCACACGTTATTCTAATTGCATCACAGGGAAACTCCTATGTTAAATGTTTCAATATTGGTGATTGGTTTGTATATTATTTTTAATTTGTGAAAATTTGTGTTAACTGTGAACTTATCGGTGAAAGTAAATATGTCAGATAGCGAAAGCGGAGAGCAGGAAGAAAGTTCCACTCCCTTACAAGACAAGAGAACAGGATGGATTTATCACTTGAAGAAGGAAGAGTTAGCGACAGAATTAAAAAAATTTGGTCTAAATACAGGAGGTACTGTAACGCTGATGCGGGCCAGACTGGTACAATTTCTAAAAGGAGGCTATAAAAGTTTGGTAAGAGAGAAAGATGGAGATCAGAATGAGATAGAGGAAGCTACACCAGTACAAGCAGGTATCTCACAAGATAACAATCCAAACCCTCCGCGAGGAGAAGAGCCAGGAATTTCAACCGCGGCGATGTGTGAGAAGGTGAGGAAATGGAACGTACATTTCAATGGCGAGGGCGATCCATTAACTTTTCTCGAGAGGATCGAAGAATTACGAGAATGTTATACATTTCCTGGAAATAGATTATTGTTAGCAGCACCTGAATTTCTAAGGGGAAAGGCTTTACTGTGGTATAGATGCCGGAAACAAACATGGGTCATATGGGAAGACTTCGTGAAAGATTTCACCACGCAATTTCTGCCTCCACGATTTAAATTGAAGTTAGAAGACGAAATTCGAGTTCGAACTCAAGGCGCGAAGGAACCGGTAAGAGACTTCATTGTAGCGATACAAACTCTTATGAGAAGAAGCGGAAAATGGCATCCGACGAAAAGTCTTGAGAGAATATATGAAAATCTGCTCCCAGAGTATCAATTCTATGTGAAGAGAGGAGATTTTAGTACATTAGATGAACTGATGGCATTAGGTGAGGAATATGAAAGTATAAGGTGCGCATCCACCCAATTTAGACCTCCTCCGAATCCAGCTCAAGCTTATGTGTCTGAAACAGCTTATCGTCCACCAAAGTTAGGTAACTCACCAAAGATGGTGATTAACTCAGTAGAAGATGGAAATATCCCGTCACCATCGAGTGGGGAAATTAAATATCCGCGCAGAATGACGCAAAGCAAAATAAACATGCCACGAACAAATATCCCAGCGTCATTACAGAGCCCTACAGGTAACAAGTTCTACCCAAGAGTATGTTGGACTTGTGGGAAGGAAGGCCATTTCAAAGCATCGTGCAAGGAACGCCCAGCAGATTGTCCCAGGTGCAGAAGACGGCAGCAAGATTGTCATTGTCGGCGGGCGGAAAACTTCAGGGGGGTCCGAAATTAAAAAGGCCGAGGAGACCCCAAAGTAATTCGGTCATGTCAGAAACGTACAGGGAAAGAATATATAGCAGTAAATCAGAAGATTCTCGCATATGGATTCCAGTAAAAATTTTAGACAGAGAAGTATCAGCACTCATTGATACCGGAGCATCTACATCATATATGAACCATGCGTTAGCTTGCTTTTGTCGACAAAACGGATGTGTATTTAAAGTTAATTCTCAGAACGTTCTCTTAGCGAACAATGCAAGGCTGAGTGTAGCACAAGAATTTCAAGTACCTATCAACATTGGAACTCGGAAGAAAATAATCAAAATATGGGAAATGGAAGAGTTGTCCACCACCTTAATATTAGGAATGGATATGTTAAGTCTTTTGAAAATCATGGTTGATATCCCGCAAAAGTCTATCTTACTTTTACCGGACCTTAAGGAAGAAGAAGTCAGGGCTAGGAAACAGTATATTAATGTTATGTCCAAAGTGACTCAAACGGAACAAGAAACAATACAAGAATTTCTAGCAGAGGAACTTCCAAAGTTTGATGTTCTCCCAGGGCGGACACATTTGGTGGAACATTGCATACGCCTTAAAGACCCGACGCCAGTTAAACAACGATATTTTCCACGTAACCCGTATATTCAGAATTTGATTAATGAACAAGTAGATTCAATGTTAGCCGAAGGAGTGATAGAACCTTCAGAAAGTCCATGGAGTTCACCAGTAGTGATGGTAAAGAAAAGCTCAGGACAATACCGCTTTTGTGTTGATTTTCGCAAAGTTAATGAACAAGCACAGAAGGATGCGTACCCCATCCCATACATACAGGCTATACTAGATAAGCTGAAAGAAGCCCGTTATATATCAACATTAGATCTTCGACAGGGATATTGGCAGGTACCTTTAACCAAAGAAAGTAGACCAATCACTGCGTTTACCGTACCAGGACGAGGACTTTTCCAGTTTACCGTAATGCCTTTTGGCCTACATTCAGCTCCAGCCACATTTCAACGTCTGTTGGATAGGATTATCAGTCCGGAATTGGAACCCAATGCGTTTGTATACTTGGACGATATAATAATCTTAGGGAAGACACTTGAAGAACACCTGGAAAATTTGAAGGTGGTATTCGAAAGATTGCGATCCGCAGGGTTAAGATTACAACCAGAGAAGTGTAAATTTGGACGCACGGAGTTGAAATATTTAGGTCACCTGGTTACGAGAAACGGAATACGTACAGATCCTGACAAAGTACAAGCCATACTGAAGTTAAAGCCTCCAACAACAGTAAAAGGTGTTAGACAGTTCTTAGGAATAGCAACTTGGTATCACCGATTCTTGCCGGATTTCGCCACGATAGCAGCACCCTTGCATCAATTATTAAAGAAAGGTTCAAAATGGAAGTGGCAAGAAGATCAACAGTCGTCTTTTGATACAATCAAGCATCTTTTGACACAGGCACCAGTGCTTACGTGCCCAGACTTTAGTTTACCATTTGTGGTGCAGACTGACGCCAGTAATAGTGGAATTGGAGCAGTGCTAACTCAGGAAACTCCTGAGGGGGAAAAAGTAATTGCGTATGCTAGTCGAAAGTTTTCAAAGAGCGAAGAGAAGTACTCTACAACGGAGAAGGAATGTTTAGCCGTCGTTTGGGCTGTCCGAAAATGGAAACATTATTTAGAAGGGTATAAATTCTTGGTAATAACGGACCATCAGTGTTTAAGTTGGTTAAACTCACTTAAAAGCATTTCTGGTCGCTTAAGTAAATGGGCTTTGGACCTACAACAGTTTGACTTCGAAGTTCAGTATCGTAGAGGAAGTCTTAATAAGGTAGCTGATGCTTTATCAAGATCACCGGTGACAGAAGAATTAGGCGCATTGCTAACTACTCCAACGGATGAATGGCTACATAAAATAAAGGAAGGTATTAAAAAGAATCCCAGAAAATATCCGGATTACTATGTGGACAAAAGAAATGTGTTCAAACGGATAGTTTCCACACCAGGAGGACCGGCAGAAGATTTAGAATCGCCATGGAAATTATGTGTTCCAAGTCAATTGAAGGAAAGAGTTCTAAAAGAAGCACACGACAATCCAGAAGGAGGTCATTTAGGGATATTAAAAACCGTCAGGAAAATTGAGAGACATTATTTTTGGCCAGGAATGGTGAGAGATATTAAACGTTATGTAAAAAGATGTCAGTCTTGCTTACAACATAAGCATACAACAGGAAAACCCTATGGGTATATGCATTTTTCGCGAGTACAAGGTCCGTGGGAAATCGTGAGTTCAGATCTAATTGGACCTTTTCCAAGGTCAAGTCGAGGCCATGTATATGTATTGGTATTTCAGGATCGTTTCACGAAATGGGTGGAATTAATTCCATTACGCGTGGCTAATGCGAAGGCAGTGTTAAAGGCTCTACAGGAAAGGATTATTTACAAATTCGGAACGCCGAAGAAGCTGGTTTCCGATAATGGTACGCAGTATGCGAATAAATTAATGGCGATTGTAAAAGAGTTCGGTATAGAGCATCAATTTACTTCTCCATATACGCCACAAGCCAATCCAGTGGAAAGAGCCAACAAGGTGATCGGGACAATGATTGCGCAGACAATTAAGAATGATCATCGGAAATGGGATGAGTATCTCTCTGAAATAGCTTTCGCAATAAACACTGCACAACATAACTCAACAGGATATTCACCAAGCTTTCTCAATTTCGGCAGGGAAATATTACCCCCTAAATCATTAAGAAAAGAAGTGGACCCAAGTGAATCAACGACCTTCACCGCGACAAATACGAATGAATTTGCGGAACGTTTGCGTAAATTACCGGAAATTTACAATTCAGTGAGACAGAATCTCGCCAAGGCATTTTCTACTCAAAGTAAATATTATAATTTACGTCGTAGACCTTTGAAGCCGCAACTTGGACAACAGGTGTATCGAAGGAATCATGTTTTGTCAAATGCTGTTAATAAGTTTTCCGCAAAGTTGGCTCCGAAATATGTGGGTCCTTTTTCAGTGGAAAAGATTGAGTCTCCAGTAATCGTGCAATTAGCCGACGAAGAGGGAAAACCCGTGGGAAGAGCACATGTCAAGGATTTGAAAATCTACCCCGAAAAGCAGCATTCACATGTTTTAATGTTCTTTCAGAATATGGAAGACGTGAGAACACCCCCGAGAGCCCCAACTCCAACTCCGAGTCTGTCAACGGTTAAAGCAGCCCATTTAAAGTCCGTCTTCCAGGATCTATTTGGATCCAGCCCGGAAACGCCTTCTCCGAGGAAACAGTTTTTGTCTCCATTTCCAGTGGCACCTCCAGTGACTCCAGGGAGAGACCTGCCTTGCCTGACCGGGTCTCCTTATGGATTGGTGTCCTCAGCAATCTCCCCCTCCACATCGGACTTCTTCCTGAGGAAACAGGCGGAGCTGTGTATTCCTGCCGAACCTTGCCCAGGAGATGTGGCTATGTCAGGACCACTAAGATTGCGGTGTTCAATTCCTCTGGAGAAGTTGGGATCCTCGTGGAACAGACCGCAAGTTGAGGCCCCAGTCATTCGGTTGTCAGAGCCGGTGCCAAGACCAGCCTGCTTTAATTCGACTACTGCGAGTGTGCCATGGGTCGTTCCCATTCGATCAGTGTCGAGACTGCCTGTTCCTAACCCAGTCACTGTACCTGCAGGCGTCACCAGAGCTACTCAGCAACGAAGGCGTCCCCGAAAGCGGAGACCGGATCAGCAGAACTTTAAAGTATTTCTGCCCGGAGGTGGTTTTTTCCGGATAAAGAAGGCCGATGCAGAAACCCTCGGATTCACCGGGAAGGCCTGAAAGAAGTTCCTAGAAGGAATTCTTTGCGGAAGTGAAGGGGGAATGTAAAGACTGCGCTTTTATTCTTAAATTTTGTTATGAATTTTTTTAGTTTTGGGTAATTTAGAAATAATATTACGAAATGTAAGTGTGTAATTTAGTGTAAATTTGTTATAATACGTTATTTAAGTAAGTGTAATTGAACGCAAAACGCACGGAAATTCCCGTACCAGGTACGACACGCACGGAAATTTCCACGCGGAGCGCCGAAGATGCGTTTGTTTACGAACTTTACAGTCGAGATTTGCGAATTTTGGTAACAAAAACTAGTTAACGTTTGCTATATAAGCCAGGGAAAATGGCCCAAGAGGCATGAGTATCCGATGAGATCTCATCACGCTTGGTCGATGTACGAGCGAAGCATCTTATTTCAGCCGGTGAGCTTAAATAAGGAAGATCTGGTTGGTGTTTGAAAATCGCGTCCGTTGCGAGCAGTTTTCAAACAGAACTTGTATCTTACTCTGGCCGATGAGCAGGGTAAAGACAGATTTTGTCAATCATTTGGAAATCGTGTCCGATGCGAACGATTATTAATTATTCCTTGTATCTTACTTCGGCCGATGTGCGAAGTAAATGCAAAACTGTTAGTTGTTTGTAAATCGCGACCGTTGAGAGCGATTGGCAAATAACACTTGTGTTTTACTCTGGCCGATGAGCCTGGTAAAGCCGAGCTTTGGGAGATGTTTGATAATCACGTCCGATGAGAGAGATTATCAAATATTAATATTAATATTGTTGTTAGCTTGTTGGTGGGAGTTTCTGTTGCCAATTTTCTGTTAAGTATCGCGTCCGTTGCGAGCGATGTTTAATTGTGTGTTGTTAATTAAAATTTCTGAGATAATTAACTTACAGATTTATTCTAATGTTATTTTTGATGCTATAGGGATCCTCCGCACGTATTTTATTTGGATATTAATTATCAATTCTGTTATGTTTTACGATTTTCATTAAAATAGTGGTGAATGTATTAAATGAAGTTTTCTTTATGAATCTTGGCGTCACGACTAAGTTACCTGGCACTCTTATGTGTAAACGCCATATGCTATTATTGGTGGTGATTGGAAAGAAAGAAATATACGCCAGAGGAGCGTTTACAAGGTTCAACGCAACACTTGAAAAACAAGTTTTCTCAAGGATATACACTAGTCATAAAACTTCATAAATCGGAGCTTAACATTGGTGAGCTCGAATCAATCGAGATGTTTGTTAAAACGAACTTCCCCAGCGCCATCGTCAAGGAGAGGCATCAAGAGCTGCTCACGTTTTACATTCCGGATACATCCGTGCCTTGGTCTAAAATGTTTGGCATTATGGAACGAGGCAAAAAGCAATCAGCACTAAACATCGAAGACTATTCTCTAGGACAATCAAGTTTAGAACAGGTATATATATAAAATTAAGATCGATGAAGTTGAAGTCTTTACTAAAACTTTATGTTTTAGGTATTTTTATCATTCACAAAGAAACAAAGAGAATAGATACGAGTGAAAGTGCCCTTTCCAAGTGACAGCCTCCGTATGTGTTACAATAAATAATAAATCAAACGTATTTGCCGCGTTTGCTGTATACATAAAGAAACTTTGTTTAGTGAGAATTAACATAATTGTATAATTTATATATTTGTTTATTAAGAAAACTACAATCTACACTGTATTTTTATTCTGTTCATATAAATACAAAACTCTTCAGTAATATAATACTATTTGCTATTACGCGATATCTTTGCGAAAGTCTTGTTGACCGGCGGGATTTCGATGGTGTTCTCGAACTACTTTTCTGCTGATGAAACCAAATTATAAATAGATTATTTTTATTATTAAAATTAAATAACTAAATTATGTTTCATGTGATTGTAATTATGAGTTGATACTTATGGACGACAAACAGTAATACTTATTGTTTATCATCCATAAGTATCAGCTCATAATTACAATCACCCAGCAAAAGTTTTAGTATTATAAAATTGACGTTTAAAAAAGTGTCCACTTTTTTTGGCCGCGACTGTATATTTGATGGCGCTCTTAAAATCAATCATTACTTCACTAAGCAACTGATTCCGAACTACTCAGAAACTGCTGTTGGAACAAAACTATTATACTTATGGTAAAAAAATGTTTTCTTTTGCGCCGTATAATAATATCGGCCTTTATTTAATAATTACGTATTACAATAATTACTACTGGTAGAGGTCTCGCAACTTGAGAAGAACCTGTCACGTGACCCGTGCTACGTGAGCAATATAAGAGGATAAGCCCCGCCTACAGGTTCTTCTCCCGTAACGAGATCCCTAACTTCGTACTATTTTTTCACTTTTTATAACGCAAAAGAAATAGCATATACACTAATTTATTTACAAGATAAAATTCTAATTTATTTCGATCGACTCGAAGCTTCTCCGCGGTTCCAGAATGTCTGATGTTTTACTCCAACGCCGGCATTATCTCGAAGGCGCCAGAAGTTTCCAGACTAAGGCGTGCCAGCGGTGACGCATGAGACAGCCTGGCGCCGGGTAGTAAAGAATCATCACAGTATGTACTTTTAAAAATAAAAATACATATTAGAGACAGAAAGAGAAAATTATCGAACAATGTAAAAGGTATATAAAAGATTAAATGAAAAGAAAAGAAACTCTAAAGGAAATACACGTACAGATAGGTGGATCGATAGACGAGCGACCGAATTGGCAACACAGGCGGTACATCTCCCACCCCCCTTTCGCGGAAACGAACATGTAGCTATAGGCGCGCGATTTTACTGTGGTTTAAAAGCAATAACAAATATTCGGGATGATTTTGTGATTAATTTCAAAATTAGTGCTCGCCAAAAAGTCAGCATTAAATGGAAAAAAAATTATTTCTAATTTTTCGGAAAAACTTTTTACGGCAATAATTTGTGCTTGTCTGAAAATCTATTTAGCCCCATTAAATAGCGTACAAACACATAACGTTTCGCCGTCGTTCGACAGCTTCGGCGAAACATTAAGTGTTTGTACGCTATTTAGTGTCCGGTTAAAAGATTTTGTGATACAGTTTTTTCTTTAACTTCCGCAAAAATTGAATTTTTCAATTTTTGAACTTTTTACAAAATTTCACATATCAAAACTTAATTTTAAACTTCGACTAATTTTAGATGAAAACTTCAAAGTTTGTAATTTGAAAAAAGAATAGAGAAAGGTATTTATTGCTTTAGATATTTTATTATTTAGCGAAAAGTAATATTTGTATATAATCGCAACGTTTTTGATGCAATATGCTTTCCAGGAGAAATATTTTTCAATGATAATTAACAGGTGTTGGAATGTCTTCTAAAAACTCTAATCTACTCCGGCTAATGAATTCCTGTCACAAAAAATCAATAAATATTCTTTTATTTCCACCTTCTTAGTAAATGACACGATTTACTTTAGACACGAGTTACTTAAATGGCTTGTACTATGCGTTTTTTTTTAAATGCCATAAGGGGTGGCTGTGGAAAAGAAAATGCATGTCTTAGCTCCATTCATGTACTTTAAATTGTCAGTTTTGGCATGTGTGAGATGCCAAGCTACGACATGAGTTTTAATTTTCATGGCCAACCTTCATGGCATTTTTAAAAAAATACAGTGTATAAAAGACTTGTAAAGCTTTATAGGCTTCTAGAATGTTTACATCACCATGGCTACGTCTGACTAGAAATAACGTCTTCGATAAAAAATCGTTTTCATAATTAAATTTTACTTAAAAATCGCCATGTGAAGATGGAAATAAAAGTTTGTACGCGACACGCTTTGCAATTAATCTTTACTGGGCTCACTGACTTCACAAACTTTCAGCTCGCAGGTAAAAATCAATTTACAAAGCTTGACACGTAAATAACTATTACAACTACCTAAATGAGGAGAGTTTTTCCTTATGCAGTTTACGTGATCAAGCCAATTGAACAGGTAGAAATATGAGACGGTTATGAATTGTTTTAGTGTCAGATAAAGTTATGTAATTTCTTTTATGTTTCACAATTCTCAACACAAAAACCCAAAAAGAATTGTGAAACATGATAAAATTACATAATACCATGTAAACTATATAAGGAAAAATTATTCTCAGTTAGGTCGTTGTAAAAGAACATTCAGGGGGGTTTTTGTGATAGGAATTCATTAATAGGAATAGATTAGAATTTTTGGAAAACATTACAACTTCTGCTAATTATCATTAAAAAATATTTCTCCTCAAAAGTATATTGCATCAAAAACGTTGCGATTATGTACCTGCAAATATTATTTTTCGGTAAATAATAAAATATTTAAAGCAGTAAATACCTTTCTCCATTTTTTTCCAATTACAAATCTTTGAAGTTTTCATTCAGAATTATTTTGAATTTAAAATTAAGTTTTGATATGTGAAATTTTGTGAAAAGTTCAAAAATTGAAAAATTCATTTTTTGTGGAAGTTAAAGAAAAAAACGTTATTTTCTAGCCTTGAAATTGTTCAGTAAGCTAAAACAGTAAAAAAATCTCGTTGGAATCTTGATTAATTTCCAAGAAATAATAAGTTTAAGATTTTGACACTTTCGAAAAACGCTATTTTCTAATAAGTTAAAATCACTCGGGATACCTAATAGTGGCTAATTAGGTTTTCAGATAAGCACAAATTATTGCCGCAAAAAGTTTTTTCGAAAAATCAGAAATAATTTTTTTTTTTCATTTGATGCCGACTTTTTGCCGAGCACTGTATATTAATACGGAGCAAGGCACTGATGGCTTTCCGAAAATTAAATGCAAATGTTGGTTTTCACATATTACTATGGCAAACGAATGACAGTTGTCTATTATGATTATGTCAAGTTAACTGAAGTTCGTATTTAAAATTTTATAAAAAATGTTTTAGTGCCACTTAGGTATGTAGAATTGTTAAAGCTCTTTTCATACCATAAAAAGTAGTAATCGCAATTACAATGCTCACAGTATCTTTTCTAGAGTTTCGAAAAAAAGATGAAGAATAATTGGGACAAATTTTCATTGTTAATGTGGTAACATTATGCTCAAATACGCAGACAAATTGCCCTGAACATCTATAATTTATATATATCGGTTTGGTTTGCAGTGGAGTTCTCGGACTACGGTTCTGCTGATGAAGGCCCAACTAGGCCTGAAACAGCTGTACAGAGCCTGCTCGGGGAATCCGCTGCAATCAGAACCGATTTGCACAAAAATTTTGTAAGTATTATTGACAGAATTATTAATTTTTGTCTAAATCACATTAAATTCATGACATTTTTCTTTTGATATTAATGTACTGAAAAAAACAGTATGAGCTGCGTTCCTTTTGCCATAAACCTTATCTTAGATCACATAAACGTTATTTCCGTTAAGGTCCGTTTTCAGACTTATGCAATTCGCAAGGATATAAATGGTGAGCAAATAAAAATCAGATTAGAATAGGCGGTGTAAAGAAATGTATGTCTATGATTAAATAAAAAGTCAATAAATTTGGCAGTCCATGAATGTATTACAATAATTAATTCAGTTAATCACAGACATACATTTTCTTGGTACCGCCTACTTTAATCTGATTTTTTTACTGACTTTTTATTTTCATTTAGGTTCTGGTAAAGAATTATTATTAGATTATTCGTAAATTTCGGTATTATTGCCTTTTAAAAGTAACGATTTTTAGGTTATGTTCAAACTTTTTTTTTATAGATATTTTCGAATAGGTTATTCTTAAAACGTGTTGATAAGAGAAGGGAAGCCTTTTTTGAGTAAGTGTATTTTAAGGGGGAGACACCTTTTAAAATAGGTTTAATAGGTTCATTTAAATAGTGATCTGACAGCTAGCCTATCGGACTTTGGTTGTCAAATTATGTATGTACTTACCTACTTGGCGAGCATTACACAAATAATTTTTGTGGAATAGGCTTTCAGAGGTAATGTAGTAGTTTGTTGTTTCAGCTGCCACATGAAAAACAAAAGTTGATAACTTGACAACAAATAACAATCGGGGGTTTCTGTTTGTGTCAAAATCTTTGTCTTAAAAAAAGTGTCTGAACATTGTAAAACTTTAGAAGAGGTCACATTAGGTATTATCGAGTTATTGAGGAACATTGAAATCGGCACATTTTGGTTTTTTAAAATTATCTTAAAATTTGAAAAAGTTATGGTGAATTTGAAATGAGATTTGTCGCGTCTTAAGACTTAAGAATCATAACTCCGTCCTTTTTTCTCATTCACCGTTAATAAAGAAGTAATACTGAAATAATTGTCTGTTGCAACTTCAGCGATTGATTACACAGAGCTCAAGTTCTGTGATTTTCATAATAATAACTAAAGTCTCCAAAAAATAGTACCGAATGCATAGGCACTTTGATGCGCTTATAAAAGGAATGAGCACTTATTGAACTATTCATTATTTATTTATTAATTATTTTTCCGATATAGCGAGAATAAATTAATCAACTAATCAATTTTATTTAGTTATTTTTTGTATTTTTGACGATACTATAACGAAATTGATTTGTTTAATTGGCAGTATTAGAGAATTAGAATATCTTATAAATCACGTGAATTATTTCAGCCTGATTGGGCCTCATCAGAGATATGTACTAAAAAATTACTTTTTGAAAGGATAATAATTAAATTATACACTTACATATTTTTTGAATTTCCAATAATTATAATAATAATAATTAAACAAATCAATTTAATTACAATTTCATTTGGCAAGAACTACAGCTGTCATTAATTTCACTCAATGTTTCCATAGTTACTTACGTTATTTATTTTACTGTCACATTTTGCCTTTTGAATGATGAAACATAACTGTTCCTTTCAATTTTGCGAAATACTAGACGGTTTTTCAAAAAGTTTTCTTTCAGGGTTTGTTTTTGGGTTATTGGAAATTCAAAAAATATGTAAGTGTATAATTTAATTATTATCCTTTCAAAAAGTAATTTTTTAGTACATATCTCTGATGAGGCCCAATCAGGCTGAAATAATTCACGTGATTTATAAGATATTCTAATTCTCTAATACTGCCAATTAAACAAATCAATTTAATTACAATTTCATTTGGCAAGAACTACAGCTGTCGATACTATAACGATTTTAATGGTTCGATTAATTTTTATTTTAAAACAAAATACGAAATAGTTAATATACTAATTTATTTAAAAGTAAACTTATTAACACTAAATTAAACACATATTTATTTAAAAACTTATACCTAATTTATTTTAACAGCCGAGCGAAAAAATCTAACGCGACTTTAATGCCGAACTGTTCAACGCGGAATTGAATTCTCATCCCCGGTCGCGTGCTTTTATAAGCTGGGGCTGTTTTTCGCGATAATTCCAGTACGCGACAGAGAGTCTCGGATTGATTCCACCGCTGACGTGATCTCGAAGCTCCTCGAAGTTTCTGGCCTAAGGCGCGTCGCGACATATGAGACGGGCTGGAGCCGGAATCGTCACAATACGACATAATTTCAATAACAAAGAATAAATACAATCAAGAAAATATTGGGTTAATATTAAGAATACCCCCTACTCGCAAAATGCCCTCAAATTTCAGATCTTTTGGAAGCTCATATCTTAAATTACCTGAATTTATAAAAAGATTTTGGCGCTGATAAGTAATTCTTCTTCTACGCCTCTTTTTATACATCTTAAAGATGTTATACAGAAATAGGGCAAATAGGGCTGAGCTTTATATTTAATCTGTGACAAAAGTTAGTGGATAAATTGTATATCTTGAATGTGCTGAAGACTTTTGCCGACGTAAAAATATGTTTTATCTTGAAAATTTTAAAATATTTTGATTTAAAGTTACTTAATGACAGATCATTTTTTCACTTAGATTTAACTGCCATTTTGATGTTTAGTTTACCGATTCCTTAGTAACCATATGATTGTTATCTGCAGTAACATAGCAACGCTATGCACCGGAGTGCAGGATTTTAAATACTGTTACATTATGAGAAATAGACTATATTTTTATCTATCTGTGCCGCGGACAGGATTCTAATCTATTCTAGACACGCACCGAATTTACTGGAAAAATCTAGCAAGTGTTTCGACGTTATTCTCGACGAAGCGCTGGCTGCTATAAAGAGGAGCCGGAGCGCGGTTTTTAAATCAGTCTTATTTAGGAAGCGATGTGTAGCAAGCGAATTTAATAACGTTGAAGTGTTATTTTGTCAGATAAGTGTACAGCTCGATATTATTGTACTTTTATTGTGTGTAATGATCGTAGACATTAAAGTGTTTTAAAATAAATAAATAACGTTTAAATTTGTGAACCCGAAGTCGTAACAAATTGGTGTCAGAAACGGAAATTTTCAAAAAAATCGAAAATGAAGCTAGTTGAATTAAAAGTGAAGGAGCTGCGTGATGAATTGGACGAGAGAGGGCTTGATAATTCTGGAAAAAAAACCGTTTTACAAGAACGGTTTGAACGAGCTCTCCGAGAAGAAGGAAAAGATCCGGAATTATTTGAATTCGAAATTGAAAATACCGCAGCTCTACTTAGAGAAATGAAAGAAAAAATGGAGAAAGTGGATGAAAAAATGGAACTTTCTAGAAAACAAATAGAAAGCTTGGAAACAAAAATTGAAACATCCAGTTTAAACACCGATCTGAAATTACAGGAGGTGAAAATTCAAATCGACGAAAAGATCGAAGGTCTTAAAACACAATTCGGTGAGGAAACTGATGGGAAGATTGAAAATATGAAGAGACAATTTGAACACACAATTTTTTATCAAATTGAAGATGTAAAAACTCATATTGGTGACATAAAAACTGAATTTGACTGCAAACTTGATGAGAAAATCGGAGGAATAGAAATTCAGTTCCACGATAAATTTGAAGACTTAACCAAACAACTGCATAAAGTAGGACTTGGTCGTTCTATTACACCATCTGTGTCGTCAAGCCAAAAAATGAAACCACCCAAATTTGAAGGGGACTTACCATGGTCTACTTTTATTAGACAATTCAAAATCGCAGCTGATGTAAATGGCTGGAATGATTGCGATAAGGCTGCAGCCCTCGTGTTAGCTTTGCGGGGCCCAGCATTGAGTGCATTACAATCAATTCCCGAAGAGATTCAAAACAACTAGTGGAACACTTGGACACTTGGACATGCGATTTGGTGACGCACACATGAAGCAACTCCATACTATCCAACTGAAAACTCGTACCCAGAAGAATGGTGAGTCATTACAGGAATTTGAACTCGATGTCGAGAGATTGGTCCGAATGGCGTACGGAGACTTCCTGCCTGAACCTGTTTTCCACCGGCTGGCCATACAAGCATTCATTGACGGTACTAGAGACCAAGAGATGCAGCAAGTCTTGCGACTGGGTAACTTCTCCAAGTGCACAGATGTACTGGCCCGTGCTCTGGAATTCGAGGCAGCCAAGCAAGCCTCTAGAAGCCTTGTACGAGTACGAGAGGTGAAAGCTGCCGACGACAATGCACTGACAGAAATTTTGGATAGACTGAAACAGTTGGAAGAAAATAAAACCGCAGGCAATGTCAAGCGAATAATGAGTTGCTGGAACTGTGGTCAGCAAGGCCATCTGCGCTCCAACTGTAGGCGGAAGCGGCCGCGCCACTACAATGATAGTGATTCGTTAAACTAATTCCAGTCAGCAAGAAGGGGCGCATGCTGACTGATTCTACGGATAGCCCCAAGATTGTCTCTATTTCTAGAATAAGAAATAATGAAAATAGTTTGATAGCAAATGGACAAATTGGCAAGAGATCCTTCCAATTCACAATCGATACTGGTGCAAATGCGTGCATAGTAAGAACAGATCTTTTACCAAAATGGAAACTAATAAATACTGGAAGAAGGTATCACATCCAGACAGCTACTGGAGAGGTTACTCCTGTTTGTGGGGAAGCCGAAATTGAATTGAAGATTGGAAGTATGAAATTTAGTCACAGGGTTTTAGTGGCTGATATCGTTGATGATTTCATACTTGGAGTGGATTTCATGAAGAAAAACGGCTTGGTTGTAGATCTAAAGGTTAAAGTTCTACGCATTGGAACAGAAGAAATACCTCTCCATATCCCTGGAAATTCACATACCGTATTGAGAATAAAACTGAAAGAAAGTGTGAACATTCCCGCCTTAACCGACAAGATAATCTTGGCAAAAATGGAAGGCAATCTTGGTAGCTATCCTACTGGGATCATAGAACCAATTGAAACTAACTGCGCCAAGAAGGGAATTTTACTGACTGGAACTCTGGTGAAGATTCAAGAAACAGTTCCTATCCGTCTTGCAAATGTCAACAGTTACCCAGTTACCATACCCGGCGGAACTGTAGTGGGCAAGTGTGAAGCAATTGTTTCTGTAAACCATATTGAAGTGAACGATGCATCCGCTCGGCATCAATCTGACACGCTACCACCACTACTAGAGAAATTGCTGGCTGGTACATCAACATTGCTGAAACCCAAAGAAACAGAAGACGTACGAGAGCTGTTTCGAAAATTTAAAGGAATCTTTGCTTATACTGATGATGACTTAACCCGGACAGACATTGTACATCACAGAATAAACACTGGCGACTCGAATCCAATTCGACAACCCGTGCGTCGACTGCCGTTGGCAAAAAGAGAAGAAGCCGAAAATTTAATTAGGAAGATTAGCAAGACCAAGACGTTATAGAACCGTCGCAAAGTCCATGGGCATCTCCCGTTGTACTGGTGACTAAGAAGGATGGCAGCACGCGTTTTTGTGTGGACTATAGACGATTAAATGATGTCACGAAAAAGGACAGTTATCCCTTGCCCAGGATCGATGACACAATAGATACCTTATCCGGTGCGAAATGGTTTTCGACCTTAGACTTGAAAAGTGGCTATTGGCAAGTTGGTATGTATCCCGAAGACAAGGAAAAGACAGCCTTTACTGCTGGAAATGGCTTATGGCAATTCAAAGTGATGCCTTTTGGTCTTTGCAACGCCCCAGCTACTTTTGAACGACTCATGGAATTGGTATTGCGCGGACTTAGCTGGAAAACTTGCCTCGTATACTTAGACGATGTGATTGTTGTTGGAAGAACTTTTAAAGAACATCTTGCAAACTTAACAGACGTCTTCCAGAGAATAAAAGAGACGAAATTGAAACTGAATCCTGCCAAATGCGAATTCTTCCAAAAGGAAGTGAAATATCTTGGACACGTCATATCAGAAGCAGGAGTCGCAACGGATCCAGACAAAATTTCAGCCGTTAAGGATTGGCCACCACCAAAAAATGTGCATGAGTTGCGAAGTTTCCTGGGATTATGCACATATTACAGACGATTTGTGAAAGACTTTGCAAAGACAGCCAAGCTTCTGCATTCGCTGACCGAAGGAAAAACAACATTCTTTTGGAGTGAAGCTTTTGAAAATCTGAAGGATCTTCTAATGTCTGCACCTATACTGTCCTATCCACGACTAGAGGGCCAGTTCATCATTGACGCAGATGCGAGCAATCACGGAATTGGGGGCGTGTTATCACAAGTGCAGGACGGGGAAGAACGTGTCATCGGTTACTTCAGTAAAGTTTTATCCAAAGCTGAAAGAAATTATTGTGTAACCAGGAAGGAGCTTTTTGCTGTGGTGAAAACATTGGAACATTTTCACAAATACCTTTATGGTCGACAGTTTCATCTTCGATCAGACCATGCAGCATTGAAGTGGTTGCTCCAGTTCAAAAATATAGAAGGCCAGCTTGCCAGATGGATAGAAAGACTGCAGGAGTATGATTTTACAATCGAACATCGCCCAGGTCGTATCCATAATAATGCAGATGCACTATCCAGAAGACCGTGTCCTGAAGATTGTCGGCACTGCTTGAAATTGGAGGACAAAGAAGGAATAATTCCTATCAAAAGAACACGTGTCACAAACAACCATTGGCAACCGGAAGTTATAAGCCAAGAGCAACGCCAAGAGGAAGACATAAGGGATATAATCTCTTGGAAGGAAAAAGGACAACGACCAACTTGGGCTGAAATATCGAACAAAAGCCCGATTTTCAAAAGCTACTGGGCACAATGGGACTCTCTAAAGTTAGAGAATGGAATTCTGAAAAGAGAATGGGAGTCACCTGATGGCAGCGAAATTAAAGAACAGTTAGTCCTTCCAAAAGTAAGAATTGCCGAAGTTTTGGAAGAAATACATGGTGGTACGTCAGGTGGACATTTGGGCATCAATAAAACATTAGCAAAAGTCCGAGAAAGGTTTTATTGGGTGAAATGTAGAACCGATGTAGAGAATTGGTGTGCCAGGTGTATTACCTGCAAGGCAGTGTCTGGACCTTCGAAACGACTCGAGGAAGACTACATCTGTATAACGTCGGTGCACCCTTCGAGAGGATTGCCACTGACATAGCCGGCCCGTTTCCAGAAACCGATCGCGGAAATAAGTACATCATGGTGATAACCGATTACTTCACTAAATGGCCAGAAGGTTACGCGTTGCCTAATCAGGAAGCAACAACTGTCGCCACTTGCCCTCATAGAGAATTGGATAACAAGATTTGGGGTGCCAATGGAGCTTCATTCCGACCAAGGTAGAAATTTCGAAGGAAGCGTCTTTCAAGAATTGAGCCGGATGCTTGGCATTTTTAAAACGCACACTACCCCGTTACATCCGCAATCAGACGGCATGGTAAAGCGATTCAACAGAACCCTAGAGAGACATTTAGCAAAAGTGGTCTCCACAAACCAACGCTACTGGGATCAACATTTGCCCATTTTTCTAATGGCATATCGTTCCGCAATACATGACACTACTAAGCAATCGCCGTATCGAGTTTTGTTTGGAGGAGAAATGCGTTTGCCATGTGACCTGAAGTTTGGACTTCCAGAAGCTAGAAGGTCTGAATTGCACGAATATCTGCAGGACTTCGAAAATCGATTGGCGAGCACTCATCAATATGTGCGACGAAACATCAATCTGGTCACCGACAAAATGAAGACCCGGTATGATAGACGAGCCAATCAAATGGGATTCCAACCAGGGAACCAGGTCTGGCTGTACAACCCCAAAAGGACTCGTGGACTATGTCCCAAACTACAGGCGCCTTGGGACGGACCTTCCGAAGTAATCAAGAGAATTAATGACGTGGTATACAGAATACGGAAGCTACCCCGTGGGAAGATGAAAGTGATCCACATAGACCGTTTGGCTCCATATTCTGCTCGGGACGAACAGAATTAAGGAGGGGGCAGTGTTACATTATGAGAAATAGACTATATTTTTATGTACTAGTAGCGCCACCTGTGCCGCGGACAGGATTCTAATCTATTCTAGACACGCACCGAATTTACTGGAAAAATCTAGCAAGTGTTTCGACGTTATTCTCGACGAAGCGCTGGCTGCTATAAAGAGGAGCCGGAGCGCGGTTTTTAAATCAGTCTTATTTAGAAAGCGATGTGTAGCAAGCGAATTTAATAACGTTGAAGTGTTATTTTGTCAGATAAGTGTACAGCTCGATATTATTGTACTTTTATTGTGTGTAATGATCGTAGACATTAAAGTGTTTTAAAATAAATAAATAACGTTTAAATTTGTGAACCCGAAGTCGTAACAATACGTTTCTCAACTAATATGCCCAGTATCCAAAATATAAATGAAAGATTAATTTTAATATAGAACATTTCAATCTTTCATGTCTAAATACATTTTAAAGGAAAGGGGCCAATGTCCTAAGAATATTTTGTTAAGATATCGTATGTCTGTGTTACCTCCATATTATGTGTATGTAAATTCATTTCATGGGAAAGAAATCTTTTATGTAAACCATCTTAAAAGAAGGAAAACTTTGTGTGTAAATACATTTAAGGTTTTTTTTCCTAAAAATGTTTATGTATCCTTTCCCTTAAGATTCCTTTTTAATTATAGCAGTCTTCCTCATCTTTGATGTTAAAGTTGATGATTAAAGTTAAAGTTAAACTGCGACTTCATATGCGCGAATGTGGAATAATGATTCCCGCAAGAGTTTCGTATTATAACGTGCCTTTTTTAAAAATTCTCCTCGTAGTTGGCCATGAATTGTTAATTGTGAACCAGCTTCAATCGATTTGACGTTTGAAAATGAAATAACATGGAAATAACATAACCCCAATTTTATTAAGTTAAGAAAACGTTCAGATATGTTCTCTTGCCAGAACATTAAACTTTTATGATCGAATCTTATTTTCGAAGTGACCGTCAAATTGAAGGACTGCTCTCATGAGCTTTCTTAAAAACATCCGAATCTTTCGCTTCCTTATGGCAAATTTCGCACGTCTTTGAATTATGGTGGTTAAACTAATAGAGCAGTGGACGTCCGACACAAAGGAAGTAAGGAAAACGTAAGGGAACATGTGCATGAATCGCCAAGTCAAATAATGGGAATTAACAATAATCCAGGTATGCTCTTCAACGTCAGAAAATGAATTTTACGTAGAATCCAAGCCTGTTGCGATGAAATTAGTGGATATTTTGATTACCTATTATGATTTTACTTTGAATTGTGAATAAAATTTGTTAGTAAAGATTTTTTTTTAAATGATGACATTTCCTTCGATAAACGTGAGGTTATGATATCCGCCAGTTTCATGCAAGGCTGGTTCACAATTGAGAATTCACAGCCAACCCGAGGAGAAATTTTAAAAAAGGCACTTTATTTTTGAAACGAATATAAAAATTTAATTGGAAATACTTTCATATAATTTCATGTCATCGCAAACCAAAAATGTAAAATTAAGCAAGCCATACTGAAGCATTCATTCAATAGATGATGCTGTCCAATTTATTGGAATTTTTTGACGGTTTCTCCCTTTTCTGGGCCTGTTAATGAATGAAAGTTGTTGTAAAATGGTATTTTTGAACTCATCGCCGTCTAGTTACTGTTTTACGCACGAGATAGTCAACCGGGAAACACTGTTTCCCGGTCGAGTAGACCAGGAAACAACGTCAAAAACACTGGCCTTTTGGAGCATTGTTAAATAAATCAGTGTTGATAATAATAAAATCTAGTTTATAAAATAGCATTTTACAACAACTTTCATTCATTAACAGGCCCAGAAAAGGGAGAAATCGTCAAAAAATTCCAATAAATTTGACAGCATCATCTATTGAATACTGAAGCATGGCTTGCTTAATATTACCTTTTTGGTTTGCCATGATATGAAATTATATGAAAGTATTTCCAATTAAATATTTATATTCGTTTCAAAAAATATAATACGAAACTCTTGCGGGAATCATTATCCCGCGTTCGCCCATATGAACTGCGCTCACGCGGGAAAAATGTGTTTCCCCACTCGGTCGTAAATAACTATTTATAAATTAGATTTTATTATTATCAACACTGATTTATTTAAGAATGCTCCAATGGGCCAGTGTTTTTGACGTTGTTTCCTGGTCTACTCGACTGTTTCCCGGTTGACTATTTCGTGCGTAAAACAGTAACTAGAGGGCGATGAGTTCAAAAATGATATTTTCAAAGTGACTGTCAATTGATAAATTTGAGATAATAATTAAGACACATATTATTATTATACATATAGGAAGTAATTAGGTGACTTTAGAGATAGTTATGGAAGATTTTAAACCTACTTTATTTTCCTTAATGCAACTTGAAGAAAGTTGAGAGTTATTAATGGAAAAATTAGTCGCTTGGCATTTGATACCAGCAGAAGGCACATATTTGTGTAAAAAATGCGGTGGAAAACTGAAACTCCAAAACCATGAACGAAGGTATACATTTTACCTCAAATGTGGGTACTCTTGCAAACCAAAATTTTCAGTCCTGACGGATGGAGGTGGTATTGTAATAATGCTATTAGCAAAATTTAAAAAAAGGGAAAGCTATGTGGAACAAGTATAGAATTTAGAACCGGTACTTTTTTCGAGAAAAGTAAATTAAGAATTTGTCAAATTTTATATTTTGTTAACTGCTGGGTCGGTAATTGAACCCTCATTTTCATAGCAGAGTAGTTGAGCATTTCCAACACTACTGCAGTAGATTGGTCATCATTCTGCAGAGAAGTTGTTTTGAAGACATTTTTTGCCGAATCTGAAAACCAATCAGTGGAGTTGGAAAAGTTGTGGAAATTGATGAGTCAAAATTCGGTAAAAGAAAATATCATCGTGGCGACGAGTTGACGGTTCTTGGCTTTTCGGTGCATATGAAAGAGACACCGGAAAAGTTTTCATGGAGATCGTCCCAGACAGGTTAGAATAACAGATTTTCAAGTTATTCGCAAAAGCATATATACACAGGGTGTTCAGAAATTAGGGGACCCGGAGGTCGTAGCGCTGTTCCTTGCATGATTTTAAGAAGAAAATTTTAATAGAAAAATGTATTTTATCTTACATTTATTTTATTGACTTTATTAGTTTTAATTCGTTGAAGACATGTTAACACAGTTTAAAATGAGAACAAACTGCAAAGATAACAAAAACTTCTACATAATTATGATTTGAACAAATTTTGGTCGGTTAAATGCACTTAAAACGCATTTTTCATTTCTCATATCTTCAACTTTGATGAACTCGTGTATAAACAGGAGGGCTCATACAAAGTTTTTGTATTAAGATTTTCTTAGAATGTAATGGATTATCCATGATGTTAGTGACTATCGAAATAAAAAAAATTTGGAAAAGTATTTGCCTTAAGTCACTATTAAAAAACGTCGTCATGTAAAAGCTGTTTATTTTCTAATCATCAAAGAAGTTATTGCCCAGATGACATGTTTCGGTAAACTACCATTTTCAAATCTACAAAATTTTGAAAATTGAGCTTAAAAGTACATAAACTAAAAATAACAACAAACCTTGAACAGTATGAAAAGTCACAATGTGGAAGACATTTTAATTAAGGCTGAGTGACACTCAAACCGGTAACCTAAATAATTAGTGAAAATCCCCCAGCAAAAGGTGACTAAATAATTAAAAGTTACTAAATACTTTAAAAAACAGAAGTTTTGAATTTAGTTAGTACAAAACTGGTTGCCGAAACAAAGCAAATACAAAACAGACCAAATCTCAAACTAAGTTAAACAAAGCACATATAGACCAAAGTCTACGCATTAAAATATAAATCGACATCAACAACAGATTGGCAAACCCCGTAAAACAGGAGCCGAAATACAATAACAATTCAAATTTAGAAACTACACAACTAAACTAAAATAAAAATAAATTGACACATGACAGTACACTAAAATTTTTCAAAAATTATTTCAAAAATTTTTTTCCCAAAATAGTTAAAAGCAAACAACAAAAGTAGTTAACCAAACACCACCAAAATAGACCGTAGTCTAAAAATTAAAGTAACAGCAGATAGGAAAAAAGCAAAATAGAGCCAAACGTTGAGTTAACGTAAAAAAGGGGGGACAAACCGAAATTTAATTGAGGCAGAAGCCAGAAAACAAATACTGTAATTAAAACAAAGTTAACACCCAAAATTACGGGGGATAGACCGTAGTCTAAAAATCGAAAAACAGCAGATGGCCAAAACAGAACTAAACCAAACAAAGCTCGACCATACAACGACCCAAATTAAGTTAACAGCAAATAGGCAGAAATAAAGTAAATGGAATTAATTAAATTAATTTAAATTAAAGCAAAACTAGAAACCAAGAAACACCAACAGCAAGAAACCCTCAAATTGAGAAAAAAGGGGGGATAGACCGCAGTCTAAAAATCGATTAACAGCACATGGCCAAAAAGAGCTAAACCGACGAAACTCAACTGGACAACGTCCAAAAATTAGGTAACAGCAGATGGCAAATTAAATTAAAAGAAGTGAAAAGCTAAATGACAAAGAAGTAAAAGAGTTAAGTGATATTCCAATTAATGGATTCAAAAAAGTTGAATTGAGGAAAAAAGATCTGATCGTTGAGGAGAACGACGTCTCTGTTTTTTGTTGCCAGAAAGATTTCTAAAGATTCAGCAATGTTAAGTTCAAGACCTTTTGGAAATTGGTGGAGTAATTTAACCGAGTATTTAGTGTCGACCAAATGTTCAGATTCGATAAGGTGTGAGGCAAAGTTGGAGTCAGTTTTACCCAGTCGAGCCGAAGCCAAATGTTCTTTTACCCGGATAGCAAGGTTACGACCGGTTTGACCTATGTAAGTAGACTTACAGAGGGGTTGCAGACAGGTGATGGAATAAACACCACTTTTGTTCATATAGTGTATCTCATCCTTAGAATTAGAGAGTTTGTTCACTAAGTTGTAATCATTCGAAAAAGTGATCTTCACCCATCAAGCCTATTCAAAACTTTTCTCAATTTTTCAGAAAGAATATCCACAAAAAGTAAAGATATGCAAGTAGTGTCTTCTGACTTTATAGAAAAGATTAGAAATGACTTGTAAAGAAAAGTTATTATTAATAGCACATAATAATGACGAATAATTTTGATTTTTCTAGTGAAATCCGACTGACTCACAGGGATAGGGAAAGCTCTGTAGAAAAAAGAATAAAAAGCTGACAATTTATGTTGAAGTGAATGATTAGAATTAAAATTAATAGTAGCGTCAGAATTGGTCGGTTTTCTAAAAATTTTAAAGTTTAAAGATGAATTTGACCTAAGAATAGAGACATCAAGAAAGTAGATGCTCTTGTCTTTTTCGATCTCGAGAATAAAATAATAATAATAATAACAATAATATTTTTTATTGTCATAAGAATCTTGAAACAAGACATTGACAATTGTCAAAAATAATATACAGCGTGGAAACTAAATAGCGGATAAAATCCATAACTCCGTTAATGATTACGACAGAACAAAAATCTAAAGGGGGTATAGCGATTCCAATTATAGCGCATATGAGGAAGTCATCTTCAGATATTTTCATCAATTTTTTTTTAAAGTTATGATGTCATCAAGATTTTTTTTTAATGACAACCTATATTTTTTATTTTTGATTTCGTTGGGACGAAATCAAACGAAATCAAAAATAAAAAATATAGGTTGTCATTAAAAAAATATCTTGATGACATCATAACTTAAAAAAAAGTTCATGAAAATATCTGAAGATGACTTCCTCATATGCGCTATAATTTGAATCGCTATACCCCTTTTAGATTTTTGTTCTGTCGTAATCATTAACGGAGTTATAGATTTTATCCGCTAATAGCAAGTGTGGCATACCAATGAATTCAGAAAAAAATGTGCTATCTACCTACGTAAACAACAAAAATCGTGCCCATAAGAAAAAATGAAGTTGGCTCTGGAAAAACAAAAACGAATCGCTCTATTAATAAAGTACGTTCGGCATTCAATCAAGCATAAGAAGTTGCTTCAGGAATGTTTACACAGATTTTGAAAAAAATCACAAATGAAGAAGTTATGTCCGATTTTCGAAAATCGCACTTTTTCGTTTTTCTTCGGTTGTGAAAAAACCGTTCGAGATATTTCAAATTTCTTAACAGATTATAAATCACCATGAAATTCGGCAACTTTGCCTCCATTTAACCGATTCTCTATCTCTTATAATAAGATCCCCATGCTGGCCCTCGAATTTCAATAACCCTGTATATCATGATATACCGAGTGACTTTTAATGATTGAAAATTATTTTATTAGATTGGCAACACTTTTCAATGTTTATGTTGGTGCTGGATTTTCAAATTCAAAATTTAGGGTAGTGCACTAGATTGTCAAACTCAAATAAATTCGTTTATTGTCGAATCAAGAAAACCAAATAAATCAGATATTTAATTATCTCAATTTATTACCAAAATGATTTTGAGCACAGAATAAAATACATTTTTAGTAATGGCTTATTTTCGAAGCACAAAATGAAAATGGGCACATTCAGCAGACCTGAAAGTTGTGCAACTGTTGACCAAATTTCTGCTGAATGCGACCTCTCATAAGTTGATGAGTTGGAGGGGTCGCCATTTTTTGTAGCGTAACTTCTCCGCTACCTGACTGGAACATGTTATGATGAGTGAACTTCATTCAGCAGAAATGAGTGCTCAGTCTCAACTGTTGGAGCAGGAACTGTTACTGATATGTTCTTCTGAATTAGCCCAATAGTAATTGAATTTATTCACAGCAGCATGCCTATGACGATTTCATTGAAATATACCCTGAACAACAAATTGAGTTTTGCCTTTTTTCACAACACTGTTTTAGAATAGCCGTCCTTTATTTACAACGAACACGAATCGATTCAAATTCACTTAGTAATCATTCCATTTACAGTTATTCAGTTGGCGACCAGTGATGAGAAAGTGATTGAATTTCCCCTCCCGCACACCGTACTGATCAAGCTGGTTTTCTAAGTCAGTTATCAGTTTCATCTGATTTCATACGTATTTTGAGGTTATGTTAATTTTAGTTCCAAAACATCATTCCTCTTATGAGTCTCTCTATTCACTTTAAAGTTAGTTCAGTTCAAAATCAGTTAATAAATGAACGTTTCAGCAAACCAGTAATGTAGAAAAAGGAAAATTCACTGGTCACCCCACTATTGCTGGGTTCGGTAATTCCTCCGTGCTTGCTCTATTCACTCCTCGAGCACTTTTGTCTCACTTTTACGTATATCAAAACAGCTGTATTCTCACTCTACTTTTCACTCCGAGCTTGCACCGCGTGAATTTCCGAACTCAACATATAATAACACTCGATATTGTAGAAAATGATTCTGTACAACAGAATCCTCATGTTTCCTATACATCGGAAGATCTTGAAAAGACACCTTCATTTCCGATCATACAAATTTTCAATGGTTCGACAACTTCACCCACTCGATTTTCTTCAACAAATTCAGTTTTGTCAGCGGTATAACAATAATCTGCTAAATAATAGTGACCAACAAGATACAATTTTCTTTTCTGATAGAGCCTGGTTTAATCTCTCTGGGTTTATCAATTCACAAAATTTCAGGACTTGGTCAGAACATAATCCCTTTAATGTGATTGATGTAAAGGCACTACATCCACTTAAAATTGGTGTTTGGTTGGCAATGTCTTGGAGAAGAATTATTGGACCAATATTCTTCCGGGAAACAATTAACGCCTATAGATATCAGACACTTATATTGAATCCATTTATAAACCAGTTAGACGACACTGGATTAGCAAATGGCTACTTTCACAGCACGAAGCAGTGAGTGTTGCCAGATGTGGCGCTTTAGCGCCAAAGTGGCGCTATCGTTTCAAAATTGGCGTCATACAAATTCGGTTTGGCGCTTGGCGCAAAAACTGGCGCTATCCTATTTTAAAACATAAAAATTACGGCGCTTATTGGCATTTGGTGATTTCATTTTGCTGCTGTCTGTGTTGGTATCCCTGTTCATGAAAAATATCAATGTGAAGTTGCAACACAAGCAACACGGCCTCAAGAATTTATCTTAAACACTGTAACCAGGTCTAAAATCGTTGAATATGGGACGAAGTGAGACACTTAGAAAATTTAATAAAAAGTGGATTGAAGAAGACTGGGCAAAAGGTACATACGATTTTTTGTTGAAATTATAATATAATATAAATGATTTTGTTGAAATTATATGCATAGAAATGAAACATGTTACATGCATATTACTTTATTTTACAGGCTGGCTCGTTGATGTCACTAATCAACAAGAAATATTTCAAGATGCCTACTGCAAACTCTGCAAAGTGTACATTAGAGCCCATAAAAGCGACCTATTGCGCCATTCAAAGTCCGCTAGCCACACCAAGAATCTCCAAGTAATTAATATTAGAAAGCAAAACCAAATAACACATCACATTAGAGTAACAACCGATAATGATAAGAAAAGAGACATTATCATCGCAGCTCACATTGCCATGCATAGTTCAGTAAGAAGTATGGATCATCTAGGGGAAGTAATGAATGCATTGAAAATTACATCATCTGATAATAGCATAAAACAACATCGTACTAAGTGCACATCAATAATCAAGAATGTAATCGGGCCTTCTCTTATTGAAGACTTATTAGAAGATGTTAAAGATAAGCCATATTCTTTAATTGTTGATGAGAGCACAGACATTTCTGTTAAGAAATATTTGTGCCTTTGTATTAGGTATTTCAGTGTCAAAAAAAATAATATTGTAGTAGATTTCTTAGGGTTTATAGAAGTTGAAAAAACTACAGCTAAAGATCTATATAAATGTGTAAAATCGTTTCTTGTTGAAAACAATTTAGATATTAACTTATTAGTTGGAATAGGAACAGATGGGGCATCCAATTTATGTGGAAAGCGAAATTCTCTTTATACTATGCTAAAGGCTGATAATCCTAACATTCAGTTAGTAAGATGCATTTGTCATTCGCTAAATAATGCGGCATCAAAGGCATCTGAATCTTTGCCAGCTAACTTAGATTGGTTCTGCAAAGAAATCTATAACTGGTTTAGTTGTAGTCCCTTACGTCGAATTGAATATCAAAGATTATATGATATTTTACATGAGGATAAAAATGATAAAAAACATCAAAATTTTGTACAATTATCTAATACTCGGTGGTTGTGTAGGTATAATGTTTTAGATGTAATAAGTAAACAATATGAAGAATTAAAAATTCATTTTAGTTATGTTGTTAACAAAGAAAAATGTTATGTAGCAAGATTATTGAATCAGATGTTGCAAGATGATAAAACATATTTTTACATATTAATAATAAAACCAATAATATTTGAAATTAATAAAGTTAACATTATATTTCGAAAGAATTTAATAGAAATTGGAAAAGCTTATGAAGACGTAAAAACATTAATATACTTTTTAGCTAAAAAGATTCTGAAAGAACCATTTTTAACAGATTTAAACTCTATTACTAATTGCCTTGACAATGAACTTGCCTTTTTAAAAAGCCAATGAGGTTGATTTTGGTGTTGGTTATTATCAATCATCAAGGCACACAAATTTAAAGAAAAATGACATTGATGATGTTGAAAATCGTTGTCTTCTTTATATTAAAGCTCTTCTTGGTGAATGTGTAAAAAGGTTACCCGACAATATAGAGCATTTTAAAAATTTGCAGTTAATAAGCCCTGAAATAATTTTAAATCCAATGAAAACTACGAAATTTCTGAATTTACCATTTATTGATACATTTATTAAAAAAGATGACATTTTTAAAATTGAGAATCAATATCACATAATAAGTACCATCGACTGGAAAGATCTCTATGGAAATGAGATAACTAATAATAGCTATATGTTTTGGTCAAACGTATTGAATTATAAAAATGCTGGTGGAAAATCGATTTTTCTTGAACTAGCTAATTTTGCTCTATTACTTTTAAGTTTGCCAAACAGTAATGCCACAGTTGAACGAGTGTTTAGCATTTTAAATTTGACTAAAACAAAAACTAGAAACAAAATGAACTTATACCTATTAAGTGCTGTCGTTCGTTTAAAGGTTTTCTTTTATAATAATAACTTTTGTTGCAATAAATTTACTCCTCCTAAAAACATGTTAGCTAAGTTTAATAGTAAACATATGTATAATAACCAAACTGAAGAAAGCAGTAACGAAGAATATGAAGAACTAATAGATATCTGTGAGGAAGTAGTCAATGAAAAATGTAACAAATAAATGCATAAATATGTGAACGAATGTAGTTTTTATTTAATTAATCATTATTTTGCGCCAGGTAGCACTTTAGCTAGTTATTTTAAATTTGGCGCCAAGTGGCGCTTCGAGTTAGAATATTTGGCGCAATCTCTTCTTATTCATCTGGCAACACTGCGAACCACAATAAATTATTTAGAGGAGTTTTTCCCAGGATGTTTAATCAGTGCTGGTGGCCTAGTTGTTCTAATATTCAATTAAATCCGGACTTCTTACTTCCTTATTTCAATAACTTGATGTTTAGAATACGTATTAAACAATTTGGAAGAATTGCAGCAGGCAATTGCAAATATCGGACAACCTAAAACGTTAATGTCTTCAATAACATATTTCAAAGGATTCGGTACTGCTTACGCAAAGGGTGGTTTGAAGATGTGCTCTAATATTCAATTAAATTTGGACTTCTTATTTCCTCATTTGAATAATGTGGTGTTCAGAATACATATTAAACATTTTGGATGAATTGTGCAGCAGGCAATTGAAGAGGCAATTGCAAATATCGGACAACCTAAAACGTTAATAATGTCTTCAATAACTTATCTCAAAGAATTCGGTGCTGCTTACGCAAAGGGGGTTAACTTTTCCAGGTCTTGAATAATAATAATAATCTGTTAAACAGTTTTCATCATCAATGTAAACATCAACTCTAACCTATAGCTACGCATTCCCGCAAAATTAACGAACTTTCAAGTAATGCCAATTCCTCAGTGTTCCCAACATACTAATTTGCTTCAATCATTAAAAGTCACTCGGTATATCAAGATGTAAACCAATAATTCGATTTTTCAATTTGTACTTGTTAAAGAAAGTTGTCCGTTCGTCTTATTACATATTTTTGTCATGATAAAACAGTATCAGGCTCAAACAAAATTAATAAACAGCCGAAACTCAACTTAAATTCAGAAGCAATGTTTTGGTCGTCGCCAAAATGTTTGCCATCTTCCCACATCCAGTTTAAATTTTTCTTAAACTCAGCCTCTTCATTATCAACTGTAGTTTTTGGTCGATTTAACAGTTGACCAATTCGTCCAAAACGCACGAAATTCTTCAAAATTTATCTTTTGTCATCTGAAGTAAGTGTATAGTTTTCGTTCAATATTCTGCAAGTTCTGCTAACAATTTTGTCGCATTTTCCGTTTATAAAAAATAAATTAAGAATTTCTTGGTTTGTATAAACATTATTTTCGTTGCTTTTATTAAGTTTGCAACTTGAAATGAAACTTCGTAAAGGCACTCTATTAGTTAATGAGTTTCAATAACTTGACATTTGAAAAATTATTTTTATAATGGTAAAATTTTTCGTTTTTTGGAAATAACTCTAAAACGGTTTGATTTAGGTATAGGAACATGTAATACCACTTTGTGCCAAATTTTATCACCAATTTGATTACGCAACGAAAAATCTCGCATTCCATTTGAAAAAATCGATCTTTTTACATTTTTAACTCTTGATGAAAAGTATAAATTTAAGAAAAGCTGTAGTTCTTGCCAAATGAAAATTGTAAATTAAATTGATTTGTTTAATTGACAGTATTAGAGAATTAGAATATCTTATAAATCACGTGAATTATTTCGGCCTTATTTTTTATTTTTTAGTACGAGGCCCAATAAGTCCGAAATAATTCACGTGATTTATAAGATATTCTAATTCTCTAATACTGCCAATTAAACAAATCAATTTAATTTATAAATTTAAGAATTATTCTTAGGCAAAGATGTTTATTTTAAAGAATACCTTCGATAAAGGGATCTTTAAACTATAAACTTAATTAGATTTCAATTTTCTATCTCGTTTCAAATAAGAGTTACAGCCCATTTTGAAAACGTCAACCACCTGCCATGATTTCGGAAAATAATTTTTATCTCAAAAACTGTAATAGATAGACATGGTATAGTTTCAATAAAAAAGTTTCAAAATTATGATTCCCATCTAAAAGTGTAAAAATAAATAGGGTGTTCCATTTAAAATAACAAAGTAGATCTAGAACTAGAACTAGACATCTGAAAATATTTTAGCTGAAGAGGGCGCAATCACTTGTATCTAATTCTAAATGTTCAAGTTTCTATTTTGGCCAGAACCCCATAAACTTCTAATGAAAGGTCTCGCTGGGACACCTGTATATAAATATAATTCGATAACCAAATATAATAGAACCGGGGAGCAATTTTAGTGTGGCTAAAAAAATGGTACCTATTAAAAATACGAACATTTAAAAAATGTTATTATTTGGAATTGTTCCACGTATCAGACAAAATTTTAGTGGGATCCGATAGGCTATCTCTCAGGAGTATTTATCTTACTCATTTATACCCATAAAAAATATTTAAAAGAACCAAATTTGCTCTTGGGTTCTTAACTGTTCCATGCACAAAAAAAATGAGATGATTTTTCACGTTTCTGGTGCAACGTATCTTTTTACATAAAATTTTGTGTTCTCATTTTTGATTCCTTGATAATGCAATTCTAATGCAATTTAGCCTAGGCAGACAGAAAATTGCAAGAACTTAATTTTTTATTTAGATCCGTTTAATATAGGCACTTATAAAATCAACTTTAAATATTTCCCCAGCGAAAACACGTACGTTTATTCAACGTTAATTTCACGTTGTTACGGTGGAAATAACGTTATTCGTTGAAAAATGCAACGTTGTTTTTTGGTTGAATTAGCAACCATAATTATACCACGTTTGTATAACGTGTTTTTTAACGATCAGTTTAATATGGACGTAATTATAACGTGAAATAAATATGTAATAATTTTGTCTTTTTACGACGTGATTTATACTATGAGTAAATGCGATGTGTCTACCGTACGTTGATTACCATATCTTTTCAACGTTAATTCAACATCAACTATTCTAGTAATAAATGAGAAAAAAATTAACGAAACTAATACGTTAGATAAATCATAATTTACAACTAAATTTTTAACCCACGTTTTATAACGTTATTTTAACGTATACCGAATAAATATGCGTTACAAAACGTGATGTTGACGTTAGAAAACACTTAATTTTCCAGTGATTGTCTATAATGTTTCACACCTTTGAATTCTAATTTTACTAAAAATCTCTGAAATGTGAGGTTCTTCTCCATGCTTGGCAGCTTTGAAATGAAACGAAACAGGTATGAAAAGTACCGCTGATTTGCACATACGAGTCAACCATAACCTCTTTTTAAGTTGACGTAATCTGTCAAATTTTTTTAAGTTAGTTTGAATATGATGCCCAAAATCTGTGATTAAAAATACTAAAGAACGCAATAGTCAATCAATTATACATACATATTTTCACGAATACTCATTGGGGACAGCTGTATACAGAGTGGAATAAATTCTGTAACTTAGAAAATTACGATTTGTAAAAAAATTCTTGGAACAGGTCAATTTTTATTTTTAATGGCGCATATTACAATGGGACTTTTTTAACTTTTCAATTATTTGGAGGGGTGAAACGACCCCTAACTATGTTTTTTTTTAATGGAAGGATATGTTGAAAAAATTGGGAATACAGCTGCGTTTTATTTTTTTATTTTGCTTCAGCAGTAAAAGGGAAAAAATAAAAAAAAAGAATTTTTTTACTAAAATCGTTTTTAATGCCAAAAATTCAGGAACTCCATTTTTTATTATTTGATAAGAAGAAATAAGCATTCCATATAGTAACGTATTGTTGCGTGCAGCCAATAGATGGCGCTGCCAATGCGCTAAATTTTTAATTGTACCTAATTACCTCACTGAAGTTTTTCCCAATAGGTGGATAGGAAGAAGAAGACCGATGACCGATTGAGTCAAAGATAAAGTACTAGAAGATATGACAGTTAATAATATGAAAGTAGAACAAAGTTTAGTTCGCAAGAGTGGCTCCACCTAACTTTTGGGCCGAATAAACGCGGGAGTTTTAAATTAGGATTTTTTTTTTCAGAAATATGTAATTTAAAGTTTCATAAATCATGAATACGCATTTTAAAGATTCAAATTTTATTTCAAACTAAGAAATGATTCATTTTAGAACAAAATTATATTGATGAAAAAAAAAATCTTCACCAAGTCATCAAATAAAAATCTAATTAATCTAGTTTCTAACAAAAAAATTAAACAGAATAAAACACTGTAGATATGATAGGAGATTAATTTTTATAATATTATTATGGGAAGAAAAAAAATTACAATAAAACAGATTAACATTTAAAATTAATAATGTAATTCACAACGTATTTGTTTTTTTAAATTTTCTATGTTTCATATAAAAATCACGAACTAATTTTGTTATTGGATCAATGGAAGTATTCAAAACTTTCATGTGATTTTCTCTTCCAGTCAATATTCTGTTTAATCTTTTAATCCATGAATACATTATAATTTTAAAAACTAAATTAATAAACATTTTCCTGACAATAGATTTATGGGTATAACATTTCATCCATTCAAATGATATTTCCTTTTTCATTTCTAGACGGATATAAGAAGCGATGCCTTCCATATAAGCAATTTGAGGCAATAAAGCACTTACCAAACGACTAGCACATCGAACTGCTAAACTAAACTGCGGCTGTGGATATTTTAACCGCCTTACTTGATCATGCTCTCTGGCAGTAATTAGATCATGCTCTTTTCGATTTTGTATAAAATCTAACATTGATTCTTTGCAAGAATTACAATTTTTAACTTTCATCAAAATTTTCTTAACTATATAACCGGCTATATATGTATAAGATATAGTGGTTATATAATTCGTTTCACCTCTTGTTTTCTTTCGCACTTCTTGCAACTTATTGTCACTTATAACAATTTGACGTTTTAGAGGTTTATTTTCTACTTCAACCACTAACAGGTTTCGAAGTGAGTCTAAAGCACCAACTGTATCATCTTCCTGACAGTTTGCATGCAGCGAATGGATGCCCAAGAAATTTGAAATTAAAATTGATTTAAATGTAGATGGAAATAAATTTGCCGATGGATTATTATTTCTTACATTAGCTGCTCTCATACTTGAAAACATGTTTTCTAATGGATCTTGATTAAACGATCTCGTCAGTAAAAACTTGAAACCTACTGCATGCAAACGTTTCCAAATTTCTTGTAAATTATTAATTGTAAAAATAAAATTCTTTAGAGAAGGAGGTCGACTTCTTTGTCTCGTACTTCTGGATATAAATTCCATGGAATGAAGTACTTCTTTAGCTTCTCCCCAAAACCTGTTATGACCTGATTTTGGAGTTATTGCTCTACGGAGGATCTTTCCAGGAGATTTATCTCTAATTACATTACTATTTAAGCTATCAAACAGTTTATCTACGAAAAGTATCAGAGTGGCTGTATTTACTGCACTTTCCTCAAATTCACAAGTATTATTCGTATTGTGTGCTAGTAATTTCATCACAGCACCAACTCGCTGTCCAAGAACTTGTGCAGCCAAGTACACCCGCATCTTTTTCTGGCCTTCTGGATAAATATGATCTTCAGTTATGTGAGGGAGGGCTCTACAGTCAGCATTCCCAACATCAAGAGAATACAGTTGAATTATATGTTGCCAGGATGCAATTTTTTGTTCTCCGTTTTCTTTAAACATAACATTTTTTGTTATAAAATGATTTCTAAAACCTTTTAACATATGCGGAGGATCAAAAAGTGGAAATATTTCTTGACCAGGAGTTAATTCAAAAGATTGATTTCTGTGTTCTTCATTCCTTCGGAGATAAGCTACTCTTGTCTCTTCTATGAGGTTTCTTATAGCAGCTTCATTGGCACTTGCTTGGTCACAAATTGTGCCAATAATTTTAAGACCTGTTTTCGTTACTGCAGAAATAATTTGCTTGATTAATTGTTTAATATCTGCAGAAGATGCAGTGGCTGTAAACACAAAGGCAATAGGCTGCTTCCACTTGCGATGCACTCCTCTGAGCATAAAAACAAGAGCATGATTTGCCAATTTACATTGCCTCTCTCCATTTCCATAATCTACAAAGCCATCAATAGTATCATTTCGGATATTATAATACAACCCAGGTTGAAGACTCACTTCATCAAACAGCAATACACAGTATTTGTCTAAATTTTTTAATTTTTCAGTTTTAAATTTTAAGTTTTTGAAAATTATGTCATTTATGCCAGTTTCAAAAGGAATTCTATTCAACAACCTTGTAAGTGTGCGTTTTGAAGGCAAACAAAACAGTTTCGACAAAAAACGGTATGCTTTTGTACTTTGTTTTACTATGCATAGAGCTAATATCTTATCATCTAAGATAAATCGCCTTCCTCTTGGTTTTTTTTGTGAAAGTAATATCTGCCGCTTTATAAAGTTTGCAGCGACTGGTTTCATATTTGCTAGGTAATTTTCATAATTATAACTGAACTTTGTTGCAAGTTTTAATCTAGCCTTGTAGGATGATCCTCGTTTACGAAGAATGGCATTTTTCTTTACAACATTGTCTATAGATTTTTTTAACATTTTGCATCGTGGGGAAAGATCAGCAGTTCTTGTAACTCCAAGATCTCTTAGTAATGGCCGCTTTTGCTTGGAAGTTAGCAAAGTTGTGTGATGTACTGCAGATGAACCTGAAATTAAACAATGCATGTGATCAAATACACTGCTCAAAAATGTCTAGGGGACAACATTACATTTTCAAGTATGTTCATTATTATTGGGTTATACATCTAGTTGCCATGTTTAACAAATATTAACAATATCAAATCGACTGTTTCTAGCGAGTAATTGAATTAGTGTCAGTCAAAGGTGTCAGTATTACATATGCTTTGCAAAGAAAGCGTTGGTAACAACCCGATAAATTTAGAAGGCACGCATAAATTTGCTGTTAAATTGAAAGTTCCGTTTTTTTTTGAAAGTTATTAATAAAATAATATGGTTAGGCGTCATTTAAGTCGTGAGGAGTCGCTAAGAGCTGTAGGAATGCTGGAATCAGGCATGACTCAACGTGCTGTTTCTGAAGCTATTGGGACAAATAAGAGTATCATAAATCGACTTAACATCAGATATAGAGAAACGGGAGAAGTGTCGGAACGTCGCAGAGGCAAAGCACGTGTTACAACAAAACAACAAGATCGTTATATGCAATTAACGGCCAGAAGGCAATCTACAGTTACTGCTTCTGAAATCGTTGGAAGGTTACATGAAACACATGGCATAATAGTTAGCGATCAAACAGTGCGAAATCCCTTACACGAGGTTAATCTTCATGCTAGACGACCTTTGAGGTGTCCACCTATTCCACCTAATAACAGAGCTGCTAGAATTGATTTTGTAAGAAATCATCTTGAATGGACAGAAGAACAATGGGGTAACGTGATGTTTAGTGACGAGTCTCGCTTCGGTTTACATCCAGACTCTCGAAGAAAATTTGTTTGAAGAGAGAAGGGACAGATAAATCGTCTGCGAAATGTTCAGGAGGTCTATAAATATCGCGGTGGAACGATTATGGTATGGGCCGGTATTGGTATCAATAAGAAAACAGATCTCGTATTTTTAGATAATTTTGTTAATGCTGTTCAATATAATGATTTAGTTATTTAACCTGTGGTTATTCCTTTTGCAAACAATTTTGGTCCCAACTTTGTCTTCATGCATGATAACGCTCGACCACATATTGCCAGGATAGTTCGGGACTCACTTGAAGAAGCAGAAATTACAACTATGGCATGGCCAGCTAACTCGCCCGACCTAAACCCAATAGAACATGCATGGGATATGTTAAAGCGACAATTTATATCCTATGTAGGTCACGCACAAAACAGACAAAAGTTGTTTAATTGTCTGCAAAATCTCTGGAGAGGAATACCTCAAGAAAAAATTAATAACCTCATAATGAGTATGCCACGACGATGTAGGGCTGTCCTCAACAACAGAGGAGGACATACTAAATATTAATTTTTAAATAATTTGGGTTTAATTGCATACATTTTATTTGTTTAAAAGTATTAACATTACTTAATTAGATTTGTATTTTCATTACATTGACTTTGTGAACTTTTATTTTTCTCATTTATAATTATTATTGTTAAAAATATTAGTTTCCGTTTTATTTTACAAAAAAGTAGCAAATAAAAACTAAATAACAAGTTTTAAATCAATTTTGTTTTAACACTACCACGATATGTGCTTGTCCCTTAGACATTTTTGAATAGTGTATTTAAATTAGATACTTAAAGTGACATTAGTTATATTTATATTTTTAAAAAATGTTGAATAAGCCCATTGTTATTTATAATTCACTTTAATGGTGATGTTTCGAAAGTACCTATATTTATTACTGCAACAAATAACTTACTTGAAGTCTGTACAGGATCAGTCTGTATTGAAGTAATAGGTTGCACAGATGATGGTGATGAATATTTTACACATGAAGTGACCTCAACATTTGAAATATCACCTGTAAAAAGTATTACACATAAGTTGATGTTTACAACGTAAAACTGAGTATTGTTAGTAATTTCATTTTCATTTTCAAGAAATCTGTTCTTATATTATGTTAAAATATAAAATAACTTACTTATCAACAACCACTGAGCATTCAGTGGAGCTATTTGCATATGAACTCTCTTGACATTGATCTGAATATTTGTATCAAATATCATTTGTGCAATTATTTGTGATCATTTATTTAAATTACATACTTAAAGTGACTTTAGTTATTGAATTTAAAAAAATAACCCAATTTATACTAATAAACTTTTCACGTAAAGAAATGAAACAATAATGGGCCCATTGACTGAATTTCAAAAATAGTTCTAAATATCAAAGACCCAATATTTTGACTTAAAAACGAATTTTACTTAAACAAATTTATCGAAAAAAAAAATTATATTAAAAGTTATTCGAGTTCAAAGTTGCTTAATATTTGAAAAGTTGAAAATGGCGCGCAAATTAATTGTATAAGGAAAACATTGGAAGACGGATACAATGACGTCACACAAGTTCTACTTTATTAATTTTGTTCGGCATATAGAACGCTTTCTTGAATTTCAGTATAGGGTAATTCCTGGGCAGATGGCCATACAGGAGAGACGACTAGCGAATTTTTTAAATTTAAATTTAATAGGTGGCGCAGCCGATGAACTAATTCCTTTCACACCAAAGATAGGAATAGGCGGACGTGTGAAATTTCGAAAAAATAAAATTTAAAATTGTGCCACTTATCAAATTTCGCAGGCCATCTCTCCCGTATAGCCATCTCCTCCGGAATTACCCTAATTATTTTACAATTTATCGAAAAAAATATTTAAAAAAAATGTTGAATGAGCCCATTGTTGTTTAATGGTGATGTTTCGAAAGTACCTATATTTATTACTGCAACAAATAACTTACTTGAAGCATGTACAGGATCAGTCTGTAGTGAAGTAATAGGTTGCAGAGATGATGGTGATGAATATTTTACACATGAAGTGACAACAACATTTGAAATATCATCTGTAAAAAAGTATTACACATAAGTTGTTGTTTAAAATAGTAATTTTACTTTCATTTTTAAGAAATCTGTTATTTTATTATGTTAATATAAAATAACTTACTGCCGGTATCAACAATCACTGAGGATTCAGTGGAGCTATTTGCATATGAACTCTCTTGACGTTGATCTGAATATTTGTATGCAGTTATTATGTTAATGGGAATACCTGCAGATATGTTTGAATTGCCATTAATATTTTTGTCACCACCTGCAATAATCTGTAGTAAAATTTTTTGTTTCTTCGTTTTGGACATTTGTTTACATTTGTATCACAAAGATTACAAGTATCACAATTCTTAGAATTTTATACAAATAAAATGTTATTTACCTGTGTATCCAGGAACGTTGATTGTTGGTACAGCTTTCCGGTGCAGTAACTTTGTTGTTGAAAGAAGAAATGTCTTATCGAAATGCTGACAACAAATTCTGTAAGATTCGTAAATCTGCTTTGCTTCTAAATTAAATAAAACAGGATTTCCAATATGTTTCAGCCATAATTGAAATCTTTCAGGATCCTTAACTGGAAATCTATGACGACGTGAAATTTCGTCCGTACACCCCACAACACAGCACTTTCTAACTTTCATTTTCTATTTTAAAAAAGTATGTATTTGTAACTCATAGCCATTAGTTAATATGCGATAAACGGTACGAATTTTACAAACAAAATTAAAATGCTATACTTACTGTAAATTATGCAAGCAAACCTGTGAAGCAAACTAAACACGAATCTCACTAAAAGCATTAGGTAATATATGTAAAGCATATCAAAAACGAACCGAAATAAAAATGTTTGGACTAAGTCAGACATAAACGTCATAAAATTATTTCGTATTTTAAGTCACTCTTATGGAATTATTTGATTGGTTGTTAGTACAATACTAGCGCCAGCTGGATTTTGGGCTGGGAATTCAATTCGGTACTATGTTACTCGATTATAGTGCCAAATCTTTCTATATCCTTTATCTTTGGATTGAGTGGCCAACAAGATCTCCAGGAGTGCGTTCAGATACCCTACCCAACAGGTAAGAGTTACCTACTTGGGTAATTACGTCGTGGTAGAAAATGTAAGCAAAGTTTCTGAACGATAACGGTGAACGTATTAGTACTAACGTCAAAGAAAATTGATGTTGAACTTAGGTTATGTGAACCTGCTGCCAAAATTGAAAGTGAATTTAATTTTCAACTTTATTAATTAATTAACGCAATTATGATTTTATTGCAGGTAGACGTAGATATGCAAAGTATATTGATTGGAGTAGTGTTATATAAAAAAGTTTTATTGGAATGTTTTGAACATGATTCGTCATCAGATGAGGAAGATGATTATCATGAGTTGACCCTTTTACAGAAGAGTCATGCTTGGAACCAAAAGCCTGTTAGAATTGCCTCCTATGTGGAAAACGTAATACCACAGTATACTAATCTAGAATTCCAAAGTCATTTTCGTATAAATCGAAGATCTTTTGAAACCCTGCTTAGAATATTATCACCGAAATTGCAAAACCTATTTGAGACTGGTAAACCAACAATTGATATCACAAAACAGTTACTTGCAACACTTTGGCTACTAGCAACTCCTGATTCTTACAGGTAATATATAAAGTCTTATATCATATCACATAATGATGGTAGCATAATGTGCTGTTTTAGATCAGTTGGTGAGCGCTTTGATATGAGCAAGAGTTCACTGTCGGTAAGTTTTTGCAGAGTTATCAAAGCACTAAATACAATTGCACCTCAGATAATAAAGTGGCCAACAGGGGAACGTGTTAACATTGTGAAGGAAAAATTTCAGCAAATGGCAGGATTATCTGATGTACTAGGAGCTATAGATGGGACCTACATTTGCATCAAAGCACCCAAAATTGATCCACAATCGTATGTTACAAGAAAATGCCACTTTGCAGTAACATTGCAAGCAATATGTGATTCTGAAAGGTATTTTACAGATTGTTTTGTCGGATACCCTGGGTCAGTCAGTGACACCAGGATCTTTGGCAATTCAAACATAAAACAATTAATTACAAGAGCCACAGATGAATATTTTCCTAATAATGAATATATTGTAGGTAAGAAAACATACCAAAACCTCAACATTTTGTTAATAATAAGTATATTTTAGGTGATAAAGCATATCCGACTATCAATTGGTGTATAACACCTTACATTAATCGAGGTAATCTAACACGACCTCAGAGACACTTCAACCTTATTATAGCTCAAACTCGACAATTAATTGAGCGAACATTCGCCTTGTTATTTGGTAGATTTAGACGGTTGAAATATCTGGATATGAACAGAACTGAGCTAATACCTGCGGCAGTGTTAGCTGCATGTGTTTTGCACAATATCTGCTTAGATAGTAATGATGAACTACTAAATCAGTATGAAGAAGAAGGTCGAAATTTTGTGTTTCACAATGAAGACTATGAACTACCACAAAATGTGATGGTTTTACAACATAACGTTAATGGAAATGATAAACGGAATATGCTTTGCCATTTTATGTACCAAAGACAACGTTAAAAACTAAGAAAAACAACATTTATGAAAATATGAAATTTATTCATTGTTATTAACAGAAATATATTGCATATTAAATATGTATTTTTAATAAAATAAATAAACTGTTCTAATATAATTTAACGTTAATGTACCTAAACAAAAAAACTATTCTAACTACTCCGCTACCTTAGACTTACAGGGTTCCATCTGACAAAATGCATATCTGGAGAAACAGAGGTTTGAAAGTTGAATTTTGGATTATGTATTTGCAGTATAATAAATAATTTAAAATAAGTAAATTAAATTTGAGATATGATATTAGAATGATACAGTTACGAATAATAGGAAAATTATGTAAAATAAATCCAGATGGAACTCAATTTGCTCAAATGCAGATGAAACTTGTAATTCTAAGGGTAGCGTATTAGTTTCTGATACTTTACAAAAATTGGCTTAATACTAAGGAGTAGGCAGAGAACGATATATCAATAATACCAATGTTGTCAATAACATCGACAGTTTTGCAGTCAAGGTTTAACTTTAAGCTTCATTTAATTCCTATACGCCCAGTATTTCATTCGGGGTTTAACTTTAAACTTCGTTTTATTTCTACGGAAACAATTGTCTACAATTATTACTATGGGAATAAAACGAAGTTTAAAATTAAACTCAATGAAATACTAGGCCATAGACCCGGTATTTCAGTTTAACTTTAAGCTTCAGTTTATTTCCATGGGAACAATTGTTTTTATAATTGTTACTACGGAAATAAAAAGAAGTTAAAAGTTAAACTGTGGCTGAAATACCGGGCCATAGAAACTTTAGATACAGTACTTTTGTTTTGTGGCCATAAAATTATGCCCTAAGTTAACATATGATCTGCAAAAGTTTTAAGGCAAATTTCAGCTTTTAATAATAAATTTATTACATAATACACATTACCAGAATAACTTGTGCTTTATTAAATTAATTATTATAAATTTCAACTATTAACATTAAAATAATTAATTTAATAAAGCACATGTTATTTTGGTAAAATGTATTTTATAATAAATAGTGTAATTTATTATTAAAAATTTGTCGAAAATCTTGTTAACATGAAGCATAATATTCATTGTGTAAATCCCCTGGCTACTGTTAAAAAAGCACTGTATATTATGCTTGAATTTCTAAATAAATGTAAATTCTCTCCTAATAACTATTGTAAGCAGCCAGAAAATCAGAATGAAGGTATTAATTCTTTTTCATAATTATACGCAAGAATTCGACGTTCAAAATGATTCCAGACGGTTCCAATATAATAAATAATCTATAAAAGTACAAGCGCGAAAAGAAAGGATTTCGGCATTAGCAATTAACTTAAGTGGAAAGTCAGATATGTCTAAGATAAATATTAGCATAATTACCAATCGACACGTGCGATTATAACTCCGCGCGTTAGGAAATGATCAATCAGATTTTAAAATTATCTACTTACTACCCTGTAGATAGGGAACTTAAGTTACTTGAGTGACTTAAATGAACGGGATCAAAAAGGGAATTTAGATAGGTGGCAGCACATTGCATCAATTGCGCGAAATTCTAATATAAACAAAGGGGTTGTCGCGGTCAGAGAAGAAGTCAAAATCCTTAGTCTTCATTCAACCTTTTCTGCAAACAGAAGGTTTGCTTTTTCTCAAAATTTAAACACTAGTGATTAATAAAATTTATTACCGTTAAATCACCTAACGAATATCTTCAACGAACGTACCTGATCTTTAAATGAAAAATCAATTTTTGTGATTAAAGTTCATTAATTTTAAACTTGAGTTAAATTCAATCGCTACCCGTTTTTACGCAAGAGTTTTCATTTTAATATTTTGGTGTGGATGCAAAGGAAGGTGTAGAAGAAACACCTTCGCCTGGAGCTCCTTCCCCTGCTTTCTCTGCTTCTGCGTTCTACTCTCCAAAAAGGTAGGAGTCTTCATGTACTACTGTTTTGATCGTATGAAAAATTAGTTTCAATATACCCTATTTTAAGCACACAGTTGACTTTTATTTCTAGTAGAGTAGCTTGCGGATATAATGCGCGCTTGCACAGTTCCAGTCCGAAAGAACCTACTTGCAAAGAGATATCAATAGGCCATGTAATTTAATTAAGTAGAATAGGGTCCGGAATTCCCTTAAAACTCCGGTGGTGGCAGCAAAACTCCGTTATTTTTAGTTTGTTTTTAATTTTCTCAATTTGATTTTGGTTTACATGTTTAGTTACATTTCTTGCTAAAATTACGCTACCGAAGTAAGAAGGGTTACAAACGGGGAAAGGTCTTCTACTTTCACCCCAGACCCTTCCTACAAAATGGTGGCAGCGGTGGGATTTGTCAAAAAAAAAATAGTTAATAAATTAAGGGGGTGAACTGTAAAAATTTGAAAAAAAAAATGTATTTTTTTAATTCCCCATTTTTCTTTGATATTTGAAATTTTGTCTAATCAATGTCATTAAATTAATGTTATATAGGACATAGGCCTGGAATGCGTGCAAGTGTATTTTCCTGTTATTTTCTTTGTGTTTTCAGGTACGCGTTCGGTTGTGCGAATTAATTTGTAATAACTTAAATCAGCGTCGACATTCAATTTTGTTTTAAATATTCCTCATTTGAAAAATTTTGTTTCCTTGAAGTAACTTAGAAAGTCAAAATTTGAAGTAAATTAATCGTGATTAAACAAGAGGACGAGCGCACCGTAAAATTTTAATTAGCGCCATTTTTAATTTCAAGACGCGCACACGCTAGAGTTACGATCGCATGAGTGACAAGAATTTTCGTCTACGATGTGGAGTCAAGAAACATCGAGCGCCGGAAAAATATGCGGTCGCGCGCAGTAGTTACAGAGTGCGTCGAAAAAGTAATTACCTAATTAACCACGCTTTGTTTTTAAGGGAAGCAGCTAATTTGTTAAATTCTTCTTTAAATTTAAACATTATTTAAAATTTTAATGCGGATTTAGTTAAATTCAATTTTTTTAAATTATTATTTTTGTTTGTTTTAAGTTATTCTGGTTATTTAAAGTTACCTTCCCTAGTAATTTAAATTTTTTTTATGGAAGAATTTTTACGGTGGTTAATAACAAATAATTCGACACCCTGAGTTTTTTTTTTAATAAAACGAATCGAAAGTGATCAATCCTTTTTTTTTTCAATTTTTTTAAGAAAAAAAAATTGCTTTTTCATTTTACGCTCTCAATTCACCTACGAATTATTTTCGAAATTTATTTTAAACTGAATTAAAGTTTAGTCAAAAATTAATAGTGAATTAAAGTGAATTAATTTTGTGAGTGAAACTTAAAGGAAATTTAATTTAAAATGGAAGAGGAAGCAAATGAAGTAACATTGGCAACAAACAGCACTCAAGAAGCAAATATTCTCCCTGTAAACGGCGCAGAACAACCACCTATAATGAATTTGTCTAGTCTTCAAACTATTGGGCAAACTCTCGTTGGCCTCCCAGAATTTTCCGGTAAATCTGGAGAAAATATTAAGGAATTTTTCCTGAAATTACGCCAACGAGCAGATATAGATGCTTGGACGGAGCAGCAAATTTTGGCAGTTGCGAGATACCAGCTGAAAGGAGAAGCTTTTCAGTATCTGGAATTAGAATCGCACCTGTTGTCATCCACCATAACGTACGCCGAATTGAAAGCAGCGTTAATAAAACGTTACGCCGAGAAGGTTTTACCGGGCGAAGCATATTTAAAGCTCCAAAGATGTACCCAAGCGTCAAAAGAAAACGTTGAGGATTTCTCCATCCGAGTGAAAAAGGCAGGAAAAAAACTCTTAGAAGAAAACCTCGCCTTAGTCGAACCAAATCAACCAGCTGAACGAGAAGCCGTAATAAAACGACATCAGCGAGATTTGGCGGAACAATTCAAGAGAGGACTGGACCAGGAATTGATGAAAACGATCATCCTGGATTTGAATAGAAATCCTCTAAAGTCGTTTGAAGAAGTGATAGAGCTCGCCCAGCAAGCTGAAACAAGCGGGAGGATGCTTAAGCAAATGAGAAGGTTAAACAACTTGTACATTTCCAATCAGGAAACAGAAGACTGGAATGAAAATTACGAAGCAATTTTTAGCAACAAAGAAAACGGGAACAATAGATTTCCTATAGGAATAAGGCTCATGGGAATAGACGAATTTTCAAAAGATAGTTACGAACATTCCAGAGAGGCATTAAGAAATGACTATTCAAGGGTAGCAGTAAGGGAACAAAGTTTTCCGCAACGCGGTAATCCAACCCCAGGTTACCAGACGTATTTTGAGACGAATCGTGGGGCGAATTATGCGCGTAATTACAACGAGAGGAGACAGGACTTCTATCCGAGGTCTGATAAGGAACGGAACTGGAAATATAAGAAACAACCGAAGTGTTTCAGTTGCTCAAGAATGGGACATTATGTGCCCGAGTGTAAAGAAGGGGTTAATCAACCAAGAACCCCAGATTATGGGAGTACGAGAAATAACTCTACGAAGTCTTTAAACTTAAACGGTCCTTTGCAGAACCCCGAGGTCAAAGGACCTTACCAAAACAATTAAAAATCACGCTCCCCCATACATATACGGTCGAAGAGGAAGGAAATAAATGTCTTATCCTACCGGAAATACGAGGACACATAGCAACTATGCTAGTGGACACGGGAGCCTCTTTGACCATATTAAAAGATGGATTCGTTCGGAGAATCGGGGCCCGAACTGAGCCAGAACCAAATGTAATTTTTCGAGGAATTTCAGGTGACGAAGAGCCATGCTTGGGGTCGATAATGTTACCACTACAGATAGGGAAAAAGTACTATGACACCAAGTGCATGATATGCTCAGATTCCGTCAACCTGAAAGTAGATGGCCTTCTTGGAAAAGACTTTCTCAGAGCCAATAGCGCATCAGTCGACTACGGGGAAAATGTCCTCAGGCTCGGAAGAGAAAAGATAGAGCTTTTAAGCCATAATGATCTAAGTAATTTAGGATACGATGACGCATACGCTCTACACCAAGAAGATACCTGGAAAACACAGGCTAGAAGAACGCCAAACAAACTTCAGAAACCGGATCATCGATTTATAAAATCGGAAAGATTCACAGAATCTCAACACCGGAATCGAAGAATAGAACCAAGAAACAACGGAATTAAAAGGTTAAATTATTATGAGGAATTGGAAAAGCCGAGTTACAGTGAAATGGTGAAACATGGAAAAGGAGATAAAACGGCCAAGAAAAATTTAAACCCAGTCCAAGAGAGGGTTGATTTTAAGAACAAGAAACAGTTTAATCGAAAGACGCAAGAGGTCGGCAAGAATTTTAAGAAAAATTATGTTGAAATAAGAGAGATTTGTGGTGATTTGTTTACGGCTCCAGAAGAATATTCCTTGATTCATTGTGTAGCAAAAGATCTCCACATGAACAAGGGCATAGCGGTTGAGTTCAAGCAAAGATTTGGACGAGTAGGAGCTTTGAAAAGGCAAAATGCTCAAGTCGGCGAAATAGCAATTTTGCACAATATCTTGTTAAACGGACAAAAGAGGTTTATCTACTACCTTGTGACGAAAAGTCGAAGTCAAGACAAGTCCACCTACAAATCCTTAGAGAAGGCATTAATCAGTCTGCGTAATCACTGTCTACAGTACAGAGTTCGAAAGTTAGCAATGCCAAGGATAGGGGGCGGATTAAAATGGACGATAGTTAGAAAATTGATAGAAGATGTGTTTGTTGGAACCAAAATAAGCATCTCAGTTTATGCTTTGGAGTTAAGTGGTAGGCAAGCCGGCCAGAAAAATGTGCAAGTGAAGGAAAATGCAATTGTGGTACGGAATGATAGTGCTAAAACGAATCAAACGATGCACAAACATAAAAAAGTGGAAAAAGCACCCAGAAGCGGAAGGAAAGCTAGGAAAGAGATAAAGGAGGACACCCTAGGGGAAGGAAATCGCAGATTGTCTTCGTCACGGGCAATGACGATTGATAATCAGGACGAAGCAGTTGCCCGCTGTCAAATCCGAATTAAAAAAGCGACCGACATTCCCCCAAGATGTCAAATGATGTGTACTGCTGTGCAGGGGATGATCGACACTAAACAGGATATAATGCTGGAACCCGCTCATCTGCTCATCCATGGACTTATAGTGGCACGCACGATTTCTAAAGCCAGGCCGGAAGTGCCAGTTTGCATTATGAATGTTACCAGCGAAACGGTTAGGATACCAAAGAATACAGTGGTTGCCTACAGCGAACGAATTGAAGTGCAGGAACAAATGCAGAGAAGAGGAAAGGAGCGAATCTCCATAAATAAGGTAGACCTGAGAAAGGCCGGAATTTTAGAGAAATTGGAGCTCGAACATTTGAAAAGAGAAGAGAGAGACAAGCTATTAAACCTGGTTCGACATTATGGCGACATCTTCATGGGAAAAGATGTAAAGTTGGGGTGCACACACGAAGTGAAACACAGAATTATTACAGAAGATTTGCCACCCATTACCAAAGCGCCGTATAGAGTACCGTTTAGTCAACGGAAGGAACTCCAAAACCAGATCGAAGAGATGTTGGAGCAAGGAGTGATCAAAGAATCCTCCTCGCCCTGGAGTGCACCGGTAATAATGGTGAAGAAGAAAGCCGCGGAAGGTGAAAATAAGATTCGAGTCTGCATAGACTATAGAGCACTGAATACCATCACCAAGCGAGACTACTTCCCATTACCAAACCTTCAGGAAACTCTCGACCAGCTAGGAAATGCTAAGTTCTTTTCCACGTTGGATCTGGCAAGCGGATATTGGCAAGTGGAAGTCGACCCAAAAGACAGGGAGAAAACTGCGTTTTCAACTCCTGACGGTCATTACGAATGCCTGAGAATGCCGTTTGGACTGGCTAATGCACCTAGCACCTTTCAAAGACTGATGTACTCAGTCATGTTGGGACTCACCGGAGAAAAATGTTTGGTATATCTTGACGACATAATAGTGTTTAGTAGGACACTGGCAGACCATCTAGAAAGGTTGAACGAAATTTTTGAAAGATTGAGAAAAGCAAATCTGAAATTAAAGCCGTCAAAATGTAAGTTTCTAGCCAGGGAGGCTAAATATTTGGGTCATATTATATCCGAAGAAGGAGTGAAACCGGACCCGGAAAAGTTGAGTGTCGTGAAAAGTTATCCTCGACCTAGAAATGTGAAAGACATTAGAGCTTTCTTAGGACTTGTAGGATTCTACAGGAAGTTTATCCCAGAATTTTCACACAAGGCAATCCCTTTGACATCGCTTACGAAAAAGGACGTTGTGTTGGTATGGACGCAGGAACAAGAGGACGCATTTGAATACTTGAAGGAGAAGTTGTGCAGTCCGCCAGTTCTGAAGTATCCCAACTTCGAAGAACCGTTCATACTAGCGACAGATGCATCTGGAACAGCTATCGGCGCAGTGCTAAGCCAGAGAGAAGGCAAATACTAAAGACCTATAGCTTACGCCAATCGACAACTCAACAAGGCTGAGATAAATTATGATGTGACTCAACAAGAGTGCTTAGCAGTTGTTTGGGACATTAAGCATTTTAGGTGCTACCTTTACGGGACTAAGTTTACCATTTACACGGATCACAGGCCGTTAAAGTGGTTATTTTCACTTAAGGATCCTACATCAAGGTTAGCCCGATGGGCGTTACTCTTGTCGGAATACGACTTTACAATAGAGTATAAACCCGGAAGAAAGAACAACAATGCTGATGCCATGAGTCGATTGCCGAGGATTGAAGAAGTACAAGAGAAAGAGGAAATTCGGAGAAATCAGGACCCGGAACAGGAAGTCCAAGGAAGTCAGGGTCGTGATACAAGGCCAGAAAAGAAAAAGGGAAGGACAAATCTTCATATATTAAGTGACGCGTTAAAAAAGGAGCGACGACAAAAGATACAAAGAGGACAAAAAGATACAACGAGGACCTCAGCGATGATGAACCAGGGGATCGTAAATACGAGAGGTCATTCTCTCAACTAGACCGAGAAAAGAGGCAAGGATATGAAGAATATCAAGAATGGGCACGAAAAGCCAGAAAGCAAGATCGAAAAGAAAACACGACCAGAATGAACCAGCCTCTCAAAGTGAAACCACAAGAAGTAGCAATACATCCAGTTCTAAGAAGGGGTCAAGTTGATGTTGAAGAAACACCCATACCACACCTGAATAAAGAAGCCATAAGGAAAGAACAGCAACAAGATACGGCGTTGCAGAAACTGCGTGACCAGATACAAGAAGAACAGGTGGAGGACCCGTATTACATCGACGAGGACGGAGTTATTTTCCGAGTTAGACGAGGTGGTGAAAGAAATGACAGGATTGTCATCCCAAAGAACTTGGTACGACAGTGTATTCGCGACCATCATGACCTACCGTACGCAGGACATCAAGGCGTACCGAAGACATTAAGACTAATGCAAGAACGGATGTACTGGAAAGGAATGGAAGATGACGTTAAAGAGTACATCATTAAATGCCATTCATGCAATGCACGGAAAACACCTACAAATAGGAAGCCAGCACCATTGCAACCGTTTTGCGAAGTGACGTACCCGTTCGAGCTGACAGCCATGGATATAGTAGGACCGCTAGTTACAACAGATCAAGGTAATAAGTATGTATTAACGTTCCAAGACTACTTTACGAAGTATCCGGAAGCAATACCCTTACCGGACCAAAAAGCGGACACTGTAGCTCGAGCATTCGTGGAAAATGTTGTTGCTAGACATGGAGTGCCAAGAAAGTTGCTGACAGACCAAGGGACCAACTTCGTATCGGAACTAATGAAAAACGTCTGCAAAATTTTGGGCATTAAGAAGATCCAAACAACTCCTTACCACCCTCAGAGCAACGGGATGATAGAAAGAACACACCGTGTGCTCAAGGATATGTTGTCTCATTATGTTTCAAAATCACAACGAGACTGGGACAAGTGGATTCCATACGTGTTAATGGCCTACAGAGCCAGCATCCACTCATCCATTGGCGAAACTCCATACTTTCTACTCCACGGAAGAGACATGAGACTACCCAATGACGACAACTTCACTTCTACAAGGCAGCGATACGACTACAACGAAAACTACGCGTCGGAACTAGTCGCAAGGCTGAATTCGACCTTTGAAGTCGTTCGCCAGAGATTAAAGAAGTCGGCAGAGCAGCGGGAGAAGCAGTACAACAAGAAAACTAGACCTACCGAATTCCAATTAGGAGACAAGGTCTATTTGTACAAACCAGATATAAAACCAGGCCTGTCGAGGAAACTAAGCAAGAAGTGGGAAGGTCAATATCGAATCACGGAAAGGTTAGGACCTGTAATATACAAAATCGTCCGAATAGGTGGTCATGAAGAACATATAGTTCATGTCAACAGACTAAAATGGTATGAAGATGGTAACGATGGTCGAAACGCACCTCAGACTCGAAGAAACGAAAGGGATGTGCCAAGACAAGAAGACTCAGAGGATCAAGAGTCAGGAGATGACATTGGAATCTCGGGTAATATGGAAGAATTGGAAAGAGCATATTTCGGCGGAATACCAGAGCAACTACCACAAGGAAATGTCGTAAACCCTCCAGAGGAAATAGAGCCCTGGATAGGGACACCAGTATCATTGAATGAAGAACCGGTGAGACGGCGAGTGATAAATTTCAACCGTGATGCATTGGACGAAGTTCAAGAGGACGGCCAATTGCAAGACGAAGAACCACCAGACTTGGTGAGTGACAGGAGTTTTGAGGATAGCGAAACAGACGCTGAAGAATTTGCTGAAGTCCAGGGACAGCATGAGCAGATCCAAGAGAACGAAGGAGATAAAGAACCACTTAAACCAGCTATTGGAAGTGGACATCACTACGGGACAAGAAGTAAAGGTCCGGCAAAACCACAACCATGGGTCATGCCGAAAACATTAGTAGTGGAAAAAGAGTTTTATGAGGAGAAACCTCGAATAAAACCTAAGATCTTCGATACCTCGAATATAATATATATAATATATTTATTTATTTTCCTTAACATGATCCAATCCTTCTAACTCCTATACGACCGTTAATCACTTTTTAACGAAAAATTCAAAATTTAATGTAGGATGGTTTTATCATTACTTATTATCATTTTTTTTGTTTTAACGTAATGCTTGATAATACATGAAAAATAGTCATAAAACATACCCGTAACGAAACCAAGTCAGCAGCTGATTGAATCAACTTTTGACTTTGGCGTACGACTAAAGTATAACTTTCTTCTTTTCTTAAGTTGTGAATATATGTAGCAAAAATATTGCGGCTGAACTGTGAATAAACTTTTAAAGTATAAGAGATTGCACTAAAGGAAGAAGAATGTTAAGACAAACATCCAATGGTAATTAAAGTAGTAAAAGGTTAAAGGAAAACTTTAGAGAATGTATAATCCTAGTTTTAAATCTTATATATTTTTGTAAATCCATTATTATAACCTACTGGGAGGTGTTATTCTTGGTGAAGAAAGATGAGAGAAAGATTAGGGGCGTAGGAAAATATACCGCGAGAAGATTATCTCGAATAGTATGAGCATGCATAAGGCAACTGGAATCGAAAAAGGCGATATGCTGTTTGAGGAGATTCCGGAACTCACGATGGATTCCCAGGAAGAAAACTGTGTTCTGTTTTGCTTCCTCACCAGTCACCATAAAAAGGAATAATGCTAGTGACGAGTTAAGAAGACAGACTAGAGAAACGCAAACTTGTGTTCGATATCGAAGGTGTACAACGTATAGTGCGTGTAATGAACCGCCATTCAATGAATGTTAGATACAAAAAGGACCTGCAATATGGTGTCCTTGAAATTACTTCTCCCTCAAGAATTCGTTGAACTTCAATCTAATCAACGAGAAATCGTAAATTTCGAAAACAGGAGGTGGACAGACGCCGTCGCGTCGCTACAATCGAGAAAGGCGTTCTGGTCTGTAACCTAAAGAATGAGTCTGAACTGGTGTGGCAGTATTAGTAAGAGTCAGCCGCCAGGCGCCAGTGATTCAGTGGAAAACTGTTCGGGACGACCCTTGACACTGATGGATGCATAGAAACCAAAGCATCATCAAAGCCTAATCACCAACCCTAGTTCGCCTGATGCATGCAGTAGAAAAAAATAATTGGAATTATTTATTTTATTCTTTTTTTTTAATTAATTAGGGCAACCGGAATAATTGTTTCACAAACACCCTTATTCTTTCTCGCTATCTCATCACGTAATGATATTTAGAAATTTTCACCGTTTCTTTTGTATATGTATATATATATATATATTTTAAATTTTGTCACCTACTGTAAGGATTTGATACTCGTTTATTTTTATATGTAATCCTGGCATGGAGACCCCCGAGACGAGGCACCCTTGAGACCAACATTGGGTCAACTACTAAACTCGGTAGGCCATCGGGATATGATGTCCGGTGTGGAGCCGCAAACGCAACCAACCCACCGCAAAGAAACCTGAGCCAAACAATGTAATTGGACAAGGATGGTGTGGTCTGCGAAAAAGGAAACCAACCAACCAAGGAATTCTGGAAAGTAATGGCTGTTTCATTCTCAAGGAATGGGCCCTCTCAACCGAAAAGAACTGTGTCCCTCTGTTAAGTATTGCAATAACTGTGATCCTATGAATACCAATGTTGTGCCTCGAACTACATATATCAAACAGTCTCATGTCACGATAGACTAATATTGTGTTTATTATCTTTGGCTTATATTAGCAAAAGCTATTTTACACTCATTATAAATGCTTGACTCTAAATATGATACTATGAACAATAATGTTGTGCTGTATGACATTCTCAAATTATTGTTATAATAATTTAATCATTTTGTAATAGGTTAATTTCACACTATTGTAAAGGACCCAGCAGCAGAGACCTTCATAATCTTTAAAAGGTGTTAACCATCGGGGTCAACACTTTTTCTAAGGGGGAAGGGATGTAAGCAGCCAGAAAATCAGAATGAAGGTATTAATTCTTTTTCATAATTATACGCAAGAATTCGACGTTCAAAATGATTCCAGACGGTTCCAATATAATAAATAATCTATAAAAGTACAAGCGCGAAAAGAAAGGATTTCGGCATTAGCAATTAACTTAAGTGGAAAGTCAGATATGTCTAAGATAAATATTAGCATAATTACCAATCGACACGTGCGATTATAACTCCGCGCGTTAGGAAATGATCAATCAGATTTTAAAATTATCTAATTACTACCCTGTAGATAGGCAACTTAAGTTACTTGAGTGACTTAAATGAACGGGATCAAAAAGGGAATTTAGATAGGTGGCAGCACATTGCATCAATTGCGCGAAATTCTAATATAAACAAAGGGGTTGTCGCGGTCAGAGAAGAAGTCAAAATCCTTAGTCTTCATTCAACCTTTTCTGCAAACAGAAGGTTTGCTTTTTCTCAAAATTTAAACACTAGTGATTAATAAAATTTATTACCGTTAAATCACCTAACGAATATCTTCAACGAACGTACCTGATCTTTAAATGAAAAATCAATTTTTGTGATTAAAGTTCATTAAGTTTAAACTTGAGTTAAATTCAATCGCTACCCGTTTTTACGCAAGAGTTTTCATTTTAATATTTTGGTGTGGATGCAAAGGAAGGTGTAGAAGAAACACCTTCGCCTGGAGCTCCTTCCCCTGCTTTCTCTGCTTCTGCGTTCTACTCTCCAAAAAGGTAGGAGTCTTCATGTACTACTGTTTTGATCGTATGAAAAATTAGTTTCAATATACCCTATTTTAAGCACACAGTTGACTTTTATTTCTAGTAGAGTAGCTTGCGGATATAATGCGCGCTTGCACAGTTCCAGTCCGAAAGAACCTACTTCCAAAGAGATATCAATAGGCCATGTAATTTAATTAAGTAGAATAGGGTCCGGAATTCCCTTAAAACTCCAGTGGTGGCAGCAAAACTCCGTTATTTTTAGTTTGTTTTTAATTTTCTCAATTTGATTTTGGTTTACATGTTTAGTTACATTTCTTGCTAAAATTACGCTACCGAAGTAAGAAGGGTTACAAACGGGGAAAGGTCTTCTACTTTCACCCCAGACCCTTCCTACACTATGTCAGACATTATCACTCTCCTACTTCAATATTGCAGTTCACTTGTTACCTTACATTTTCTCTAAAATTTTTTCCATGATATTGTTAAAAGCAGCAACTGCTTCTTTTTGAACTTCAATCTTTTCCTTATGCCGACGTTCTTTTTCTGCTTTTCGTTTTTCATAGTCCTCTTCCCATTTCGATGCAGGTCTTATCCGTTTTCGTTTTATTTTGTTTGAATCATCTGTGCTTAACTCCCCATTATCTGTAGAGAAAGTGTAGACTTAATTTATTGTTACAAATATTATTTACTACTAATTTACCATTTGAATCTTCACTATGCACATGTATCGCTGATGATGATGCGATGGCTAATGGTTTTGCAGAATGTCTTTTTCCAAAAATAAGATCACATTCTTCAAAAAATTCAAATTTGAATGGTGCACTTCCTGTGCTATGTGTTCCATTCATATTGTCCAATTTTTTATGGTACCTCATTTTTAAATATTTCATTTTATCCCGACACTGGTTTGCAGAATAACAGAATCCCTCAGAGTTTAAATCTGTAGCAGTAATACCCCAGGCTTTATCATTTTTTATTGTGCTTGATGAAAACTTTCCTTTATATTTTTCATAAAAATCTAAAAGTCTTAGAGTACTATTTCGAGTCCAAACTGCTTTTCTGTTATCGTTATGAATTATTTCGCGTCCTTCATCATTTCCGTCATTATCATTTATTTCATCTATCTCTTCATTTGCAGGTTTTACATTATCCACTACTACATTCGCTGTTTCAGAAAATGGCAAAAACATAACCTCGCCAGCTGCAAGCAAAAGTTTTCACGTAAAGGGTAGAGCTAATACATTAAACTAATACAAAATGATATTAATAAATTATACATTAGAATTTGTAGAACGATTATTATTTATAATATTTTACTGATGAATTTACTTACTGGTTAAATTTGTAAATAATAGTTCCCCCTTTTCGTTATGAATAAACTGGCCGTTATTGTCAATAATACATTGGTATTCTGCCATGTTTTTCTTCAATTCAGTAAAATAAACAACTACGAACACAGACAACACGGAATGACAGAAATGAATTAACATGCATTGCGCATGCTCACAATAAGCGCTTTCTATTTACGCAAAATCTCACTTAATCTCAGTTGCCTCACTTCGACTCAGAAAAAATGTATTGTTCTATTTGGAAGTTAAGAAGTGAGCCAAACTGAAGTCACAAGAAGTCACCCAAACTGGGTGAAGATAAACGAATCAAAATATCAGACACTACCAAACGAAAAACGTTTTATGAATGACGGTTTTATAAACATAAAGGTTTAAAAAGTAAGGTTAAGTACGTGCTGTTATACGTGCGAACGATAAATTTGCATAAGTTCTAGTCTGTGGTTCTAGTATAATAAAAAATGTCCCAAATAAATTATACAACAGGAGACCAATGGATATTAAACGATCAGGGTAATCAGGGTATGATAAAAAATGTTGTATACTACAAAGGATAAACTTATTATTTATTTGCACTTACCCTGATAACATTAATTTTTGACGAACTTATGAAATCGCTAGCCATTTTAAGGTTGTTGAGACTTGAGACTCACTAACAATTGAGCATCGCGTTCTTTTTGACACTGCAAATCTAAGTGAGATTTAAGTGAAACAAGTAAGTTATCTCACTTCGGCTCAGCTCAGTTCAATGCTAAATAGAAAGCCCTTATTATCTTGGGTAACTTTTAACCATCTCATGAGATGGGGAAGTTAGGAGCACCCGTGGGTGAATCAGCGGGACTTTCTGAACGATTAAGGTGAAATACTGCGGATAACATTTTGTAGTTTATGAACGACCGTGGGTAACTTTTCTTACCTGGGTACGGTTCCTGAACGCACTCCAGATCTTACCCCTTTAGACTTTTTATGGGGGTATTTAAAAAGTAAAGTTTATGTGACTAAACCAAACGACATAGCAGAACTTCAGAACTTCAAATTCGGCATGAAATTAGGAGAGTAACGCCGGAAATATTACAAACTGTTAGGGATGGAATTTATAATCGATTAGAGTATTGCCAAGTGAGAGGTGGCGAGCATTTTGAACATGTGATGCGTTAAAATCGTTCTAGTCAAAAATTTATATTTTATTTTTTCGCCTTTTACTGTTTAAGAAAAATTAAAAAATAAAAACGTAGCTGTATTCCCAATTGGACAAGCTAAAAAAAACTACGCAACATACCCTTCCATTAAAAAAAAATAGTTAGGGGTTGTTTCATCCCTCCAAATAATTGAAAAGTTAAAGAAATCCATTTATAATATGCGCCATAAAAATAAAAATTGACCTGTTCCAAAAATTTTGCTACAAATGCCAATTTTCTAAGTTACAGAATTTATTCCAGTTAAGCTTTCCACTCTGTATAATTGTTAACGGGCTCATTTTGCTGAACTACGGATAATGAATTAATTGCGCGGGACAGTCGATTGGGGACCGAGCGGGAAGGTGGCCCAATAGCGAAGGGTGCTCAATAAAGCCTAAAAGTGGCGCGGTGGTTTTTCTGAAGAGGATCTTCCTTTTTAGAGCCGAGAACCGGGACAAAGTAAGCAAGTCTTTGTTATTCGGGTAAACTACCCCCAAGTGCCTTTAACCCATACCTGGACGGAACCGTCTACCGAGAGCTACGTCTACCCCTACAGCTGAATTTATTGCAAGCGCGAAGAGAGCGTGACAATAGGTCTGTTTGTTATCCTGCACTGGTGTACACTAGTGCACAATTTTTTTACGAAATATGCCTTAATGAAGCCTAAATTCTTTGATAATGTGTCAATACAAATCATATACATCCATTCTGACATACCACACAAACATTGCAAGGCTGCATTAAAACGTATTTTGTGAAAAAGTATGCATTGGTGTACACCAGTTCAGGATAACAAACAGACCTAATATTGCGGTGTTTATGAGCAGCATGTAATTTTTTTTTTTAATTTTCACAAAAAAATAATTTTGTAAATAATAAAGTAAATTGAGAGTACTGTATTAAATGTGTTTTGTCGAGTATTTTAAGTTAGTGTAAATATTTTTAGAAATAGGCGATTTAGAATTACATGTTTATTATAAATAAATTATTTAGAATTTTTGAAATGTATATACAAAGAAAATAAGCTTAGGATTGTAATAATTAGAAAAATTGATTTAATGATGTTATGATAATATGGATGTTAGAAGGAATCTGTAGGTAGTAAGGAAATTGAACCAGTGAGGGCGGCGCGTAGCTATTGTAAGTTAAAGTCCCCGGTTCGACTTTATTACTACAGACAGCCTCCGTCCGCTTTATGAATCAGTCACGGAAGCGATACGGAAGTGGGGTCACCAATTGGCTTAGCGGTCTATCCTAGTCGACTTGGAAAGTCGCGTCATTCGGCAGCGTGGGTTCCAATTCCACCATTAGTCATGTATGTTTGTTCAGTCTAATGACTTAGACCCAGCTTTAATACACGTCGTAATTGTCTGATTCAACGTTACACGTGGACATTGCCGCGACATTTTTTCGTTGTTTCAACGTAATCACACACACGAATTCAACGTTTGTTACATGTTATTCTACAACGTTTTTTATACGTATGTGTGCACTGGGATTTAAAGTTGAAATACCGTGGACAAAGACGTTTAAAAGAACTTGATTCGAGCGTTGTTAAAACGTATCAATAACACACGAATTCAGCGTTGATTAATTGTTATTCTATCGTTTTTTACACGTGGACAGAGACGTTTAAAAGAAATTGATTGCCGCGACATTTTTTCGTTGTTTCAACGTAACAATAACATATGAATTCAACGTTTGGTTACATGTTATTCTACAACGTTTTTTACACGTACGTGTTTTCGCTGGGTCATGGCTACTATGAAAAATATCGATTTTTTATGTACGGACATTAAATGGATCCAAAATAAAAAGTACTTGAAATTTTTGCAATTTTCGGTCTGCTTAGGCTAAATTGAGGTTATTAGAATTGCATTATCAAGAAATCAAAAATGATATTACAAAGTTTTATGTAAAAAAAAGTCTTGCACCAAAAACGTGAAAAATCGTCACATATTTTCTTGTGCATATATGGCTATTGAACATGCACAAACTTTCGCCGCAAAAAGTTTAAAAAAATCAATATTAACGAATATTCCCACATGGTGCGAACTTTTTGGCGGTTACTGTATACTATCACAGAATAACCTCAATAATCCAGCAAAACCTATTATCAAATTACTGAATTAGGCTAATTTAAGAGACAGGTAAAAAAATGAAATAAATTTTTAAACAAGTTGCTTTATACAGGGTGCGCGGATTTCGTAGGGACAACATGGGTAACTTTTTTATTCGAAGAGATAGAGAGATGGTTAAATTAGTAAAAAGGTGCGGGTTCAAGAGCTCATTGAGAATATATTTTCAAATTTTACTTGTCATGGCCAACTTGGTTAAAATTTAAAAAAAAATCATAATTTCTTTTATTTACCGTATCTTTTTTGTTACTTAGGATATTTAGATGCGATTTGGCATTAAATTGGCAAGATAATTTAAATATTTTTATTGGCAAAACAAAACCAAACTCAATTACAAAAATAATAAAAAAAATAAATATTAAATCACTCAAATAAGCCACCGTTGTTTGCAACGTAAAGTTGGCACCGCTTCTGAACACTATTAATGACTTTACAGATAGTATTGCCATTAACACTGTTAAATGTCTCAAGTACTGCAAAATTAGTTCAAACCGCATCTAAATATCTTAAGTAAAAAAAAGTTACGGCAAATTTGTTTTTTTTTTTTTAATTTTAACTAAGATGGCCATGACAAGTACAATTTGAAAATGGATTCTTAATGAGCTATCGAACCTGCACCTTTTTACTAATTTAACCATCTCTCTATCTCTTCAAATACAAAAGTTACCCCTGTTGTTCCTACGAAATCCGGGCACCCTGTATACAACCTGTGGCATTTAACCGGATTTTTTTCCTTAACACCGTTCCTATTGAATATATGGAAGTATCATCCTTTCAAGCTCCGCATAATTTAAAATCCTTTTCAAATATACAGGCTGTCCCAATTTGGCTGTACGATGTGTAACTTCGTTATTTTAAACGGAGCATCCTATGTTTTATAACGAATTCGAGCTTGTCAGGTTATTTCAGGGTAAATTTGATAAAGATTCCCTGCACCTAAGACCTATGATTTTTAAGATATTACGCATTCTTTATCGTTTTCGGGTAACTTTTATAATTGAAGCATTCATTGTTGAAAGGGGTTAAGTCACTTTTTGACCATTTTGAGTTAACCATGAAAATATAGGTATTGTAGAAGCATAAACGCACCGTCTGGTGTTGAGAAGGGTCACCGCAGCGGTTATATTTTATTTCTTAGGCTAAAGCTACAAATACATATTTCCAAACATATAAAATAAACAGATGTTTATAGTTTTCTCAAAACTTAAAAAAGTGACTTAACCCCTTTCAACAAGAAGTGATTCAAATAATATCTCATTAACGAAGAAAGTTAGAAAGCAGATATTGTGGTACTGTTACAAGATAAGTGTAAGGTGTCTACCGCAGTAACAAAATTTACTTTTCATTAAACAGGGGTTCAGTAAGACTATTTCCATTGCGACAACGAATGGCGTCGTTATCTTTCAATTAGCTATACACTTCCCTATACCAATTATTACCTACTGCCGGTTGAGGAGATATTTAATATTATTTCATAATTTCTACATTTTAACGTGTCAATTAAAATCAGGAGTGAGTATTTCCTCAAACAATTTACTTGTTTTGAGTAAGATGTCAATTTTCTAAGTTTATTAAGCTCTGTTATACAGCGTGCCTCATTGGTATGGATTTCTTCAATAGCTCCTTAACTACTGATTATAAATAAAGTATTTTCTATAAAAGTTATCTACTATAATGAGTTCTATATTTAGTATAGTATAGAGTTCTACATTTAGTATAATATATAAGTATAAGTAAAAGAAGTGAATAGCGGCATAACTGGCAAGGACAAGTAACTGTCTACGTACGTTTCGGTCTTATTTGACCTCATCAGGACAGTATAACCAAAGTGTAAGGTGTTGACACTTGGAGATAGAAAACAACAAATGAAGCAACAGACCAGGAGACCGAATGCACATTTGCTGCAATAAGTATAAGTATAAGTAAGTTATCCACCAAACTTATACAAATTTTTATTTCACCTTTCGATAGATCTCTCAAAAGTAAACATTTTTTATTAAACAACTATAGCCCTAAATCAAAGCATACATAATCTACAACTATCCATTAGATGAAAGAACTGAAATGTAGAGGTGTTTTATTCATAACTAGTCGTCACAAAAATTATTTTTACTATGCATAATTAATAATTATAAATATTTAGTAGAATAATCTCTATGAGTAATGGTAACATTTTTCATGTCCGTTCACACAGAAACAAACTTAAAAGTTAATTTTTTTCAAAAAATTTAAATGGGCCGCCCTGTACATTGTGACACATTTGAATAGCTCGTCAAAATCTATTTCTAATATATGTAAGACGTATTGGTCTAGAACTCATGATTTTCCAGATATCTGCACTCACAGTTACAACTTCTAATAAGAACATATTTCAAGAAAATAAACAAAAAGAAAAGGATAACCACTAGATTTATCTATTAAATCTAAACAAACTAGTGACATTTTAATTGGTGTTTTGGAGACTGTTGCATATCTGCTAAAGTTTTCCGGCTGATTTTTGCAAACACTTGTCTTATTTTATTTTTTTAATATTAAGTCGTATTTGATTCGATTAGTAACAACAAGAAGTGTATTGATTCATTATCATCGATATGCGAATCAATAACTGAATGAAATGTTTGTTTAGTGTGTCATTTCTATGAGCCTTAAGTCCATTAAGTTAGAAGTTTTTTAGAACCGTAAATTATTTACTGTAATGATGTGTAATATAGGCGCCATGCACATCTCAGCGTTCAGCGCCGCATGGCGTGGTGATTTGTGAATTAGTGATATGAAAACATTTCTTGAGACTCATTGCATGGGAATAATATCACTCTTATGACAATTTACGATTGTACTTGAGTTTCCTAGTATTGAAATACATTACAATATTCAAGTTCAAATGTACACTAGTAATTTTAAACAACTCGTATTTTCATACCATTAATGCAGAATATGGTCATTGGTGGCGCTGGCTTCGCATGTGCATGGTCCCTATACCTTGTATTTACGCTGCGTTTTGTTCATGGGCGACGTTATCGATTTCGTTTAGTCCGTAGTTATTTTACGTTGTGTGACTAATCAGCTGAGTGGTCACGGTGGTCGTGATTTGAGATGCTGCCTAATGGTCGCATACCACGGTGGGTATGATTTCCGTTTAGAAAATAGCCCGCCCTAGCTTGTTAAACTTTGACAGTTCGTCTATCAACTAAACGCAGCTTTAGACTCCAACTAACGACTAAAGTCTCAATAAATAAAATTGCTGATATGAATAAAAAAATACGAGTAAATGTCTTCGTAGGGTTAAAAACTTAAAATTACATTTTGAAGGATTTTGTTTGTATTTTAGCAATTAGTTGATTTCATCTACTCGGATTACTTACAGAAGTTATCATTTCGTTTAGATTTAATAGGTAGTTACGATTTTGCCCGTTCCTTTTTGTTTTTTTTTTCTTGAAATATAGTTCTAATTTGAAGTTGTAACAGTGAGGGCAGATATCTCAAAAACCATAAGTTTTAGACATTTTATATACAGGTCTCCCAAATAGAGTGGCCTATTAAAAGTTTTCGGGGAAGGGAGTATATACAAAAATTCTGAAAATTAGTACACTGCCCTAAGGGAAAGCGATCTTTCAGATTAAAATATTTTCACTTTTATATCACTTCCGGTTATACCGGAAGTCGCCGTTAACTTTCTTATTTTAAATAAAATGCTATACTTTTATTGCATATTCTGATTCTACACAGTATTTTAAATAAAAAATGTTAAGCCTTCCCTATACCTAAATGTAACCGATTTTGAGATATATCTTCAAATTTATTAAAAAAATTGTTTTGGTGTCACAATATGGTTTCGAACGTCATTATGTTTAACTGCCCAAAACTCAATCTTCGTAAATGGAACACCCTGTATATTTTCATATCATGAGTTACAGAATCAAATTCCACATCGATTGGTATTAGCATTCCCTATACCTATATCTTTTAGTTTCCTTGTTATCAATAATTGTTTATTATGACGGCATATTTTGCTAGAATTATCGAAATTTTTAATTTTTACATAAGTTTCGACAAAATAAAAATATTTATTGAGTTGTACCATTAACAGATAAGTAGAAATAAATAAATAAGTTTCGACGAATGCTAATACAGACATTTCATTTGCTTCATTGCCAGTTACAGGTGTACCTAGATGAAGTTTTCTTTGGTCTTAAAAGATACGTTCAAATCTTCTACATATTTTTTTCTGTCATTGGCTGCAACTGCGGATACTTTTCATTAAATTTTCTGCTTGTTCTCGTAACCATTTTATTGCACTCTCCTTGAATGTAAAATAAACTGTTTATTAGAATAAATAAAATTATTCATTATTATTTTTACCACTTTACCAATTGTAAGTATTGCTTTTGATGTTTAACAAAAACGTTAAATTGCCAAAAAAATTGTTTTTCAAAGCATGCTTAATTTTTAAAGACGCTCGTTTATGAAAATGGTAAACTTACGATAGGTATTTACCTAATAACTTTATTCTATGATGTATGTACGTCAAAATAATGTTATGGTTAGCAATTATTTATTTCTTAAAAAGTAACAGTTCAATATCTGCTTCTTTTTTCAAAGCTTGCTACGAATAAGTGCATTCATTCCATTAATTAATAGAATAAAATACACAATCATTGATAACATAGTTTTAAAAGATATAGGTATAGGGAATGCTAGTACCAATCGATGTAGAATTTGATTCTGTATCTCATGATATGAAAATATACAGGGTGTTCCATTTACGAAAATTGAGTTTTGGGCAGTTAAACATAATGACTTTTGACACCATATTGTGACCACCCTATGAATTTTTCAGGGATAATTAGGATATGATTTGAAAGTCTGAACATTATACTTTTAAACGATATGTCACTTCAATCTTTAAATTTGAAATTGGCGTAAATACATTCTCTTAAATGAAAGGTCACCAAAGGTGAAAGGAGAAAAAATAGTATCTTATAATACAAGTCCATAAGAAAGCTTTTAAAGCACGTGCGACGGGTTTAAAAGCGCGACGCGCAGCGGAGCGCTTTTAACGGCACAAGTGCTTTAAAGGCTCTTATGCACGTGTATTATATGATATTTTTTATTATACCTGCGCTAAAATGTGAAAATTAGAAAGATATTCAAATTTAAATTCATTTTGCAAAGTTGCTTGTGGATCGCATTTTTAATCGACAGCATGGAGATTGTATATGTTGTTCCCTAGGCAAAATTAAAACACGGCGTGCTTTAATCGCCCTTTTTTGCACGCTTTTTAGTTTTAAAAACAGAGATTTTGATGCAGGTATAATAAAAAATAATAAAAAATGTTTACTTTTAAGAAATCTATCGAAATGCGAAATAAAAATTTGTACATTTCTTTTAAAAAAGTATAAGTTTGGTGGATAACTCATTTATGGAACAAGCTGTGTATGTGAAAATAATTTACTAATATAGAACTCATTATAGTCTTTATAACTTTTATGCATGATATTTTCCTTTATAATCAATAGTTAAGGAGCTTTTGAAAAAATCCATACCAATCATGCACGCTGTATAAAATGAACACTTTTTGAACACTTATTGTAAAATAATAAGGCATCTTAGAATTATTTTGTTGTTCTTACAGTTTACAAAGGTTTCGTATTTATTTTGGAAAACCAGTATTTAATTTTGCTAGTTGTTGCTGTAATATTCAAATATGATTAATAATAATAATAACACTACCCGACATTTTTAAACTTTTTTTTATAACTGCGGTAAAACCACATAATTTGAAGTAAATGTGAAGTGCTAAATTCAAAACCATCAACAGATTTACTGTACCACGTCTAGATTCTGAGTTAGGTACACGCAGATACAGATAAAACTGTTGATGTGATTTATCGTATTTGTATCAAAACAATAAACAAGGACATAAACATGTGAAATATTTCTAATTAAAAAATGTTGCACAAGTACAAAATAAGGCAAGAAAATAAAAACAAGGTAGTTATCATTGTAATTGCTTAATAAAAGCTATTTTTTCCTTTTATGAGGAGATTCATCGTTTTGCAGAAACCAAGAAAAATCGCCCATCATAGCAGAATCCCATCTACCTTGGTATCTCCTTTCCATGACACTAATATCCTGGTGAAACCTTTCGGCATTTTCCCAAACTCAAAATGCACACTTCTAAATTTGAAAACCTCCTGTCTCATACCGAAGAGACCAAAATATTTGAAAAAGTTATTCAGAATTGTTATGGGATCTTAAATATGAAATCATGTCTACGATATAATTAAAAAAATACGTATTTTTCAATTTTTCTCGTATCAATGTAGATACTGTCGAACTTTGAATACTCTGGGATTTGTTTCGTTCATTTGCCAACTAGAAATTATGATCAATAACATAACAAAAAGTTAATTTTCTTTGGGTCCAAATTTTTTTTTTTTTTCTCATCGTAGGCGGCTATGATTTCACATTTGAAGTCTCACTGCAATTTTGAATATCTTTTCTAAATAATACTTCCGCGTATTTTGAAATATAAAGGTACTATACTCTTATGTCGATTTCAAATATTTTTATCTTCTTGGTATATGAGTAAAGGTATACAAATTTTGTTGTTTGAATTGCGAGTTTGGGAAGATGCAAGAACTTTCATAGAGAATAATTTTTTCTGAGAAATCAATAATAAAAGAGTTTCTCATACGTGTTAAATTTTCTGCCGGTCGCTGTATATCAAAAATGCCTGTCCAAAAAACGTGACGTGATAGAACGTGGAAATATTCGTTTATATCTTTTTAATAATGGGAGTAATAAAAAATTATCATATTTGAGTCAGTTAGAAAAATCATGTCGGGTAGTGTTATTAGTCGGAACATTGTAATTCCTTGACCTCCGAGGTCCTGTGAGTTAGGTAACCTTTGTGATTTTTCTTGTGGCCTCACACGAAGAACTCCTTATTTACCACATGAGTTGCAATGACCTAAGACAGCAGATTGCTAATAAAATTCAAGAACTGAAGGAATCTTCTCCCGTCTTAAACCTGATGAACACAATTAAGCATAGAACCTTGAAATGTTTTGAAGAAGAAGGTAGACACTTTCAGCATTTATTATAATTGTTGTAAAAAGTTTTATAAGTTACAGTAACAAATGTTTATTTTTGAAATGTCTTCTTTGAGTTAAAGTGAGGTTAGAAATGCAGGTAACACTAGTCGTATGAAGAACCCTACGCTATACGTTCAGAATAATTTTACAGCTATCTAGACCGTTTTTTTAAATGAACACTCGTTATTTCTCTCGTTACTGGGGCCCAATTCTTGAAATCATTGGATATTATGTCGTATGCGACATGACGTCAAAATGACGCAATTCTCGAACGATTTGTATAGTTTTGTATGAGAGTCTACGTCATTTTGACGTCATGTCGCATACGACATTTGTCGAATGATTTCAAGAATTGGGCCCCTGTTTACCCTGTCATAAGCCTTAACAATGGAATCATGTCTTTAACAATATTTTACACGACAGAACTTAAAAACTTAGTCAATTGACATTTTACTCAAAATAAGTAAGCATATAAGGAGCATCTAACGATTATATAAAAATATCACCGTTCCATTTAAGAAACAAAAATTATTACCCTTCATTTGTTGTCGAAATGGAAATAGTTTTACTGAATCCCTATTTAATGAAAAGTAAATTTTGTTACTACGGTAGATACCTTCCACTTAGCTTGTAACAGTACCACAATATCTGCTTTCTAACTTTCTTCGTTAATGAGATATTAATTATAAAAGTTACATTTGTATTTTCCGAAAACCATAAACCTAATATCTTATTATATGACTTAGGTACTGGGAACCCTTATAAAACTTTCTCTAAAATAACCTGACAATCTCATATTCGTTATAAAACATAAGGGGTTCCATTTAAAGTAACGAAGTTACACATCAAAAATAATTTTAAATTATGCGGAGCTTAGAACGATAATACTTTTATATAAAACATTTTTACATATATTCAATAGAAACGGCGTTCATGAAGAAACCCGGTTAAATGCCACAGGCTGTATACGAAATGCATCTCTGTGCTCTGTGGCGAATATCCCCACTCTGTCTGTTATAACGTAGTCATTAAAGGGTTGTGTCAGATTATCGAGAGTATACTGTATTTGATAATTTTTCATTTCACTCTATGAAAAATATATATTTTCTTTCTTCCGTTTTATAATAACGCAATTTGCGAGAAGAAAATATGTTTTGTTGATGATTGAAGATGTACTTATAATGAAATTGGAAATGTTGAGACTGTATCGATTTTCAAATCAAGAAGAAAATATTCGGGCGAATTTTTAATACAAACAAATATTTTTATATTTCAGGTGTTTTTGTCAATTACAAAGGAGCAGCAATATTTTAATTAGTCGAATAGATGACGTCTTCATCCACATAAAGATCTTGCTATAAATAAACTTCATATGTAACCGTTTTTTTTTTGTATAAAAAACACAGACAACAAATTAAATAAATATCCATTTATTTATACAGTAATGTAATTTTATTTTTTGGATAATTTTTAATGAATTTCATATTTTGTTTGGATGAAAATATCCATCCACAAAACACCCTATCTGAATTCCAAGCTTCGGGAACTCGTTGGCAAGGAGTGTTTTACTGGTTATTTCAAAATACCGATTGCGGCTGCGACTGAATAATTAGATGACTTCCTTTTTCGACATTCGATTAGATTGAGCTTATTTTTCATAACTTTGATTAACTCAAGTACAAACAAAAAAATCAGGCTTGTCAATGTAAAAACGTATTATACTGACAAATACAAATTTCCATAAAAAATTTTCCTGTACAGAGATTTTATTAATTAACTTAGGTACTTTTTAGCACTCTATCTTTGCATAGACATCAAGTATTCACGTTTCCGAATTCCTCTGTATCTGTTTCAAAAATTTCATGGTTAGAATTATGAAGAGCTAAGAAGAAGGAAGCATATGAATGCCTCCGATCATGTCAATGATACTTTTAATAAATTTAAACGTGAGAGCTAAGAAGAAGGAGCAACTATGCATTGTAGATTATTCTCATTAACAATAACAATAGGATTTAGATCATATCAATGATAGCTTTAATAAATTTGAACGTGAGACGTGTCCAAATTTGATATATTATTTTCACTAATTAAACTTAATTAACAATAAAAACTTTATAAACATTTGATAATTGTTCACGTCATGCGTCATGGCAAATAAATTTTATTAAAAAATGTTCTGTGATACTCTCGATTTGATCAATGCAATTTTCTACAAATTTTAATACTGAACAGGCAATTAAATGTGTATACTCAAGCTTAAAATTATCCGGATGACCGGCGTGATTCCTTGGCACTGTGGAAGTTTACCATCAGGGTCAAATTCGAACGATTTTATTGCTTTTCGTACGGACACTTAAGCACCAGTCTCCTTCCATCGCGCACATTAACTATGTAAAACCAATGTTTAGAATTTATGATATTTGAGAAAAGAAAATAAGTAGAATGATATAAATAAAAGATTTTTTTAAAGAACGAACAAAAAACATTTCTGAAGAAAATTTTACAGCTTTTCAATTCTAATTTTAAAATTTGTAAAATGAGGTAAGTAGTACCACTTTGTATTATCTTCTTAATTTAATATAAATCATGAGGAGAACATAAATAGTACAATAGTTTGGTTTCAGTCCACAAATTACTGTATTATCACCTTACGGTTGTTATATTGAAAACGTATAATTAATACCTTCTGCATTTTAATTTAAGTTAAAACATTTACTGAAATGAGCATGTTGTTACTAGGTATTTATTTATGTATATTTTTGTTAACGAAATACGATCGTCGCTATCAAAGTTTCCACCCTCCACACGTTGTATGTTATTTCAACAACGCCACACATGGAAGTTTAAGTTTAGTAGTTCTTGGTGATTATCTGATTACTAACATCATCGAAATATGAGGAATCTGGTTACACATTTGTTGCAGTGTTTTTCATATTTTATAAAGGTAAAAAATGCATTTCTTTTGTTCATTGAAATTAAACCGTTATTAAACGCAAATAAATAATTTAGTCTGGTTTTAAGTTTCTTAAATATTCATCAGATATTAAAAAGACGATTTTGAATAGTTATTATTCTGATTCTAATTGAATGTGGCCAAAAACAACGGAACTATGAATTATCATAAAATTTGTAAATAATATAATTTTTCGGACAGTTGAATGAATATACCATAAAAGCCATTTTTTGACAATTTAAGTTTAATTTCTGAAAATATGGTATAAGTAGGCTATATTTAGTAATTCTGTTATGTAAATGTAATGGATAAATTCTCGATCACAACCTACCAGGTTTCTATTTGGACGCTCGTTACCTATACGTGGCGTACAGCCTTCGGTATGTATTGGAAGAACCTATCTATTATCGTATACCGAAACGTCGACTTTTTAGAGTTTTAGAATTTAAAACTGTCCGGCAAATTACAGGCTACTGAATTAGAACCGCTAAGGTTATTATTTATAACAGGCCCTTTCTTTCATAGCTCATTTATAGAACGAGATAGAATTTTCTTCTTTCATAAGGACATTCTACCTATTGAGCACTGTAACCAAAAATTATTTTGCTACATACAGAGTGTTACGTTAAACAATGGCAGCATGCAGCAGAATTTTTTAATTGGAACACTCTGAGTATTTTCTTATAGAAATTCGTAACACTCGATCCTCTAAACAGTAGCACATAATAGTATATTACATAACGAGGGTTGTAAATAGTATACAAGTGCGTAATTGCTTTACAACTCGAGTTTTGAACTATACTTTATCCACGACTACAAAAATTACCTTATTATTCAAGTTCAAAATAATCAGCAATGACACTTGCAATTTCGACGACTGTCAATCTAATGTGATGCGGCTGCCGGATACGTAGATCTAACTACAAGCGTACGTAAAGTAATAGGTGCAAATGCTCTCGCTGTGGGTTTTTCTTACTTTTCGCACTATGTTTGTAAACACCCGCTTACTTAATTTATGTGTTGTACGTAATTCGTCTTTTACAGTAGTGGTCGTAGATAAAATATTTATATTTATTTAACTAACTAAGAATAAATTAATATTTTGTTGAAAAGAGTCTGATTTTCTACTTCTCTTGAAATACTTACTGTAAACGTAGTGTTTGCCGTACAGCAATAAAAATCGGTAGTGTTATAAATTAAAGCATAAAGAATAACCTAGATATAAATTCTTTTAGTTTTATTCGTTATTTCAAATGTTCAAGCCTGTAAAATTGTCAGATTCTTAAACTGCCGTTATTCATTTTCTTAAAGCAACCCCTTTATCTTTTTTCACGAATAGAGAGTGTATGTGTTTCTCTTCAATTCTGTTATAAGTTTTCTGTATCTAATCCTTACAATTTTTTTTGCTATAATAAACTTTTTACATTCTTACTCTTAAAATCAATATTAGAAAGTTATTTAATATACGGTATTTTAATTTCTTTAACACAGCGCCTTCTATTTCATAAAATAGATGGATAATATCAACTTTACAATTGGCTACAGACTCTTATTTGCAATACAATTCTTTTATTTTTTTGTAATGTTGTTGATGGTTCACACCTTAATGTAAAAATTGTTTTACTTAAAAAAATTATACAAATAATAAATTAATAACCTAATAAATAAATGAAAATTGGTGAATCTCTTTTGTTCCAGTATTCAGATTTTATTAAATCAAATGTTAATTAAGTCAACGGAAGCTTAGGAACTACATTGAATTCATTTTAAAACATTGTAAATTACTTTGCTTTGATTTTAGAGTAGAAATGCAAAAAGTTTATTATATGTTGAGTTCGGAAATTCACGCGGTGCAAGCTCGGAGTGAAAAGTAGAGCGAGAGCGCAGCTGTTTTGATATACGTAAAAGTGAGATAAAAGTGCTCGAGGAGTGAATAGAGTGAGCACGGAGGAATTACCGAACCCAGCAATAGTAAAAAAAACTGTAAGGATTAAGTGGATACAGAAAACCGATACATTGTCCATTAGTTAAAAGAGATAGGGGGGGTTGTATTAAAAAAACTGAATAACGGCAGTTTGAAAATCTGACAATTGCACAGACTTGAACATTTGAAGAAACAAATAAAACTAAAAGAATTTATATCTAGGTTATTTTTTATACTTTCATTTATAACACTACCAATTTTTATTGCTGTACGACAAACACTACGTTTACAGTAAGTGTTTCAAGAGAAATAGAAAATCAGACGGTTTTCAACAAAATATTAATTTACTTTTAGTTGATTAAATAAATATAAATATTTTATGTGCTACTGTTTGGGGGATCAAGTGTTATGTTTTCTATAAAAAAGTACACAGGATGTTCCATTTAAAAATTCCTGCTGCATGCTGTCATTGTTTTACGTAACACTCTGTATGTAGCAAAATAATTTTAGGTTACAGTACTCAATAGGTAGAATATCCTTGTGAAAGAAAAAAATCTATCTCGTTCTATAAATGAGCTATGAAAGAAGAGGCGCTTAAAAACTCAAAATTATGCTGCATGCTGCCATTATTTTACGTAAGACTCTGTGTTTCACTTAAAGTGTGCCAAACAGAAACAGGTCGTACAGAAAATTATTCTAAGCAATAAAGTTCATGTAAACATATTGCTACGTTATTCGTTTTTGAGAAATTAATTTGTTTATTTTTCAATAACGTACATATTTGTCGATAACATGAAATTCTTCAGATTCAAGGCGTAATCTTTTCCTTTTCTTTTAACTTAACGAAACCTATGAACGCTTTTATAGAGTGAGAATTTTTTAACGTAGAACATACGTACTGGATATGGTTAACATTAATTGTCATTATTTTTCTTTCACACATTTGACACATGTTCAACGAATGAAAGGATACAAATCTATAACTGGTATCGAGCAGGATTCAGTTTAAGGCAATTAACAATTTTTATGACCGTTTGGATACGTTCTCAAACTTCCAGAAAATTGGTTAATGATTGTTTTTAACTATTTCGGAAAAAGAGCTTCAGTGCTAGACAAACAAGTACGAATGGTATCCATAGTAACGAAGCCCACATACATATTAAGCCTACGCTAAAAAATTCTCACTGTATTCTTTGCACGCTCGTTGATTATTTCAAGCCGTTTTACACTTGCTAAATTTGATAGCAATTTTTGTTACAAAGTGAGGGAGATAAGCTACCACAGAGAATTCTAACTAATTTTTATTAACACTTCACCTTGTCTAATTAAAATGATCCGCGATGGCCTCACATTAACATTTCGTGTCGCCTCGTATATTCAAAACCGCATATTTCAGTTAACTGTCACCAAATTCAAACTCAGTTCTATTTATAGTCTTGTTAAAAAAATAACTCTCTTATCCATCATACAACAATTTTTTGTGAAAATGCGAATTAAATTTCTATACAAAAAAAACTCCGTAATTATTCATCTCTCGCATTCGTGCTTAATTTCAAATGAATCCCCATGTAATTATTCTGATTCTAGTTCCGAAACAAATGCAACCGTATATGTTGTTATATCAGCTAACACGATAGCTGTACGATAGACGTATAGACGTGTACATGACACGTCATGTACTTGTTGTGGACAATCACATCAATCCCACCTGTATTTAGTCGAGTACACAGGAAAATATTTATACACAGATAAAATAGAAAATGAAAAAAGAAATCCAGCTGCGGTAATTTTGTCTTATAGTCGATACTAGTGATAGGCAAATCGATGGTTGCTAGTTAGCAATAGTGAACCTTAGATACGTTATATCTAAGGGTCACTATCGCTATGTAACAACTAGCGGTTTGCCCATCACTAGTTGATACCATACACATTTGCCGGCGAACGAGTTCTGAATTCGTAAAAGAATGAAGAAACTGCACATCTCTGTACCGTTCAATTTATAAATTCTAAACAATTGTATCTACTTGGATTTTTTAGATAGTTTATCAAAATAATTCTTCTAAATTTTTATTTTTGGAATCGAGACGTACCCCCTTATTCTGTAACTCATAACGACTATCGTTAATTAACATATTTCCCCAATCGGTGCTTAAATACAACCCATTGCTATGTACTGATTGGTGCAAATATCAACAAATATCGTTATTTAACGATGTCATTAATCGTTTACCAATGAAATATGACATAGACAATATTTTTACATATCGGATCAATCACCTCAGTATAGTAGTTCTGACAAATGAATTCTAGTCAGATTTTTAGGTTTTTATCTTTGAATTTGAAAACGGTTTATCTACTCATAATCGGCTAAATTCCGAACCATTTTGATATTTTATAATTACTTTAATGAGGAACATACTAACAGAATAAAAATAGTAGAGTATAATAAAGGCAAAAATTTAATAAAAATATGATTAAAAAAAAGAGACAAAATGACAAATCAATTTTATGATCAAAAATTTAAAAATATCTAATTCCATCGCTTGAACTTATTTATAAGAAAATAGACATTGATGATTATTATACTTGTCTATTTGTAATTGTAAATAATTACGGAATACTGGATAATATACATAATATTTGCACAATGAGTGTATACAGTGTGTTCAATTTGAACCGTTTACCATTTACTTTTAAAGATAGAAATTCGATTAAATTAGCAAGATTCACTAATTTTCACGCTGACCCTGAATTTGTGTCTTTAAAAATAAAAAAAGTTAGCAATGGTGAACGTTTCAAATTCAACAGCCAATAACATTGTTTTTTAAAAATTTGAATCTTTCTAACTTATAATTTTTCCGTATTTCTAAATTAAAATAAAATTTTTTACAGATGTCTACAAATAATTTTAAAAAATTATGACGACAAAAAACTTATCAGTTAAATGAAAGTCTAATTCGATTGAGTAAAAAAAATCAATTATCATGATCGATTATATTGAAACCTATTGATAACAGTAATGACAGCAAAACAGATAAAATTCTAAAATGCCAAAGTAATTGTTTTGATTTAAATATACTGACAATTTTAGGTTTCTTTCATGTTTTCTCTCAAAATTCTTGAATATAAAAATCTTCAATATAAGCGTCTCGTCACTGAAAAAAAAAATCCGGGTAGTAATTACCTGAGTTGATGTTTGTTTATCTTGATATGCGTAATTTAATATCGACGTTGTTCGCAGATAAAAATTATCGCAAGTAAAAATAGACACGTTGAGTAAGCACGAGCGAGTGATGGCGAATTTCAAGTTGATCTCCGTGTATAATATCGGGATTATCGTGGGAAATTAGCAATGATATTATGCGAAAAGACAATAAAAAAATATTGACATGTAGCATTATGCGAGAATAGCCTCCACATGTGCTTAATAAAATGATAATGCATTGCAACTGGATTTCATAACAAATCAGAAATGAAACAGAAAAAAAAGTGAAGAGAATATGAGTAAAGGCTGTTTTAAACTACACTAGTTTTGTTGTACCATCGTGATCATAAAAATCGACTACATGCGAAGTGAAATCGACACTTCCATTTTCAAAAAATTTAGTTGTGTAACATTAGGTTTGACACCATTGGTCATATATTTGTCAACCTATAAAATCTCATCCATTTCATTCGATTCCAAAGAAATAAATATTCTCTAAGATTACCAACACTAACAGCAAATTCAGTTGCAATTACTGGAATACTGATTTTGTCTTGCAGTCGCGGTCGAATTATTGCTTCCTGAATTGCTTTTAATTGGGGTATTTTTATTTGATTTGTCAAAATGACAGAAGTTCATTTTAAAGCACGCTTCAATTGACTAAAATTTCGAGTGGAGTCGGTTTTTCTGGTTACAATGGTACAAGATTTGATTCAATTTCTGCAATAAAAATCTAAAAAAATTTATACTTAATAGGCAGCAGTTACGATTTAGAGGCAAAATATGTTCTACTTTTCAGATAGTTTTTAATTCAATTTAAATTTTGCTGCTGTTTACTACACAAATTAAGTTGTTTGAGAAATTGAGAGTTGTACAAGAAACAGTCTAGTCTAAAACGGCCTTAAGGAAACAAAATTTGACAAACTGATGACACTTCCAGACACTTCTCTATCAGCTGCGTCAGAGTTAATTTTGAGCACCTATTTGAAATGCCAGTGTAACCATTTAAAATTATTTTGTGTTTGTTTTCATTACTACAGAAAATGGGAACTGTTACAGGATTTTCAGTGACTTCTCTAAAACCCGTCAAAGGAAAGATGTGGAGGAATTTGGAGAAATTTTGGCTGCTATCCTGGAAAAATTGGCACTTGCAATGGAGGCATCCCGTACAAACAGTCGTCGAAGTACTGTTTCCGGTCATGTTTTCTATTTTACTGGTCTTTTTTCGAAGTCGTGTAGATCCCGAACCTCAAATAAAAGAGATATACCCTGCATTTAATCTGGACGATAGCGCATATGTATTCTACGTGCATGCCCCGAACGATACGTAAGTGACAGTAACAAGTAACAATAAAGCTTTGATTAGTTTCTAAGCAAGTTGAGTTTGGAAGAAAAACCAATCACATTATGAATTTCTTTTCATTCACCTGTGGCTTCTTTTCAAAAGCAAATTACGATTTGAGTTTGAGTTTAAATTAGCCAGATAATGCTGTCATTTAAGACTTCATTACGTAATACCCCTGTGGGTCTTTCAATTTTATTGCTGTTAATGCCTTCTTCATATGAAATGAGATTTTAGCTCTTGCCCGCCACTAGGTATACATAATAAATAAGTTTCGATTAACGATTAATAATTAAGACAATTTTAATAATGAAACATAATAATTCAGTAAAATTATTAATAAGCATTAAGTAGTTGTAGCATGTAAAATTTTAAATCTAATTACAGATTAATTAAGAACGATATCAGACCAGACAATTCAAAACGAATAAATAAAAACAAAATAATTTTATAACGGGCTGAAAATAAATCAAATAAAGCACTTGTTAGTTTCTAATAACAAAACAAATTGGCAATTAAATTAACGTTTTCTCATCCAAACCATGGTATTAGATACAGAGAGACGGACGGATTTTCGGAGTTTGTTCACACACTGAGACATTCTGTGGATGTTAATTTCGCCTTCGGACTCTCGGAGATGTTCACGACCATATGGCTACTCGCTGTACGATACTTATCGTGAAACGCAGTCGCCTTTTATATGGTTTTATAACGGAAATTCCGATTATGTAAAACTTTACATGTGGCCCTATGATTCATCGTGATTTTCCGAGACCGTCTGCTCATATGCTTGCATAATGTCCGGCTTTTTCGATGAGTTACCTATGCAGCTGAAATTACGCAATGAACATAATCATTTACGAAATTGCCAATTTTTTACACTTTTTTTATATTCTTCACTTAATTTTCTCTTTTTTGTCAGTATCCTCATGAATACGATCGCTTGGTCGCCATGCAGTAATATCGCCATCAATAGCATAATGCAGCGAGTAGCCACAACCTATAACTTGGAGAGTCAATGCAGAGAAAATTCCGCAGAATTGCAGGTTTATTTGCAAGCTAATATCTCACAGGTTTTCGCAGGATTTCAGTTCGATGATTCTTACGCCCAAAGAGACTCCATAGATCCAAATGTACAAGTAACATTTAGGTAACATCTACAAAACTAGTTATAAGCAATGCTAAACTTAAAATTTTAGATATCCAGGAGAACTGCGAACTTCCGGCACTGGTGAAAGCAATTGGATAACGCAAATTCTATTTCCACGTTATCAAAAGGCTGGACCAAGAAGTCCCTATAGAATTCACGGAGCACCACCAGGTATGAAATGCCAAAGTAATATGTATAACGCCTGAACGGTCCATGTGGTAAGGGATCGGCCTTGCAATCGCATGGTCGTCGGTTCGAACCGCTCTCGGGATTTTTCTCCGGAGTGGTCGGTATCGACTTCAGGCACCCTTCAGTGTTGGGGATAAAATTCGACACTGCTTCCCCTTAAACGGCGATGAGGTTTGGAAGTAACAAAGCCATGGAACACTTTACACACACTCAAATACACTCCCGCTCCTGAGATCCTGACAAGTCTATGACTTAGGACCCCGTTGGGCAACCACCACAGATTAAAAAAAATACCCATCTCTAGTTATGACCAATTTCTTTTTGCAGAGTATTTCCACGAAACGTTTTTAACATTCCAGTATGAAATTTCACGAGAAATTATAAATTATTTCGTTAACGATAGCAACGTAGAGCTGCCCAAAGTCGTCATGCGAAGATTTCCCTACCCTGATTGGATAGACGATCCATTACTAATCCATCTAAAGAGGTATATTGGTATAATTATATTGTTGAGTTTCGCTTACACGTGCAATAATACAGTGAAAGTCATTACCACTGAAAAAGAAAAACAGTTAAAGGTAAAACGGTCAAAATTTTTAAATGTTTAGGAATTACCACCATTATGTTTTAGGAAGCTATGAAAATCATGGGTCTACCAAATTGGCTGCATTGGACCGCATGGTTCGTGAAGTCATTCTTTTTTCTGCTTATCTCCATCATACTGATCGTTGTTTTATTAAAAGTTTCTTGGTATCCAAACACTGATGTGAGTGTGTTCACCCACGCAGATCCATTTGTTATGTTCCTTTTTCTAGTTTTTTATATATGCGCTACAATCACATTCTGTTTTGCTGTTAGCGTATTTTTCTCTAAGGGCAAGTATTTTAGTTGCATTCGTACCACACTTTTAACAACATTTTTTATATTTTTAGCGAACACTGCTACAACTATAGCTGGCTTATGTTGGTACTTGTCATACCTCCCGTACTATCTTTTAAAAAAGAGATATGATCAATTATCTCTGGCCGAAAAATTATTAGCCAGTCTTGGTTCAAATACAGCAATGGCTTACGGATTTCAGTTGATGCTTATGTTCGAAGGCACAGGCGCAGGTACTATTCTGACAGAATACTTTCTGAAATGGTATACACCTTGACATCAAAATTGTAGGATTGCAATGGAACAACATTTTTTCATCGGCTTCCCCGGATGACGACCTAACTCTAGGCTTGATAATGGTGATGTTGATTGTAGACACATTACTGTATTTGCTAATAGCTCTCTACGTTGAGGCGGTTTTCCCTGGCGATTATGGGGTACCTCAAGTGTGGTATTTCCCATTTACGAGATCATTCTGGTGTGGTAGCAAAACATATGTTGGTATGTACCATATTGATGTTTTGGCATTAATTTGTGCAATGTTTGCCACTACCAAAACATTTTTCCCAATATTAAATTCTATAAACTATATGTAAAAAGAGAAAACAAATATTGTAAATATTATTAGGCGTTGATGATAATGATAACATAATTCCAACTACGAACGAGTACGAAAAAGAACCAACTAACTTAAATGCTGGCATTAAAATTAAAAACCTGAGGAAGGTCTACTCAAACAAGCAAGTGGCAGTTAGAAATTTCTCCATGAATTTATACGAAGATCAAATTACCGTTCTAGTGGGTCACAATGGTGCAGGAAAAACAACGACGATGTCCATGTTAACGGGTATGTTTCCTCCAACAAGCGGAACTGCCGTAGTTAACGGATATGACATTCGCACTAATATGGTCGAAGTCCGAGACAGTCTTGGATTTTGTCCACAACATAACATCATTTTCGAGGAACTGACTGTTAAGGAGCACCTCTATTTCTTCAGCAGGCTTAAGGGCTTAGATAAGAAGGAAATCGATCAAGAAATCACTAAGTATATTGAACTTCTGGAACTTGTCCCTAAGGTAAACATCTTTGTCTTAACTAAATATTGCAAAGACAATGAAACTTTTGTGTTTAATAGACTAATGAGCAAGCTAAAACCTTATCTGGAGGAATGAAGAGAAAATTGTGTGTGGGGATGGCATTATGCGGAAACTCAAAAGTTGTCATCTTTGATGAACCCACTGCAGGAATGGATCCCGCTGCAAGAAGAGCTATTTGGAATCTAATGGAAACGCAAAAGAAAGGTGGGATGTTATTTTATTACATACAGAATATAATCTATTTTACGCTGATTTACTGTAGGTCGCACAATATTATTGAGCACACATTTTATGGACGAAGCTGACTTATTAGGAGATCGTATTGCAATTATGGCTGGTGGTCAGTTACAGTGTTGTGGTTCAAGTTTCTTTTTAAAGAAAAGATACGGTGCGGGTTACCATCTCATTATGGACAAAAGTTTAAAATGTGATGTCAGTAAAGTAACGGAAGTCCTGAGATATCACATCCCAAATATAGAGGTAAATTTTGAATATTTTTCATTGAATTGGAAAAGATTTAATTTTATATTATAATTGATATATTACGTAAATTATTCTAGGTCGAAAGTAATGTCGGTTCTGAGTTGACTTACATATTATCAGAAAATCAAGCATCAGTGTTTGAAGAAATGCTCAGTGATCTGGAAAGTAACGGTACAAGACTAGGCATCAACAGTTACGGAATTTCCCTAACCACGTTAGAAGAAGTGTTCATGAAGTAAGTCTACAAATAAATCCCTCTCTCTTAGAAAATTAACGATTTAAATTTTAGGGTAGGGGCTGACCACGGACAGGAAGAAGAAAACGAACAGATTGATCTGCACAACAAAAACAAAGACGCACCTCTACTCAGAGAGCAAAATGGAAACTTCAACAGCTCATCGGACACAAAACGTAAATAATTGATTTACCCATTTCGATTATCGAGTCAAATTCACCTTTTTTACAGTTAATGCTTATGAGAAACAGTTCCTCTCTGGTTTTCCTTTGTGGCGAAATCAGTTTTTGGCGATGATGATGAAGAGAATTTTATCAACTCTACGTTCATGGATTTTATTCCTAATACAAAACTTAATCCCCGTGGCTTTTCTTATAATAGCCATAGTAGTCACTCGAGGTAACAATGTCAACCAAGAATTACCAAGTTTGGACTACACTCTTGATGCTTACGACTCCGTAACAGTTATTACCACAAATAACACCGACAATTCTTTTTACAAAGCTTACAGGAAATTGTTGTTACGTGAAAATAGAGAAATTACGGACTGGAAAAGTGGAGACATGGTTCAACATATGCTCATCAGAGTAAGTTTTATTACACACGTTATACTCATTATACACATTATACTCGATAAGTAGAAAACAAGCACCTAAAGGCATAAAAATGGAATTTATTATAGTGCAAATATGTTTATTTGCGATGAAACTATCCCCATACTGGTGAATTTTTATGTACTATCTCTGAATTGGTTTTTTTTTCCAGACTGAAGAAAATACGCCTCGCGTTAGAATGCAGTACATCATAGGTGCTACATTTGAAGTTAATCAAAGTAATTCCGAAATGATAACTGCTTGGTTCAACAATGAACCTTATCATTCTCCACCGGTATCATTAGAATACGCGATGAATTCAATTTTCCAAGCTAAAATGGGACCTGAGCATTCAATTCAAATTACTCTACACCCGCTTCCTTTCAGCGTAGATACAAGAGTAAGTTTTTATTTCGGTTTTGTAATTTGTTTTCATTATACGTTATTTTCAGTTTAGCCAGGCTACTGAAAACAATATGGGATTACAACTGGCCATTAATATTGGAGTCAGCATGGCATTCGTCACAGCCTTCTACGTTTTGTTCTATGTAAGAGAAAGAGTTACTAATTCCAAACATCTTCAGTTCGTTTCCGGAGTGGATGTATTAATTTTCTGGGGGTCCTCTTTCTTATGGGATCTCATCAATTTCATTTTTACTTCCTTGTGTTTAATTATAACCTTTGTTGCGTTTCAAGAAGACGGCTTTAGCAGTGCTACTGATTTAGGTAATATATCATAATTACACATTAATCTATTTTTATTACATGTTCTTCTATTTCAGGACGAATCTTTGCGGTTTTATTATGCTTCGCTATCGCATTTTTACCATTAACGTTTTTGGCCTCGTACATGTTTGATATACCTTCCACCGGATTTTCAAGAATGACGTTTTTTAACACAATTTCTGGTAAATCAGAATAAATATTTAGCCCGAACATAAAACGAAACTGTCATTTTCATTGCAGGAGTGGTAGTTTACATGGTTGTCCAAATCTTAAGAATTGAAACCTTTGATTTGGTTCATGTGGCAAATGGTCTACACTGGGCTTTCTTGTTTCTACCACATTATTCCCTATGTACAGCACTGAACGATATGAGCCTCGTTACATCTATTCAGAATTTATGCAACTTCGCGAATCAATTGGGTGAAACAATGTTGGAAGAAAATATAGGGTCTCTTCCTAGTGACCTTCCAAATATCACAATTAGTTACGCTTGCTCTATAAGACCCAATGAATGTTGCGGTAAGTATAATTTTTAAAAAATAGTGTACAAATTAATTTTTACGATCAGCAATTTATTGGCAGTTCTTACTTTTGCTTAATAATTTTTCTACTCATTTTGAAAATCAGACACAAATGCTGCTATGTAGTGAGATGCTCCTGATGAACCTTTTCCTTCTTAGTCGGTCCAAATTTTCCCTACAGGATTAACTTCTGGATATTAAAGAAAACTAGAATCATTTTCGTTTCCAGCGGTGGTTTCATTTTTTTTTTTTAAACTTTTTGCTTTCAGATATTCAAGAAAACTTCTTTGCCTGGGATAATAATGGAATCGGAAGAAACATTCTGTTTTCGATATGCAGTGGTGTGATTTTAACCGTTTTATTGCTTCTAAACGAGTTTAGAGTATTCAATAACATCAAATACAAGATAGAACAGAGAACCATGACGGCACCACCGACAGAAGAAAATGAGGACAGCGACGTTTTGGAAGAAAAGCGCAAAATCCAAAGCGGAGAAATTCGGATTGATAACACGAACGTCGTGTTGAAAAGTATTACCAAATATTACAAGAAATTTTTGGCCGTCAATCAACTGTGCCTGGGAATTAACGAGTATGAATGTTTTGGTCTCTTAGGTGTTAACGGTGCGGGTAAGACGAGCACTTTCAAAATGATGACCGGTGACGTTAATATATCTTATGGCGACGGTTGGATAAACGGACTAAATTTGAAAAAGGACCTCAAGAAAGTACATAAATATATAGCATACTGTCCACAGTTCGATGCTTTGCTGGATGACCTAACAGGAAAAGAAACTCTGATGATGTACTGTTTACTAAGGGGCATTCCCTTAAAAGACAGTAAATTTGTAGTGGAACAATTAGCAAGAGACTTTGATTTCCACAGACACATAGACAAAAAAGTGAAAGAATACAGCGGAGGAAACAAGAGGAAATTAAGCGTAGCTGTAGCTCTTATCGGAGAACCTCCAATAATTTTCCTTGATGAACCAACTACTGGTAAGTGAGATTTATAAACTTGAAAATCAAAACTGACGATTATATAAAACAGGTATGGATCCTGCCACCAAACGTAATTTATGGAATAAGCTTTGTCATATTCGTGACAGTGGTAAATGTCTTGTTCTGACGTCGCACAACATGGAAGAATGCGAAGCTCTATGCACCCGCTTAGCCATTATGGTTAACGGAGTTTTCAAGTGCTTAGGTTCAACGCAACACTTGAAAAACAAGTTTTCTCAAGGATATACACTAGTCATAAAACTTCATAAATCGGAGCTTAACATTGGTGAGCTCGAATCAATCGAGATGTTTGTTAAAACGAACTTCCCCAGCGCCATCGTCAAGGAGAGGCATCAAGAGCTGCTCACGTTTTACATTCCGGATACATCCGTGCCTTGGTCTAAAATGTTTGGCATTATGGAACGAGGCAAAAAGCAATCAGCACTAAACATCGAAGACTATTCTCTAGGACAATCAAGTTTAGAACAGGTATATATATAAAATTAAGATCGATGAAGTTGAAGTCTTTACTAAAACTTTATGTTTTAGGTATTTTTATCATTCACAAAGAAACAAAGAGAATAGATACGAGTGAAAGTGCCCTTTCCAAGTGACAGCCTCCGTATGTGTTACAATAAATAATAAATCAAACGTATTTGCCGCGTTTGCTGTATACATAAAGAAACTTTGTTTAGTGAGAATTAACATAATTGTATAATTTATATATTTGTTTATTAAGAAAACTACAATCTACACTGTATTTTTATTCTGTTCATATAAATACAAAACTCTTCAGTAATATAATACTATTTGCTATTACGCGATATCTTTGCGAAAGTCTTGTTGACCGGCGGGATTTCGATGGTGTTCTCGAACTACTTTTCTGCTGATGAAACCAAATTATAAATAGATTATTTTTATTATTAAAATTAAATAACTAAATTATGTTTCATGTGATTGTAATTATGAGTTGATACTTATGGACGACAAACAGTAATACTTATTGTTTATCATCCATAAGTATCAGCTCATAATTACAATCACCCAGCAAAAGTTTTAGTATTATAAAATTGACGTTTAAAAAAGTGTCCACTTTTTTTGGCCGCGACTGTATATTTGATGGCGCTCTTAAAATCAATCATTACTTCACTAAGCAACTGATTCCGAACTACTCAGAAACTGCTGTTGGAACAAAACTATTATACTTATGGTAAAAAAATGTTTTCTTTTGCGCCGTATAATAATATCGGCCTTTATTTAATAATTACGTATTACAATAATTACTACTGGTAGAGGTCTCGCAACTTGAGAAGAACCTGTCACGTGACCCGTGCTACGTGAGCAATATAAGAGGATAAGCCCCGCCTACAGGTTCTTCTCCCGTAACGAGATCCCTAACTTCGTACTATTTTTTCACTTTTTATAACGCAAAAGAAATAGCATATACACTAATTTATTTACAAGATAAAATTCTAATTTATTTCGATCGACTCGAAGCTTCTCCGCGGTTCCAGAATGTCTGATGTTTTACTCCAACGCCGGCATTATCTCGAAGGCGCCAGAAGTTTCCAGACTAAGGCGTGCCAGCGGTGACGCATGAGACAGCCTGGCGCCGGGTAGTAAAGAATCATCACAGTATGTACTTTTAAAAATAAAAATACATATTAGAGACAGAAAGAGAAAATTATCGAACAATGTAAAAGGTATATAAAAGATTAAATGAAAAGAAAAGAAACTCTAAAGGAAATACAGGTACAGATAGGTGGATCGATAGACGAGCGACCGAATTGGCAACACAGGCGGTACATCTCCCACCCCCCTTTCGCGGAAACGAACATGTAGCTATAGGCGCGCGATTTTACTGTGGTTTAAAAGCAATAACAAATATTCGGGATGATTTTGTGATTAATTTCAAAATTAGTGCTCGCCAAAAAGTCAGCATTAAATGGAAAAAAAATTATTTCTAATTTTTCGGAAAAACTTTTTACGGCAATAATTTGTGCTTGTCTGAAAATCTATTTAGCCCCTATTAGATATACCGAGTGATTTTTACTTAGTTAGAAAATAGCGGTTTTAGAAACCCTAAAATTATTATTTCTTGGAAATTAATCAAAATTTCAACGAGACTTTTTACTAGCTTACTGAATAATTTCGAGGTCAGAAAATAAGGTTTTTTCTTTAATTTAAAGTTGGTTCTTGTCCGATGAAAATTGTATCACAAAATCTTTTAGCCGGACATTAAATAGCGTACAAACACATAACGTTTCGCCGTCGTTCGACAGCTTCGACAGTTCAAAGGTTTTTTTTTTATAGATATTTTCGAATAGGTTATTCTTAAAACGTGTTGATAAGAGAAGGGAAGCCTTTTTTGAGTAAGTGTATTTTAAGGGGGAGACACCTTTTAAAATAGGTTTAATAGGTTCATTTAAATAGTGATCTGACAGCTAGCCTATCGGACTTTGGTTGTCAAATTATGTATGTACTTACCTACTTGGCGAGCATTACACAAATAATTTTTGTGGAATAGGCTTTCAGAGGTAATGTAGTAGTTTGTTGTTTCAGCTGCCACATGAAAAACAAAAGTTGATAACTTGACAACAAATAACAATCGGGGGTTTCTGTTTGTGCCAAAATCTTTGTCTTAAAAAAAGTGTCTGAACATTGTAAAACTTTAGAAGAGGTCACATTAGGTATTATCGAGTTATTGAGGAACATTGAAATCGGCACATTTTGGTTTTTTAAAATTATCTTAAAATTTGAAAAAGTTATGGTGAATTTGAAATGAGATTTGTCGCGTCTGGTGTTGCATTATCAGACTTAAGAATCATAACTCCGTCCTTTTTTCTCATTCACCGTTAATAAAGAAGTAATACTGAAATAATTGTCTGTTGCAACTTCAGCGATTGATTACACAGAGCTCAAGTTCTGTGATTTTCATATTAATAACTAAAGTCTCCAAAAAATAGTACCGAATGCATAGGCACTTTGATGCGCTTATAAAAGGTATGAGCACTTATTGAACTATTTATTATTTATTTATTAATTATTTTTCCGATATAGCGAGAATAAATTAATCAACTAATCAATTTTATTTAGTTATTTTTTGTATTTTTGACGATACTATAACGATTTTAATGGTTCGATTAATTTTTATTTTAAAACAAAATACGAAATAGTTAATATACTAATTTATTTAAAAGTAAACTTATTAACACTAAATTAAACACATATTTATTTAAAAACTTATACCTAATTTATTTTAACAGCCGAGCGAAAAAATCTAACGCGACTTTAATGCCGAACTGTTCAACGCGGAATTGAATTCTCATCCCCGGTCGCGTGCTTTTATAAGCTGGGGCTGTTTTTCGCGATAATTCCAGTACGCGACAGAGAGTCTCGGATTGATTCCACTGCTGACGTGATCTCGAAGCTCCTCGAAGTTTCTGGCCTAAGGCGCGTCGCGACATATGAGACGGGCTGGAGCCGGAATCGTCACAATACGACATAATTTCAATAACAAAGAATAAATACAATCAAGAAAATATTGGGTTAATATTAAGAATACCCCCTACTCGCAAAATGCCCTCAAATTTCAGATCTTTTGGAAGCTCATATCTTAAATTACCTGAATTTATAAAAAGATTTTGGCGCTGATAAGTAATTCTTCTTCTACGCCTCTTTTTATACATCTTAAAGATGTTATACAGAAATAGGGCAAATAGGGCTGAGCTTTATATTTAATCTGTGACAAAAGTTAGTGGATAAATTGTATATCTTGAATGTGCTGAAGACTTTTGCCGACGTAAAAATATGTTTTATCTTGAAAATTTTAAAATATTTTGATTTAAAGTTACTTAATGACAGATCATTTTTTCACTTAGATTTAACTGCCATTTTGATGTTTAGTTTACCGATTCCTTAGTAACCATATGATTGTTATCTGCAGTAACATAGCAACGCTATGCACCGGAGTGCAGGATTTTAAATACGTTTCTCAACTAATATGCCCAGTATCCAAAATATAAATGAAAGATTAATTTTAATATAGAACATTTCAATCTTCCATGTATAAATACATTTTAAAGGAAAGGTAACCTTTGGGTGTAAATATACATCAGAATGAAGGGAAAATTTTGGACGTACATTTTGTGTGTGTTGTGTGGTTTTTTTTCCTAAAAATGTCCTCATCTTTGATGTTAAAGTTGATGATTAAAGTTAAACTGCGACTGATATTTTCAATGGATCATTCAGATTTTCTGTTAACCATTTAAAAATTCTCCCTCTCCCTCTCCCTCTCCCTCTCCCTCTCCCTCTCCCTGCGCTCACGCGGGAAAAATGTGTTTCCCCACTCGGTCGTAAATAACTATTTATAAATTAGATTTTATTATTATCAACACTGATTTATTTAAGAATGCTCCAATGGGCCAGTGTTTTTGACGTTGTTTCCTGGTCTACTCGACTGTTTCCCGGTTGACTATTTCGTGCGTAAAACAGTAACTAGAGGGCGATGAGTTCAAAAATGATATTTTCAAAGTGACTGTCAATTGATAAATTTGAGATAATAATTAAGACACATATTATATACATATAGGAAGTAATTAGGTGACTTTAGAGATAGTTATGGAAGATTTTAAACCTACTTTATTTTCCTTAATGCAACTTGAAGAAAGTTGAGAGTTATTAATGGAAAAATTAGTCGC